>VZRO01007265.1:493587-687984 GCA_013397915.1 Daphoenositta chrysoptera | reverse complement strand
GGGCCGGAGCGGCTCTCCTCCTGGCTTTGGGGGAGGGGTGCTCAGCCCGGGCCATCCAGGCCGGGGCCGGAGCGATTCCCCTCCCGATGCATGCCGGAGACCCCCTCCTGGCATTTGGGGGAGGGGTGCCCAGCCCCGGGCCCTCCAGGCCGGGGCCGGAGCGGTTCCCCTCCCCCGCCCCCTGCGTCCCCGTCGCCGCCGCGGGATCAAAGAGGCTCTTCCGCATTCTTGCAAGCTTTAAATATGCACAATCGCAAAAGCGCTTATTGGATTAGACAGCTGCCAATTAATTTTCAGCTCCAATCCACGACATACTTTTTGGCAGAAAAAGATTAAGTCGTTTTCCAAATAGTTCAAAGAAGAACACAAAGACAACATATTTGAGAAGTATTAAGAATAACATGTCATAAAGCAAGTAAATCCTAAACAAGAAACTGTGGAAGAAAGTAGCAGTTCACGGAAGAGAGCCGGAAAGAGATAAAAATCATACTGTGCCACAGACAGGTGATAAATTACCATTATATGATTGTGGGAAAAACTAATGAGGCCAACTTGGTTGCTAGTCTTCTTTTGACTTCAATGAGAGTTATATACAGAGGAGGCATAACAATCTCAAGAACTTTCATAATGAAGCATAACACCGGTGGAAGAGCAGTTCCCCAAAACTGAGGCCAACATTTTTTGCACTGTGAGTTGCCCCAGGGATGTGATATAAGGCACTGAGGCAGGAGGCACTGGCACAAAGGAAGGGTCTTTCTCGGGTAAAAAGCTCTGGTTTGTGTCTGGGCAGTCATCTGGTTGTGAAATCCTGATATATCTGGTTGTGGAATCCTGATATATCTGGCAGCAGATACTCACAGAAATCTCCTGCACAAAAAGTGTTTGTCCAAATCTTACTGAGATTTTCTGTGAAAAGATTTTCTGAACTTCTTGCTTAAAAACATCCAATCCCTACTTAACTCATTCCAGTGTTTTCAGCAGCAGCACCCATATATATTTTTCTCTGTAGTATCCCATGTTTGTTACTATACAAGGATCATTTTTAACCCCTTTATTTAAGAACCCATCACTTTGTCCTCATTCAAAAGCCTGCTAAAGCACTGCTTCTCTTTGAATGCACAGAAGTGAATTTAAGAGTGAGAAAAGAAAATCCTCACACCCAACATTCCTAGTCTTAGCATTTTCTACCGGCTCCAGTCCCCTGTGTATCTGAGTCAGGGATTAGAGGCAGGGAACAGCTTTATTTGGGTATTGTCTTAGGTAAGGATACTGTTAGCATTAAATAACTCAGAGGCAATAATGTTAAGAGATTACTTTTACACCTGTCCATCTTCTGTATTGTACAATGTTGACAGCCTCTTTTCTCTTCAGCAATGGTCTCCTGGAGTTTGTATATGGTTGGTATTTCTTTTCACTGTAACAAAATGGTTATCTACATTTGCTTCTAGCTTAGCCTTAGTATGGTTTCTTTAATTTAAATCAAATGTGCATGCTGCGTTTTTCAACACAATTAAAGACTAGCTCCTGATAGAAAAATAGCGTTAGAATGAATTAATTGTTGGTACTAGTTTGATACCAGATACAAAGAATCTGCTTTTAATTAAGTGTCCCTCTGGTGAAAATGCTGTGTTATAAAAATGACAACTCAGCATGCATATGAATACTGCATTATAACGTCGATGTCATGTTTGCATAGTTTACTGTTTTATGAAATGTATTGCTGTGCTCTGCCCTACTGGAATTGAATTAAATTATGAAACTCAAGCTGGCACAGAAATAATGGTCTGAGGATGTATACAACATTAGACTCTTCCCACTCCTCCTAATAACAAAGAAACCAAACTGTCATCTGGTTTGTTTTTTGGAGGAAGTGGGACAGTTTAGAAAAGTCAGGAGGAGTGCTTTCATACACTTTATACTTGCATTGCACAATGATGAAAAATTCTGAAATAACTTTTGCCCGGCTGGAGGAACATTCAGAGAAAGTGCTTCAAACATAACAAACAAGATCTCTCTTCTTATAAACTTTTTTTGGAAAATATTATACTACGGCACTGTCAGTGCAGCTGTGACAGTATAATTCAGGACAGAAAACAGTGGATATATATCTCTCCTTCAAAACTGAGACTGAGCTCTTAAGATCAGTAAAGCCCCAAGAGACTTTTTATAGCTGCAAGGCTTTAAGTTGGGATATCCCAGCTATTTTAAGTGAGGAGGGTTTTCTGCTTACCTGCTGTCTTCCCTCATTTCTCCTACCTAGCATGTTCTGCTTTTCCTTTCATCAGTTTCTGCACATGAAATGCTTCTTGAACTTCTCAATCTATTTTTTTGGATTCTTGCTCTTGCTTAGTTGAAAACTGATTGTTGTGACTGTGGGATGCTTAATGGCAATTTCTGAACTATTTACTAGTGAGTGAAGTGTTTCACTTATCTGACTAGGCTTTTGGAACCTCAGTGTTTTGAAGATACCGTGAAATAATAAAATAAAGGTGCTTAATACACATGAAGGTTTTTTTATATTTTGTCTTAGAAGAAGTTGTTACAATTTTCTTGGAAGGAGTTAGGCTGTATTTTAAGTAATGTAAAGGATAACCAAGGGTGCATGTCAACTTTAATTGCCTAGAAAAGTTGTATGACTTGCCAGAAATTGTGTTGCTTCTAAATAAAGCATTTCTCTAAAACCAATCATTTTGTGGTTGACCAAATTGAATTTAACTTACCGGTCATCTCTGTAGGAAATTTATTAAAACATGTGAAAGATAAAACTGTCACAGAGATTTTTTCCCTTTTTTTCCCCCTTTTTCCAGTTAAATGCAGCATGTTTGATGAAATTGATTCCTTTTTTTCCCCTAAAAACTCTTAGAGAATCTCAGGGGGAAGAAATGTCCATCGCATTTGTTTAGAAGGCTATCCTGTGTTTTCATCCTCAAAATGTATGCCTACAGACCTTGGTGACCAGCCCACAAATTGCTGTTCAGCCAACTCAGGAAAAGTTCTCTGTCTTCTGTTTCAGGTGAAAGGCTGTGTCTCTAGTCCACACTCCATCCCATCAACACCTGGGAGAGTATTGGTAAAAGGAGGAAGTATATAAATGTACCAGCTGACTTACAGGTCAAAAACCTGTGGTCCCTACATATTTGCAACATTCACAATCTAATCTGACACACTGAAACCATGCACGGAGAAGGTGAAAATCAGAAAAAGGATAAAGGAAACCAACAGTAATAAGACTGAGATCCCTAGTCACTGCTTTTGTTTTAAAGTTGTGGAGGTTGCTATGCCTCACATGATCCTATCAGAGGTTGATGTATAAAGTGCACAGTATAAATAACTTTGGTCAACTTACTTATTCTCTGTTGACCATAAAGAAAGTTGAGATAGCCGCCTTAGACAAAATACCTAACATTTCTATGGTGAGAAAAATCCACTCAGTATGATGAGCAAAATTTGAAAGGAAGAGAGATATTAAAAAAATATTTTTAAAAAATAGAGGAAAGGAAAAGAAGGTAGTGTGAAGAAAGATAATGGGAAACCAACTAAACAAAAAAAATTCAAACCCAGACAAACCAAGAGGAAGAAGTATAAGAGATTAACAAAAGACGGAGAACATACGAAAAAAAATGTAATAATTAGCCACATAAAAAACAAAAGAGGAAAAGACCTAGCCAATATATCTGCATATTAAGTCCAGAAGTCTATAGTTTCAGGATCTGAAAAGATGCAGCTGCATTCCCTAAAACCTGACTTTTCCATTATATTTCTCAGGAAAAGGTCTATGAAGAAGTGCCTATAATGTGAGCCATTAAGTGCAGTATCACTCAAGATCGTGTTGAAGAACAATGGAAACATCCACTGATATTAGAAACAAGGTAGGACTCATTTGGACTGCAGAATAACTGTTTGGATGCTTCCAAACTACAGCAGCAATTTATATTCTACCATTATATCTTATGATAATTTGTATAATAACATTGAAAAATCTATTTGAAGCATTTAAAATTTGAAACAGTATTTATGTGTGTCTAGAAGTTTGGCAAGAAACAGAAGAGGAGTACATCCAATAAAGATATAGAAGTTTTGATACTAATGTGTGACACAATATAGGTGAGTGATACACAATGTAAACAGATCAGGTTTCCATTTGGAAAAATAAAATAAAATAGTTTTGTTAACAGATTAAATGATTAAAGCAAGTAAAGCACCTGATAGGAGCAATAAACTGAATCATTGATTTCTTACATAGTTTTCCTTTTGCAGGAAGGGTTCTTCTATATAAATGTAAGCAACAGTTTTCACTCAAGAAACAATACTAAGAAAATGTTTAAAAATGCCTCATATTTAATCCAAATGGACAATCATTTGCAAGTACCCACATCAAAGCTGAAGACAACTTAAATTAAACTACTCATGAAATATACTATTACTGTTCTTTTATGTTTTCTCATGAAATTGGTCTGACTTCCTATTTTTGGGTCTTTTATCATTGCAAATATCTATAAATAAGATGGATAATAGAACTATAAAATGAACAAAATAGGCTCAGACAATGGTACTTTGAAGTTATCTGTGGCCTGTTCATGTTCTGCATATTTTCTTTCTAGAGATTCTACCGCTTTTAGGATATTAGTTTCTCCTGGATGTCATTCTTCATTTTACATTTTTTTTATATGATTAGCAGGTTGGCTTCTGAAAAAAGAATTGCTAACCCATAAATGAACAAAGACTTTCTTATGTTTTAAATCCCACTTGGTCACAGCAATTGTTGCTAATGTTAAACCTTATTCAGAGAAGCATGTCAACATATCCTTACATATGGAAAAGCGTAATCAATGAAAAAAGAAATTAATAGCTGAGAATCAGGGACAATTAATGACCTACAGTTACTGGGGCAAAAATACAGAGGTAAGAGCTTTCAGGGTCACCACAGCAGCCTTGATGTTGTCTCATGCAGCTATAGAAGTAGATTTTCTGACGTGCTTGTAAATTAAGCAACTTTCCAGATTAAACAAAGACCCATCTTCCCTAATTTAGAAGTTAAAAGTTAGTAGCTTAACTTCAGGTTAGACTTTTTAGGGACCATATATAGTCACTGAGAGAAACAAGCAATTAGTTGAATCTTAAAGTGGTTGTATTAAGATAGGTCACATGAATTGTTTTCTGAAGTTACGTGCTTTCTTCTATTGATCTCAAAGGTGACCACAGGGACTTGGACTACAAAAATGAGGAACCTTAGATTACAGAAGATGGATCCCAATCTGGGCATATTTCTACAAATCAATTGGTATTTGAGTCTGTCAGCTTTATTAGGAAAAAGCTGCCTTGCAGCAGAATTTAAAAAATACTTTTATATTGCGTTTCTGGAATTTTTATATATAACGTCAGTAGCAGAATATTTTTATTTGAGACATTCCTTATATTCTGGTAACTAAAAAAAGGTTGCAGAAATAAGAAATGCAAAAAACCATTCAAAATTAGATTGAAGCTCATTATTATTTATCATTCTCTGAATGATAAAATTACACACATTCTGTTTAGTTCAAGATTGCTGGACAGTGCACCAGAGAGAAAGGTACAAAATACCCATGGCTGCTAGCAAAACAAGGAAATCATGAAGCCACCTAATGATTGGCAATGGTTTTTAAGTCTCAAAAATATGTTTGTATATTCCAGATACAATTGTTGATGGAGCAGTATTATATATTCTTGTTATCTTCCAATATTTGACTCCTCTTTGAAAGATTCTTCTTGAGAATACCAGTGACACTGTTGTCTCCTTTACTTCCAGTTGCAGGAAACTTCCTTTTGATAACCAGGTATAAAGTCACAGATTATTGATTAAAAATGCCAATAAATTGGTATATTCTGTTTTCATTTTCTTTCTGTTGTTTAAGAAAATGTGGCTCAGAGAAAAATCCTTAACTTCCCCAGAGAGAAATCCAGATAAGTATGGTATGTGGCAAATCCCCAGGTGTGAACAATTAGATTTGCCTATGCAAAAACATTTAGCATACAAATGAGCATGAAATTTTGAAAGCATTGACACTTTCCTTTTATATCTGTGAAATTATTTAAAGACAATCTTGGAAGAATTTGAAGAGATTTAAAGAAGCAAGATATGTTTTTAATAAATTCATGGTCTCATCTTTCACAGCAATGAGTAGGAGAAGGGGACAGTATTTTGAACTAAACAAAGCCTGACAAAAAATTTTTCCATATATGATTTTAATGAAACTCTAGTTCTTAGTTTCAAAATGTAGCAATGAGTTTCACACAGCTTTCCATGCTTTCTCTCTTACTTCCCAGAATAACTGGGATATAAGAGGAAACATAATCTTTCTTTATTATTAGATCATCCTTCAAGAGATAGGACAACCACATGTTCAAGGAGGCTGCAGTCTTCTTCCAGAGTTCTGCATCTCCATTCTGGTATTTGAAACCAGAGTTCTACTTGATGCTGACAGCATGCTACGTACCTATTTACCAGCATAGCTGGAAAAAAACTTTCATAGGTTGCTGATAGCTTGCAAATTTGCAGCATAATTGTGCCTGGGTTGAATCATCCAGTCTTTTCCACAGCCAATGTGTGTTATATTTCTGATCTTTGCTGGCAGTAAAGTTTTGTAAGAAATAGCGAACAAGACAAAAATAAGAGATGTGCAACTGGAAAAGTAACAGAATGACAATAGAACCAAATTTTAGTGGCTCAGCAATTAGTTTGTGTAAGGCCATACTGTGAGATATGTGGTAAAGATGGTAAGTAAATATGCAGAAACTGTGAGAGGAAGAAAGAAACTGACATTTGATGTGTTTAATGACTGGGTGAGGTATCAGTTTAGTTGCAACAACGTTATGAGTAAACACACAGCCAGTTAATTTCAGCCACATATTTAATGACTAGTTATTTCCTTACACTACAGTAGAATATCAGTTTAGGCACTACTTTTCGTTGGAGTAAACTTGTCTAAACAGCAAGGCAAAAATACTAGCAAATATGAAATGTGGTGGTCAAGTGTAGCTGAGGGATACACTGAATAAGTACTCTGTTACTTAAAAAAGGATTGTGCTTTTTATATTTTTTTATTATCTTGATATACTAAAACATTTCTTAGCTATATATGCATGTTCTGCACCTTTCACCACTCTACTATGGGAAATTGCTGACACAGAAGGAACGTTTCACAAGATCTGGCAGCAGGTAAATAAATACTGCATAAATAATAGAATACAATGACTTTTTTCCCCCCAACATTAAACTAGTGATATGCTTGGATTTTTCTTATAATTTCTGGTAACAGTAGCAGTAAGTGATTTCATTGTAGTTTCCTGGGGCACTAGTCATAGGCAATGATGGTGTTGAGCTACACAACGTACAGAGAACAGAAATACAATTCCCACCTCAAAGCTCACTTTCTAGTTGTAAGGAAAGAGTGAGCAGATGGATGGAGTCATATGGGAACCATGAGGTAGAAGTGAGACAATCTGCAGTCTAAAAAATGTCAAGTTTACTGTTAAGCTTCCTGTATATATTATGGTAATAGAGAGCTCCTAAAGATAATTTAAAATATGATTGCATGTGCTGCTATTTACTTCAGAAACACTTCTTAAAATCATTTGATTTCACCTGCTTGCTGCTTAGGTTGCAACTGATGCAGAATGACACAGTGCGAATCTGTCTTATTTGAACAGACTTTAGAAATATATGAGAATTACTGATAGTAGCAAAATAAACCCTTCAGAAAAAAATATATTTGTAATAAACACCTGAAGAGATAATCATATACCGTAGTAAAAATAAATATATAAATAAACCAAAGAAAAAAATGCTTGTAATGAAACATGAAACCTGTCACTCTGACTTATATGAGAAGACAGAGGTTTAGATTATGCACGTAAAAATTAACAGCCTCTATATGGTTGAGGAGCACAATTTTATTATACTAGAGCTCATCTGCATGTGATTTGCCACACTAGTTGAACTGTTCCTGTATTGTTCACTCAAATTTTGTACTTTCCTCCTTGGAATTCTTTCAGAAAGTGACAGAGAGAAGAGTAAAATGCCTTTGGAAAAAAAGAAGTGAAGTTATCCTCATGGCAAAGGCATTGGGTAGGTAATTACTATCAGCTATTGCTGATTTTGGCCAACTTTAAGGTTGACTTTGACCTTGGGTTTACATCTGCCTCATCATAATGTAATCTTTGAAGATTTTTACAGATTGATTTCTTCCCAGAAAAACAACCCAGTTTGTTACACTAAAAGGATGTTGGTTTTAATAATGGAGGAATAAACAAAACTGTTGATTTGGAAGTGTCAGTGAAAAACAACTACTCTTTCCAAAAGCAATATGTCTTAATAAATACGTCTAAAGATTTTCTATCAAAAGAATAAAGTATACTGGGGTTTTCTTCATTAATTTGCTGAAACTAAACCTATTGTATTTCCTTTGGGTCATTTGTATCATGGGATTACCATCAAATTATAGACATTATGCCACCATCTAGACTATTTGTTCAGACCAGTGTGAGTTCGTGTAGTCTCTATGACTCCTAAAATATAATTTTGCTGAAGTAACCGTGTTTCATTCCTGCCAATCTAGGTGTGATTGCCTGTACACTGCCACATGCCCAGCCCAGCTGGTGCGTGCGCTGCTGCGGAGCGAGGAGAGCTCTGTGCTGTTGGGCGGCTGCTTCCCTCTGCAGCTCCACCGCACCACCGAGGTGCCAGGAGGAGCATCCCTGCTCCCCTTCTCAGCGCAACACCCTGCTCCCGTGACTCCTCCTATTCCTTGTGAGGAGCGCTGCCCATCTGATTTTGGAGCTCTGGCAAAAAGCCTGAGCTCATTGATTACAGATCACTGTTAATAAAGAGCATTTGTAATGCAGCAGTGGTGATACAATCTCCACACGCCAGTTCATGATGGCCCTTCAGTCCCCACAATTAAGTCGTCCAGCAGGCATGCCCCCTGGTACAGCTGCTCTGTCAATCTCATTTTGTACTACAAATGATCTTAGACCCAGTGTTTGACATGGGGTTTTAACACCAAAGAAGGCAATTCTGCAACTTCAAATGAGCCTAATTGGTTGTGCGCTCAGGCGTTCACTCAAGCTGCTTCAGTCCATCAGAGAGAGATTTCCAACTAATTGAACAGCTCAGAAGGAAAAGAACCAGGGAAATCACGATGCGCTGGGTGGCTTTAGAGGTTTTTTCATGATAAAAAAACCTTCAAAATAAGATTTTTTTCTTTTTTTTGTTAAAGCAGCCACCTGTCAATTTACAAAGAGGTTTCGTCGGTACAGAAGCTCTTAATGAGGTATGACCTAAAAATCAGTGGCTATTAATAGCACAATCTACAGGTAACGGTAATTTTTATTTTTAGATCTAAAAATGTTTATTTTGGATTGTGAAATTATTTTCTTTAGACTGGAGAGCTTTTCTTACAGTGCATAACAATTATGTTGTGATGGGCAGATACAGCACATTTCTTACGTGAGCAATGCCGTTCAAGAAACTCTCTCTGCTAAAGCGTGTAAAGTTATTCATGTGTACAAATGTTGGGACTGGGCTGGGTAAGATTCTGATCACGTAAATATTTGCCTTTCTTCTTTTNNTTTTTTTTTTTTTTTTTTTTTTTTTTTTTTTTTTTTTTTTTTAGCACAGCTGAATTTAAATTTACATGTTTGTTCTAGGAAATTATGAATCAGATTTCTCATCTGAATTGCACCCTTCTTACCTCTTGTTTTCACTCTACTTATTTAAATAACTTTCTTCCAAAGGTCAATTCAGAGACTTTTGCCCTACTGTTTACATTCTGTATGTCTAATAATTTCATATCTATTCCATGAGTGGCTCAAAAATATAATTTATGTAATATTTGTATTCAACATCGAGGTAGTTGTTCACATCTGAACCGATGACAACCCAGTATCTAAATTTTTACAAAAAAAAAAGAAAGAACAGACTAAATAATATATATTTATTTCCTTTCTGTTTAAAATAGGAAGAAACTGAAGACTTTTGCTTCAGTAAATGTGAGCACAGAACTTCATGACTGAAATGATAGTGTGTTCTGGTGAGGAGCTGATTAGCCTGCTCTAATAAAGATCTTCAGAAGCTGTTTAATTCTAAGTATATAAGTCCTCTGATTTCAAATACCAAGTTGCCTTTGCTGCTATTTGCATTGTGGTGGTATGGAGGGGCTGAGCCCACCCTTAAGTCCCTGTTGAATGGCATGTACACTTTAGTCAGGGACAATGCTTATCCCCATGGCTATACAAATCTTCTGAAAGAAACAGGTGTGTACATCTACATGTATATATACATACACACACACACACATACATACATACACATACACATACGTAGATATAAAATTTAAACTAATTGTTCTAGCTTGTGGAAAATTCTAGAGGGTCTGAGGCTTACACCTGTACTTGATTGTTTTTCAGCAGTATTTACACGATTGGATTTTAAAATAATGATACATCTCAGTAAAATAAGACATCTTTTGACTACAGGGAATGCCAGACTCCAAGAAGTCAATGAGAGTGATTTTTGTTCCAACGCCAGGTAATTATAACAGCACTTATATATCATTGTCACCTTAAAAGTCCAGTGACAGTGAAACAAAACCCAAAGCAGTAAAAAATTTCAGCTGCAGTCTCATCACCTATATCCTAACATTTTACAAACATCTAACCAACAGCGACACTCTAATTTGACTTCAGTGAGAGCAGAATCAAACACTCCAGTTTCATGATCAAAGACTAAATTCTTTCCGTTGAACTGAACAGTGAAGAATAATATCTGCATGTTCAGAATGTACTTTTCCCAATCACCTGAGGTGCTTTATTACTCTGGTGTTGAATCATCACTCAGGATTTTAAAATTCAAGCAAATGTAAGAGGATATAAACTTAACATGGTTACTTAAGTAAAATATCCTTTTATTTCAGGAATAGTCACTAAATTAAATTAAAACATCATGATGCTTATCTCTCTGAGGATATGTTTCATTCTGAACTTTACCCCAAAAATATTTATGTGTAAAATCTAAAGGACCATACTATACATATGATATCGAATGTACTTGTAATACTATAGTAAAGACAGTAATTGTTAAGTGCCTGCTAAGTCCCCTAACAGTGGGGTGGAGCTGTAGCTACAGGGATCCTTGTTGCTGAGCTCAGCAGACAAGCTGGCCCGTGATTCCAGATGTTTCTCTGTTTTGGGGGGGGGACACAGGACCTTTCAGGATCAGAATGTCAGCATGTCTGAGGTAGAGAATCCACCCTGTGACATTGGAAACTCAGTACTCCTAACCCTATAGCTCTGCAAGAAATTCAGTTGGATCCTCGGGGGCAGATGGGCTAAACAGATCCACGTTGCCAACTTCCCTAGACAATTGAATCTGCCAGAATTCTCGTGTTTAATTTGTATACGTACACACACAATACATTTCCAAACCAAAAGGGGGGAAAAGCCCCCCAAAAGAAGCTGAAAATCTCGGGCAGAAAAACAGCCGCACTCATTTCTGCTGTGAACTGGCTGAGTCAGCGCTTAAGCCGAGCCCTAATTAATTTGTGCACACGGTGTAACCAACAAAGAACGGCAACAGCCAGAAGAATGGACTGTGTTGAGGGGGATTAGTCTCTAGCAGAAAGGGTGGCTGAGAGAGAGAGCCTGATGATAGCTAATTGTTGCCAGGAGGACAAAAAATAATGGGCAGCCTGCGAGAGAAAGAGAAAAGAAAGGGCTGGTGGAAGTAGTTATCAGGTGCTTGCAGTGATGAAGTTCATTGCCCCAGCTGTTTATTCTGGTGTTGAGCCTTAATGCCCATTTGAACGGGCACAGCAAGAAACCTTGTTAAATTAATAAGATTTGAGTGTGCCATGTATTGATGGAGTCAGAAGTCCATGTAAATGTCTGTTCCACAGGGGTCATTTGGTGTGGCTGGAGTGTAGTGCTCAGTCACTGAGCCTTGGAAAAAGATGTACAGCCTGATATTTTCACACAACAGCTCCTGCAAACACTTGTCTGTGCTTAATACAGCTTGCTCTTGTGGCAGCTGTTTAAGTGGGTGATGTTTAAAAAGATTTTTGCCCTTTAAGATTTGTTCATTCTGTTAACATCCTGTTTTTCATCTGTGAACCACAGCAGAGTGTTACTAACCCACCAGTAACCTGAACCTAACTTTGCAATATTGTAAGCCTGCCTTGCTTGAAGTGGAAACAATCTAGACATACTCCTGTGGCTCCATATCTTATAATCCAAACAATTAATTAATGTTTAATATTTGATAAACATGCAACATATTAGACTGCCCTTGTGGTTTCTCATTTGTGAATGTCTTACTACACTCTCTACTAGCTCTTGGAGTCACTGTATTTGTATAATTTGCCAGCAATAACTACTACTGAAAATCAAGCCCCCAGTGTTGTGAGTTAGGCACTGAAAACTGATGGTCTGCAAAATCCTAATTCTGTGTTCCCATAAAAGTTTTCATTGTTTTGCTTTACATATCCATTATGTCAGGACTGGGTTAAACCTGTTAATTGGTTACTGTTGACCAGGGCTTTCTGGAGAAATGAGTTGCAATTCTGAAACAAACCAAAATATTTTCTGTGACTAGAAAGTAATCCCATTTAGGAAAAGATATGGGAATGTTGTGCATAATGTATATGTAGACAAGCCACCGAAGCATGTTTATGCATACAAGGACATAAGAATGTTTTATCCACAATAAATGTCATCAGTGACTGATAACAGGCAACGGAAACTATCAGATATTTAAGAATTAATGCTTACAAAATAACAGAAAAAAAAGAAAATCCTGCTGTTCATATAGTTCAGTAAGAGACAAGGATAGAACAGCTATCAAATACGATGCAAAAACTATTATCAATTCACAAGAATGTTAACCAAACTCTAGTACAAAAAGGCAATTTGAATCAACACAATTGGAAAGTCCACATCTTCAATAAATCAAAGTTAACTCATTAATTTCTCAGTCACTATTTTTGATTTCTAAGAAACATACACTCTACTGATGTGAAAAGAGATAGTGTACTTTAAGTATTCAAGCTGACTAGTCTTCTGATCAAAGCCATGGAAAAGCTTGTATCATGCATAGTCAAATAACAAATTAAAGCACATTTACATAATTAATGTCAGCTGATGCAGTTAAATATATTATCATATACAATATAAGGGCTTGGTACCACATTATGTTCTGGTTAAAAATAATTTAATTAAAAATATCATGGAGTTCATATGAAAGAAATTAAACTGGTCTGCATCCAAATGGGGCAAAAATTCTACTTTGGTCCTGATAGGTCCTATTCATGATTGATATATGCCCACTTTGTATCATGATCTAGTAGAAAATCTAAAATATAGGATCGTGGCTTAGGAAATGATGATAAAAAAAGTTGAATTACAATAAAACTATGAGGGAAAAATTGCATAAAAATTAAGTTCCTTTGCATGGAACATGGAGCAAACTAAGATCTCATAATATGCCTGAAGAACTTATACTATGAACTTATATATCCTGCATTAAAAAAAAACCAAAACAAAACCCAAAAAATATGTATTTAATTATATCTGCCTTATTTTAAGATCTCATTTTAATACAAGATTTTTTTTAACCCCCCCAAAAAACCCAGAAAACAAGTATCTTTTTCCCAGTCTGCAATTCTCATCATCACCTCTAACATCTTTCTGCCAGAATGTAATTACAGGAAATCTTTATTATGACAGAGGTGCATATTCAGAAGGAACATGAGCCCATCATTTTTCTCCAATTAGTTTTTGTGATATAGGACCCCAAAGTAGGTCTTGCATACCAGATGAGAGGCAGTGATCTGGACTTAGGTGACATGAAAAAGAATCCAGAACCACAGTAAGGAATCAGCACAAGAATGAATGAGAAATATCATCTCAGGTTTAGAAGAGAGCACAAGAGGCAACTTTACTGAAAGTAGTATAATCCATTGTACAAAAAACAAACTGAAAAACTACTGAAATTTTAGAACAGTCACCAAAATTATTGGTTTGGCCATTTGTTAATCTTTCCTTGGATAAATAAAACATACTAAGTTTCCAGAAGAAAATATTCTGAGCTTGGATAGATATTCAATCTAACACAATCTTTTTTCAATATCTCACATTCCCCCAAACACAGCAAAGCTGAAAATACATTCAAATGACTTGAAATGTCACTTTGAATTACTGACATACAACTTTACCTGGAGGTCAGACATGGCCAGGATTAATTCGTGGCCCCAACAGCAAGCTGCGCAGGACATTTACGTGGGTAAAGCCAACCTCATCTATACCACCCTGCCCACAGATCCATGTTAAGCCTGTTGGGTGCAGATCACAGCCTGTGCCCCTTCCTGAATGTGCCAGCAAACTGCTTGCTCCTAAGGGGCCCTGGCAAAGCTGTGCCGATGAGCATGGTCAAAATTAATATAGAAAATTCCAGCCCTAAGTCTACTGGGACAGAGGTCACATATAAGTTCACATAAAATTAGCTTTGCTTCTCCTTTTTTTTTTCTTTTCATTACTGAATGCCTTACATTTTGAATCCACTTGTCCTCTTGGCTGACTAACATCACCATCAGGAGGGTTAAGGACAGGGTTCTGCTCTGAGGTTTGCATTTACCCAGTGAATGGCTTTGGGCCACTGAATTAAGTTGTTTTCTGGGGCCAGAATCTCCCCACCTGACCTAGATATGAAGTGTGCCAACTCACTCCAGGATGATCCTTTTCCTCTAGTGGCTACACTGCAATCCTGGGCGAGGTTTCTCACTGAAGAATATGAACTGAGTAAGAAAAATCCAGACATCTGTTCCTTAGGTGGTTTATCAGTAAAAAAGTTTTAACGCCAAGAGAAGATTCTTAAACAACATACAGATAATTTCCTTTTCCAGGAATACTGTCATATCCACTCTGTTTCTAAGGAATTTCTGTCTTGGCAAGCGATCTTCATCACCAGCCAAGTTAGTATTCTCTGCCCCACTCACAGGTACATCTCAAAGCTCTCTCTACCTGAGAAAGCCCTAATACAAAGTTTAAGCACAACCAATAACAGCCTCAGATGTTTTCTTCTGCAAAGGAACAAATTATTTTACATCTGTACTTCATATGCCTTGGCTCAGCTTGGGTCCTGTGGCATATATTGAGTAAGTGATCTTGGGCAGTGAAATTCTTCCCTCCTGCCAGATTGAGGCAGCATCCAACAGTTTGCCCAGCTCTGACTGCAAGATGGTCTTTTTTATGTGGATGTAATGGATGAGGACTCAGGGGCACACAGTTGACCATTTCATAACACAGAACCTGTGATATGCAAAGGTTTCATGGAACAAGGACTTATGTTTGATTTCAACTCTGCACTCTCTGTCTGTTCTAATATTCTTTCAAATTGTGTGACAGCTTTGAGAGACACGGCAAGAGGAAAGTGCGTTAAGAGGTGTACAATAGTTCTCTTTTTTTCCACTAGCAGCACTAACAAGAAAAGACCGTGTTCCTGGCACAGTCCCATAGCAGACATTAATCTCAGCCTTCTGGGATGATAAGGGAATGAGGCACTTGAAGTCTCAGTGCCTTTTCTGAGAATTGCTTTTAACAGTCCAGCTAAAATGACAAAACTGACCAAATCATGGAACAGTGCAAACCAGAAGTGTCCTATTTAAATTGTTATTTCTTTTGCTTTCTCTATTAAAAAAAAAAAAAAAGTTTTAAATGCTCTCTTTCAGTTTAATCATCGTCATTTATTTTCCTAGAATGTCTGTGCAAACATTTATTAAACACTTGGTATTCTTTTTCCTAATGTGACCTAATGCTAGAGCCTATCAACATTTCTCAAGAGACTTTGGAGTTAAAAGTGCCAAAGCTTTCAACGGACATGCAAGCAATCATTTCTGTATGTTAGCTTTTTTTTTCCTCCATAGACCTGGAAAGCAATGTGATAGTAAAAGATTTATTTGTGATAGCTAGAGGAACAAGCTGCAGTTGAACAGAGGGCAAATGTTTTGTGGTTTTGCTGTGCTCCTCAGGCTGCTTTTCTTTGTCTGAAGACACTAATGTTTGTGTTGGTTTTGGTTACTTGGCACAGTTCGAATCTTAATTTATCCGATTTTTTCATTCTCTTGGCTTCTGCCTACTTAATGCATCTCTTTATGTGATTAATGCTGTGGACTCCTCTATCAAAAAAACCCCAAAAACTAACCCAGAGAGGCTGCAGCTGGAATAAAAAGCTCAGGGTTCTGCCACTCAGCCAAGATCACAGGACTAGAAAATGAAATAAGAGGATTTGCTGGTTCTGGTGTGTACCTCTTTTTCTGTATCTATTTATTGCATTCATTTCTAAAAGGAAAAAATCATGTCTTATTACTGGAAGGGTACATAACAGAAATCAATTTAGAGGACAGAGTGACTATGGAGAAATCAACAAAACATATGTTCTCAGAATACAGACCATGGATTCTGTATACACCCAGAATGATATATGATCACCTGTCATATGTGTCCTTTTGAGAATTATAAGATCTCTAAGTGTCTTCCATACCACTCGTCTTAAAATTTTGGGTTGGATATGTACTTGGTTATCCAAAATGGAAGAAGAGTCTCAGACTTCATTCTTTAAATGCAAATATTCAAATCGATGCAAACCTGTATACGAACTGAAGGAACAGTTCATGACAAGAAGTCAGCTTGTCATGCAGGTAATCATCAGTGCGCACATACTTCAGGCAGGTTTGAAAATTTGAAAGTACTCTGTAACACACAAAAAAACTAGTTTATGTATATTAAAATGTTATTTTTCCTCTAAACAAAGAAAATATGCCATGCAAAAGATATTATGGTTACTTAGTAGTATTATGGAAGGTTAACATATTACGGTGCCAAATACTACTTTTACATATTGAAATAACTTCATGCTTTTTCATTTTTTAACTGATATTGAAAGGGTTTTTGTTGGATGCTGATTTTTGTTATTAAATGTTATGATACATGATGGGACTTACATGAAAGTGACATGTGAGTATATGATATCGTTACTAGGAATCTTGTCAATCAGTGATATGATTGAAAGAAAAAACCAACAGAGTATATTAAGCTTTTGGACAAATTCTTGGGGTTTTTATCCTTCCACTATTTTAGTTTTATCATATTTCTCTTTCTTGCATGTCTCGCTAACTATGTAGTTTCTATAGCAACCTCCATTGACCATTGAAATAATGAAAGCCACAGCAACTCTCCTGCAGTGAAATCCCTCATGCTGACAACACAACTCCTATTTTCTTTGTCCAGTGTTGCCCGTTATTTACATGACTGACTCATTTGTCAAAATACTTGAGTTGTTTTCTAATTACTGTGGAATCTGATAATTGCAGACAAGACATCTAAATTTCAGTGTACCTGCAGATTCCCATTGGAACAAAGAACCAAAACAGAAATCTTTTTTTGTGCCAAAATTATAATTTATATAACTGCAGAAAGATCTGAAAAATGTATTTGTGATTTGAGAGGAAAGAACTACATGAACATTGGAAAAAACCCCCAACAAACAACAAACCAAATCAAGAAAATTTTAGTTTCTTTAATTTAATTCTAAGGGTTTTTAACCTCTGGACTGATGTATTTGTTGGGTCCTGAATTTGATTCCAAATTAGCAGCAAAAAAGCATCAATGTCTGAATGCTGGACCCAAGGGAAGGATGTAGGAAGATCAGAAAGTGGTTCTGGTCATTCTGTAGGTGGCACTTAAGCTTT
This sequence comes from Daphoenositta chrysoptera, assembly GCA_013397915.1. NCBI lineage: Eukaryota > Metazoa > Chordata > Aves > Passeriformes > Daphoenositta > Daphoenositta chrysoptera. The sequence goes on along the minus strand of VZRO01007265.1, from coordinate 670,210 downwards.
GTATCTCACTGAAGCAACGGTTTATCACAAAGTTAGTGAGCCCTTTACTGTTGGAGGTGGCATGTTCCAGCTGAAATAAAGAACTAACCACTGATGCTAATTAAAGAGCCTCTAGCACTGCATGCACATCTGAAATAATAATTCGTGTTGGTTTGGCATGAATTGTATTTTTCCAAATTAAATTCTCAAAATTGTTGTACCATAGGAAGCAGGACTGACCTTCTCATGGCTTTTACTCAGTTGTACCTGTTGCTCTGTTGAAGTGAAGCTTCCAGACTTCATGCTACCTGTAAAATGAAAGATGGAGACCACATACTCTAGACTAGACTCTTGTTTATGTGGGTATAAAAGCTCCTGGAGGCTTTTGCTTTGTCCTGCTTCATCTCATCCCAATCCCCTGTAGGCAGAGAAACAGTGAAATCTTTGGAGAGCAGCTGTGGTCTTTTGCCTCTGGACTACTTTCCAAAACTTTTCCTTAGGTCTCCAATCTGGCTGGCAGCTGGCAGCACGGGTACATCGGTATGAGACCGCGAGGACTGATGATTGCTTCTGATACAGAGTGATGACACCCTGCTTAGCTTTTTCTCTTAGAGTCAAATGACTCCCTGCTGTGAACATTTAATTACTATATGTATCTTGGAGCTAGATGTAGCACTTACCTCATTTTATAAAAATTTGTTGTTGATAAAATGCTGAGAAAATCGTGCAGTGGCAATCAGAATCAAATAATGAGTCCTGGTAAATTGTAAAGGTCTGTGACAGCTTTCAGGGACTTTTCCCTTTCATAAAGATTGGTTTGATACCAATCCAAACACTACAAAAATTCTTTATCGTGTCCTTTTATATTTGTCTCAACAGTGCAAAATATGACTTTCGGGCACTTTATTTGAATGCTGGCATGATTTAACCTTTTTAAAAGTAGCAAAGTAAAGGAAAATGTGGGGACAGGAGTAAAACCCAAGAGAGTCAAAATACATTAAGAATTCAAATATGTATATAGTCCTTTGAAAGAGCACAGTTTCTAAAGTTGTTTTGCAGAATAGCAATGCAAAAAGCAGTGCAGATGAGCAGTACTGTCAGCCTGGTCTGCACAAAGCAGCGCTGCTGAGAAGGTAAAATCAAGAGAATGCAACTGAAAGGTTACTCCATGGGAAGAGATTAAGCTCTGCAGAAGGTTAATTGCTGTTCTCAGGCTACTCTGAATGATAATGATGGGTGGGTTTTTTTTCTGGTCATATGAATCTCCTTTGTTTATGGAAAGGATAAAATAAAGCAGCAAAAATGTGGAGATACACAAAAAGGTAATATTTTATTTGGTCATAGCTGGTTAACTAATTAACTTTGGTTCATCTTCCAGCTGGGTTCATGTAGCACATTAACTGACTTGGCTTTTTTTTCAGTATGGAAAAGCTTTAACTGCAACTGGCCAGCTCTGAACTTCATAGCTCTTCAGCTCAGCAATGGACATAACTGATAAAAAAATGGGTTTGGGTCCTAGTTCTTGTACTACACTCTAGCACTACAGTGTACAGTACAGGGTACAGTGAGGTTTGAATTGACCTCTTGTGATACATGTGGGCTTAAATGAGGCTAAATTCCCAAAGTGCCTGGGGATATTGATTGCTTCCTGGATTTCAAAACAAAAATTCTGACCAGCTCGAATTTTAGAATGGCAAAATGCAGGTACTTCTAGCACATGGTTTGTTAGGAAGTGGCTATTTGATGGTTTTTATCATCTCACTGTTATTTACTAATAGACTTGAATCCCTAAAGTTTCATGTAGGTCCTCAACTTCATGTGTTTAATCTAATAGCAGATAAATCAGAAACGTATACTTGCGTGCACAGAGATTATATAGGTTAACAAACACAGAGAAGAGGAAAGACCAAAATCTGCTGTTATGCACTTGGCTGAAAGTAAATAACCGCTTCTTTGGAGGTGCTCTGTACTTACTTGTGTGTGTCCAAACCCAGAATTTCATACGTAATCTGCAAGGTGAGGCATTTTAGATTTTTCCTGCTTGAATATCTTAAACTTCTCTTTTAGCTTTAAAAAATATAAAGATAGTTCTTTTTCTACTGATGTCAAAAAAAGTTGTATGCATTGTCTTGATTATTGGATTAAATAGCTGGGATCAAAAGTTCTTTATCTCAATTCATGGAAAATAATTTGTTGTCCCCTCCTAAAGCAATTTCAGATAAGCCTTTCTCAAGGGCGAAGGCAGTTCTTCAATGAGCTGCTTAGTATTGCTTTAATGCAACTGATATTTGTGCTAGAGTGTGGTAAGCCCTTCGGAATCTAAAACCCATAAGGCATTTACCATGCAAATGTTCAACACACAACTTTGTACCACCTTTCATCTGAAACAAGCCAACAGCAGTAAGTAGGATTGCACAGGTGCGATTCACCAAAGTGTATGAAACCACCAGCTTTCTTTTCCTATCATATCAAAAATGCTCCCTAAGGCAAGCCACTTAATCTCCAGTCTCCTGGTGGAAACTGACTAGGTCTATTACGTGGCACAGGTTCTTCTCAAGGTTTATGGCATAGTAGCCAAAATCAACTAGTCTCTTCAACCTAATAATGTATTTGAACAGATGATTGTTCACTTGAGTGTTTTGAAATAGGAGTGAGTTACTGTGCAGAATCTGTTCAATCAATTTCATGGCTTGGATACATTGTCCTTAGCTAATGGGTATCAAATTAATTGCTGCATGGAAAGGTTCCAGTGCTGTACAGTTCTTGCCATGGTGGTATGCTGTTTTCTGTAATCATCTCTCAAGAGTAGGTTGATGCTCATTTTTATATTTAAATTAATTCATAACCAGATGACTGTTTACTAGGGCATGAAAATTGAGAATTTAACTCGATTTTTTCCAATGAGTTTGTCATATCTGATTATTGCATAGTATATTCTTATTGGAAAAAATACCTATTTACAAATTGTCTACATTCATAGACCTCTGAGCCCTCCCAGAAAGAATCAGTTAATGTTTTGGGTAGTGAGTTTTGATGGATATTGTCTGGTGAATCTTTTACTACAGGAAAAAACAACACCACAGCATACCCTTATGTGTAACATTTTTACATCTCTTTTATGTTCCGTTTCTAAATAAGTAATAATCATTAGGAACCTTTCATAATAAAAATGAAGGGGAAATTTTTCTATAAGTGCATGTCCTTTGTTTGCATAGGTTAATGTAATCTATTGAATATAATATTACCAAAACTTTAAAGTTGCATTTTCACTGAAACAAGACTGCATTGAATCTACAGCAGTTCTGGTGCATCAAGACAGCATTTATAAAGCAGTAGAATACTACACTGATACACCTGACTGCTTCAAACTTGTTCAAACTCCATTCTTAGGTGATTCTTATATATTGTTCTCAACACATAAAGATATTCTTTTTTGTTTTTAGATATTTTGTCTTACAGGGAAAAGAGCTGCCAGAAAAGACACTGAACACAGCAGCAGGTGGTTCATACAGGCTGGGCACAACTTCCTCGTGGATGAATCTGTAAGGTACAAACTACTATAGCTATAAAATGAACACATGGAAAAGAGTACTTGTTGTATTTTCAACAAGGAAGGAGTAGTTTTGTTTTCTTCTTCCAAACAGGGGGAAGGTTTTTACAACACTTCAGAGCAAGGGTGGCAAGAAAAACATAGAGGGGCTGTTTCCTTAGTAAAGCACATAACCTGAAACTGAAGCTCTTTGCTCCACTGCTGGTTTTACCTCACACTGTAGTCAAGTCACATCACTCCTCAAGCATCTCTGCTTTCCTTCCCTTTCCATAAAATGTGGGTAGCAATGCTACCCTGCAGTAAACCACAGATATGTAAGGGTGCATTAAGATTCCTGTATGACAGTTCTCATGCAAGTGCTAAATACTCTGTTATGTAATGTAGATGTTCTTGCTTGTGGCTGTCTTTTGATGTTAAGCAAAGACTGAGGTAGTTTAAATACAGCACAGAGTTACGGATGGGTGACACAGAGACAAATGGTGAGGCAGCCCACCAGCTGCCCTCAGAGGAAACATTTTTTGTTTCAGGGAGTTGATGTATTTTTATACAGATAGTCTCCTTACAGTATAAGGTTTTCTGCCATTCTGTAAGATAAATTGGATCCAAAAGTAAATGGCCTACATTTCCACCCATAAAATTGATTGTTTCTAGATTATAAACAAGACAACCAGTTCAATGACATTGGGAAAAGACAAAGAGGCTCTTGAGAGATCTCAGTAGTCCATTCACTGGTAACTCTCTGGCCCATACCCAGCTCTGAACTGGCTTCCCTCTTGTCAGATTTTTTATGACAACCAATTAAATCAATATGACTGTTGAGACATATGGCAACAATAACACTCTGAGTTGCTGCCCATTACCACTCCAGCAGGAAACCAAGAACATGCAGTATTTGTTATTGCTTATTTCAGGGATTCACTGAATATCTCCTTAAATGAAAGATTCACTGTGACTGTGTCAAAGGAAATTAATACTGTGGATGTTATCTGTGGAGCTGCTAACATATCAGTGTGCAGAAGTTCTGCTTTTCCGCTGTCTGAAACCACATTCAGAAAATGTTGTTGGAATCTTAATGCACATCTGTTCTTGCCAAGACATATTTGAAAATATTAGATATTAATCTTCCTGCAGAGAACCCGGTGACACAAGCTAACTCTAATGTGCCATTCTGGGGTTTCTGCTTCACGGATGACTAGACATTCAGGTGCTGCAGACTGTGGTGAGAATTCACTAAACAGAACTTCTTTCAGTGAGCACTGTAGAGCAGTGATTTGTAGCCTTTATCAGTCATGAATTTACTTTGGAAAATATGCATTTATCTCGCTGTATTTCCAGGTCCTGACAGATTTTTCTTCAGGTGATGCTGTGTTGGTAGAGCTTGGCAGGGAATTATAATGCAAGGCAGTTTCAGTGGGAGGTTTGACTCTGGAATTTCCATTTCTGATTGGTTCAGTGCTTAAAATGGACATGGTCCAAAGCCTCTAGGATTTCTGATTCTGATAGTCATTCTTAAGTAGGGCTAATGACCAAAGAGACTGACTGGGGATTACTGCTTGTCATGGATTGGAGCTGAAGTTAATTGGCAGTCTCTCGATCCAATGACGCTTCTCCGATTTTGCATATTTAAACCTGCTGGAGGTGCAGGAACGGCCCCTTTGAATTCAGCCTGCGGCTGGGAAAAAAGGGGGAGGGAGGGGGACAGCTCCGGGCCTGGCCCTGGGGAGCCGGGCCGAGCTCCCCTCCCCCAAATGCCAGGACAAGGGGTCCCTGGCACGCATCGGGCCCCCCCCCAAAAGCTGCAAGCAGACAAAGAGCAATTGGGGGGCTGTAAGGCCAAGATCGTCGGAGCAGCTCCCAAGAATCTGGGAGGGGGTTCCCCTGCCCCCACTCCACAGGGTCCCCCATGGGCCTGGAAAAAACCCATTTTTCAGTTTTCTCAGACTGAAGAAACTATCAAGCAACTGGCAGCATCGAAGGAGAAGAGCTCTTCCTTCAACAGAAGCTGTTCATCATGGAGTTAAAGTTGGAGGAAGAAGTAAAAAGTAAGTCAGGCGGGGTGGAATGGAAGATGGCGGCGGAAAGAAGAGGGCGGAGCCGTGAGGGGCACGAAGCTTAAACCAACCCTTTTGCAAAAAACGTGGTAAAGAACTGTAATACCATAAACTGTTCTGTTATCCATTTAAAGGACATGGGGGGGAATTGAGAACACCCCATGTTTGGATGTTCAGTGCAATGGACTGTCTCCTGACCGGACAGACTATTGCGGTGGCAGTTCAGAAACCACGTGGAAGCAGAGAGGAGACCTCTTTCTTTTCCCTGGAGTTTGGAAAGACTTTTTAAGAACTCTAATATTGACCAGAAATTCCACCTTTGTTACCCTCCTCTCTCTCTTCTGAAAAGCCTGTGAGGAGGTTGCATGCCCTGGAGTGATAGGGGCTGGGGGAGGGATGGTGCTGGCAAACAAAGGAATGTGGGGTTTTTTCTTTTTGCTTTCTCAGTGTTCCTTTTTCTTTTAATCCTACCTAGTAACAATAAACTATCTTTCTACTCTTTGAAGTTTTTGAGCCTGCTTTGTCATTTCTCCTAATTCATATTTCACAAAAACAAATAAGTGAACTAAACCACAAAATTAACTGGTGTTTCTGCCTGGTTATTGAATCTAACCTGTTACACCCCTGCATCTTTCTTTTTTTTTTTTGTCAGGAATTATTGTTTTGTTGCTATGTTGTGGGGAGAGAGGTGTTTTTTTCACTGTAACTCTGATTTATTTGATATCTTGCATATGCTCCCAAGGCAAAATCCATGAGACTGCCCTGTATAAGATGACCATGAAGCTGAAACATGGGAAATGCAGCACCTAACCCATTGAAGTGACTTAGAGAGATTATACCCAGAATTATATACCTCCACAGCACCTACTGCTTTCTAGATATCTTGCTGGTGGTTTTGAAATGTTGCTAGATGTCTTAAGTTCATATCTTATACATATGCATAAGTGCTTTGACTTGAGCAACTGCGTGGCCAGATTCTCCTCAGTTTCATCATGGTCCACCTTGAAAGCAGAAAACCATATGAGTACCTTGGCTTTGAGAAATGCTAGATTCTGCACTATTAATGTTGAGTCTAGCACAATAATTTTTTACATCCTCCACTTGACAAGTATGCAGTACTCAATCCAGACAGTAGTTCAAGGGACATCTTCTCATCTGATTGACACTAGGCACCATGGAATGCAGAAATCATAGAGGTAGAAGAATAAGCCAGGAGGGACGAGACTTACAGGTGTTGATGGTGTGATGTCTAGGATATTCAGAATAGCCAGAAGACATCTTAGTCCTGGCTTGTCGTTCTGAGTACTGTTTCTGTGGGGAAAATTAAATAAAATATAAATTCTAGTTAAGCTCAAATTAGTTCCATATAGGAAATATAGGTCTAAATTTTGAAAGCGGTGTATTTCTTCATAAGTCCAGAAGCAAAGGTGAAGGAAGGCAGATCAAAAGTCCTTTAAGATGTGTCACAACTATTAAGCAGGTGGTGAAATTGCTTTATATGATACCCTCAGGCTTTCTTGAGCTGTTTGCCTTGGAATAGACACCACTCTGGAGCCAACTCCGCCTACGTAATCTGAAGCCTGTCTTTTTCGATGTCCTAACATATAAGTTGAGTGTCTAATGTGGAAATTTTTGATTATTAAGTGACATTTAGCTAGATTGTTTTCTGAAGGTATCCCACTCATTCTCTGCTAACTCCATTAATTAGAGAGTTCTGGTATCTGCGTTAGTGTATTTGAATGAGGGTTTTTAAACAGTGTGCTAATTTTTAAATTTTCTGCTATGCATAGTTAAAAGAGAAATTCAAAAGATACTTTAAGGACATAAATGCTTTTAAAATATAGTGGATAAGCAGAGTAGAGACTGATTCTACATGTTTCACTGATTTCTTTCATAATATTAGTGAAAGGATAGGGATTTTCATAGCTGTTAAAATGGCTATTTTCAGCTCTTAGTTCACAGAATATTTTTAGGGAGTTTTTTCCTTGCACAAAATGTTTTCAAATATGCATTTCAAAAGCAGTACATGTAAAATAATATGACAGTGTTTCATATGAACATATTTGCATCTTTAATTTTTGCACTGTCAGATCACATGAAGGCAAGGCTTTGTGTTTGAAATCATTGTGTCTCTGAAACTCTTTGATATTCTACAGACATCAGCCTTCCCTGGAGTACTACTCTGATTGTCTAATGCATTTGTTTCACAAGGGAACTGAACAGAGTATGGCTTTGTGGTATTTTTTTTGTGCTTGAAACATTATAAAGAAATAGATAATGATTGCATGCAGCGTTCTATAACAAATGTTGGTGGTTACTCAAATCAAAACAGAGAATTTCTTTCTTATCCACTGCTTTAGAAAAACACTCATCTAAGTGGTTTGTGGAAAAAGGGCATTTTCATAACATCTTCCTACACAGGCACGCCTTTCTGTATTTGACCAAGCTTAACATTGTTGTCAGTTTTCATAGGTGAAGGAGAAAAATAAATATTTCCACTTATGCTTATGCTTCTAACATAATATTTATATTATGTAATTAAATTTGTCATTCCAGTTTCATTACCATTGTCATTCTACCATGAAAATGCTAACATACCGATTTTCTGCATTTTTTCACAACTTTCAACACTTTGCCTTGCAATGTGTAGCCAATAAGCTTTTGTATTCCTAGAGATAAGCTACTTTACTGCCACTATGGAACTTCAAAATAGCCTGCACCAATGCTGAAGAAATAACTGAGAACAATGCCAATTCAAGTAATGTTAAAATATACAGCTGTATATCTATTATGCTAAGGTCTTATTCCGGCTGTGTTAGAATGGCTCTCATTTTCAGCAAAAGACCTTTCACTGCTTTGAAGAAGGTGGTGCCTCCCAGACAGACATTCAAGAAGAGCAGGGGGTGAATACATATGAAAAACACTATCTTTAGATGTTGGATTTTTATTTCTATCAGTTCAGCCTATTTCTTGGAAATTGTTAGAAGGCACATCTAACACTTGTTTTTCATCTCTAACTTAAAATGTGTAATTATATATTGTATATAGCCTAGTGAGGTAGAACCTGAAAGTACAGACCTTGCTAGAGAACAAAACACTTGTTCACCACAGATCAAAAGAAGACAAAACCAAACTAATTTATATGTCTTTCCCCAGCTACAGGAAAATGACTATTATTAGTTATAAATGCCTGTATAATTTCCATGAAGAGATGCAGCATGAAATGTAAGCATCTAAAAAATTCTTTCCCCAAGAGGCACAGAAGTGCTCAAGAGAGCATAAAACACAGTCCAAACAAAGCTGGAATTACAAATATGGAGTTAAAAAACATAATTTGAAAAAGAAAAACAAGAAGAATGAAACTTCTCTTTCCCCGTGCTTAGCAATGATTTCATATGAGTAGTTCCAATAACTTTAGAACATTACTGTCTGAATAAAGAGAAAAATATAGAGTGCTACTGCTGCCATAAATACACTCATAATTAATTCACGGTATTTTTGCCAGATGCCTACAAGAGCTTCGTCTCAAAGTGGAAAATATTAATGGTCACTTCCCACTTCTTAATCATTGTTTTGGAGAGTTGTAAAGCAGGAAAATGTGCTTTATAAAATGTGTAAGAAATTGATCAAGATATTCTAGTGGTCAATGAGGAAAGTTCTGGAGGACAAAAATTAAAAACTTAGAAGTCTTTCTTTGTCGATTTTAAGAAAGACATGGAACTAGGACTCAGAAATTCTCTCTCTCCAGACTATGAAATTCCTCTGCCCTGGTTTCGGCCAGGACAGGGTTCATTTATTACAGAGAGGGCATGGTTAAGGCTCCAGTGTTATTCTATACCAGCTCACTTCATTCCCGGGAGGAGGGTGAATGGGGTCTCTCTCTCTTCTGAAGAGGAGAAGGGGTTCTTCCAGGTGAGAAAATTTGGCAGGGAAGAGCATATTGTTTACTGTTGCGGGCTTTCCGTGTAAATCTCTTCTTTGTCTTACACCTTTTGTTATTAATACTGTTGCTGTTACTGGTTGTTTTCTTATCTCATTGCTGTTTCCACTAAATTGTTCTTATCTCAGCCCGCGATCTTCACCTTTTGTGCCTCCAGCTGGGAGCAGGAGGAAGTGATTGGTGACATGGTTTTAGTGGGAGTACTACATTGCAGAATAGCATTCCTAAACCACGACAGCCCCTACCATGCAGACAATGTTCTGCATTTTAAGCAATAAATATTATAATTTCAAGGGAAATTGAATATTTCTGCAGGCCAAAAGGCCTGATTACACCAGCAGAGTTATCTAAAGAATAAATATGTAGCTCTGAAAACCTAAATATTTACAGACTTGAGAGTACAAAAGTGCAAGGACATGTTATCACACAGTATTTGGGTGCTGCCTTCTTTCTTTGAGATGTATCTATCAGATTATTAATAAAAAAAAAAAAAAGTCCAAGTTGAAATAACATTTAAACAGCAAACCAAGCTGAGTAGTCCAACTGTACATCAGAGACAATTTTTTCAATTAAATTTTGAATAGAATAGAATAGAATAGAATAGAATAGAATAGAATAGAATAGAATAGAATAGAATAGAATAGAATGTTTCAGTTGGAAGGGAACTACAGTGATCATCCAGTCCAACTGTCTGAACAATTTAGGGCTGAACAAGTCAAAGGATATTTTTAAAGGGCATTGTCCAAGTGCCTCTTAAACACTGACAGGCTTGGGACATTGACCACCTCTCTAGGGAGCCTGTTCCAGTGTTTTACCACCCTCCCGGTAAAGAATTGCTTCTTAATGTCCAATCTAAACCTTCCCTGGCTAAACTTTAAACGGTTCCTACACATCCTATCACTGAGTTCCAGGGAGGAGAGCTCAGCACCTCCCTCTCAATTTCCTCTCCTCAAGAAGCTGTAGAGAGTAAAGGGGTCGCACCTCAGCACCCTTTTCTCCAAACCAGACAAGCCTGAAGTCCTCAGCTGCTCTTCACACACCTCTTCCAGCTCTGTCACCAGCTTTGATGCCCTCCTCTGGATTCATTTGAGTATGTGAATAAGATGTGTGCTCACATTTTGTGTCATATCTGTCTAACTTTGACAGCTACCTTTAGCTTCTTGCAAAACCACAGTATTTATATAAACACAATCACTAATGCAGGCAGCTGATCCTGAAGAGATTTAGCTGAAAGAAGAGTTGCAACACTAGATTACTGTTCATTCACAATGGTGATACTTTTAGGAACTTTGTCATAAAGACTTAAATCCTGAATTTTGCAGGCTACTGATTTGACTCAGTTAATCCAAGTACTTCTTACACACTTGGACTGAGTTCAAAAAGCATTTATACTGCTCTAAATCAATGGGCTTACATGATTTAAGGTTGCACAAGAAAGATGCAAATCATTTGGATAGCACTGCCTGTGCAGTTAAGGACAAGGCTCCAAGGGAGGAGTCCCTTGCCTCCAAACCAAAAGGTGTAAAGTCACTCCTTACTGTGCTCAACTACTCTTTTCTTGAGCAGAGTGGTTAACATACTAAGCACATGGCCTACTCTGTCCCCTAGGCCTGCTGTAGTCCTCCCATGGTTATTCTGGAGATGTGTAGTTTTTTTAGCAAAAGTATCTTAAAAAAGACCAGGCCACTGGGGTTTTCTGCAGCATAAAGCTGCAGGTACGTGTCTGGTAAACCCTGGTACATGCAGGTAAACCCTGTCCAGGTTGAAGGTGGATGCTGCCTATATTCATTTGTCTTCTCACAGTCTTTTCAGGAATGATATCAGGGTTAAATCATCCCAGGAACCATGTGCAGCTTGATGTGCAGGAATTACCTAGGTCACTGCAAAAGAAAGCCTGAGAATAAGTTTAGACAACGACACAAGAAGAGGGTGAAAAACCAAGGTGAACCAGAGAGGTAAAGTATTTGTCAATGGAGACTGACCACATAAGATTGGTGGTAAGAGCAAGATCTTGTCACATAAATGAAAATCCTCTTACCTAAGATCCAGCCTCATCAGTAGAGGTTTGTACATCTGGTTATTAAGAGCATTGCACAGGAAAAAATAATGGAAACTTGCAAAATACAGAGTCACAAGAGGCACTCCTTTTCATTTGACATCAAAAAAGTCTGCTGAGCAAACATTTTTGCAATGCATAATTATGAATAATTTAAAGGAAAAATTCTGAAAAGATATCACCAATGTTTCTAGCTGACCTGTTTTTTCCCCCCAGGCAAGTAATCAGATTTTGGTAATGGTTTTAAATTGCATGCTTACATGTTACAAATGCTTTTAAATATTTTAAATCTGTACCTGGTTTATATTCAGATTGTGCCTCTCTGTAATTTAAATCTGGTACAGTAATGAGGAAAATATTAAGCCAAATAATGAAAACAAGATCATGGAATAAAAGTGATTAAAGTGAAAATGCAACCTAGCTATATAAAATAGTGCTAATAGTAATGGCTGAAGCAAGGATATTTAAGATCTAAGGATCTTGCATTCTTTTTTTATGATCTAATAGAATCTACTATTACAGCACTATTGTTTTGATATAAGGCCTCTGAGCAAATGGAAAATGTTCTTTCCAAAGAACTTTCCTCAGAGACTTAATAAGCTGTTTTAGCTGAAAAGACATCTGATAAAAGTTACAAAATTCTTGTGATAAGTCAAAGTTACCTCTTCCAAAAAATCTCTCTCCTCCCTTCTCTCTCACTCTTTTCTTTCCTGAGTAACTGTAAATCCATTACAGTCACATTTGTGTACTGCATGGTAAGAAATTGGGAACTGTTATAAGTTAAAGAACTAGTATTTGGCACTTATGCATGTAGCTGAAATACTGTTTCTTCCTGCATAATTTGGGTGTGCTTTTCATCAGCAAGGATCTGTGTTTGTAGTGTGAAATTCCATTGGTTGATACTGGAATCGCCTAGTGCAATAGCAGCAGCATGAAAAGGCTCACATCTAATTCATTGCAGCACCCCCAAGCCACCCCCCACCCTGATGTATGAAGGCATGATGCTCCTGTCAGAGAATTCTGGGTAGGCCTTCCACCAGAATACAACTCTCTGGGATAAAATATGGGATAAGTACATTTTTTGTAGACTTCAGGTACCCCTAACCTCTTGATCTTTTGTATGTCTCTATTTTTTTGGCTTGACAGACCACATGCCAACGTGCAGCCCAGAATTCCTCACCCGCGTGATTTATTGTTTACAGCTGTTCGAGTATTTCAGACATGGCAGCTGCTTTTCAGATGTCCTCAAATTAGAATGAAAGTCTCAGATAGAGGTCTTAATGCAAACCTGCATGCTCACAGAAAGAAAGGGGAAAAGCTGATGAAAAAATCATCTGAATTCTGCTCTAAAAGCTCTCAATTGATCCTAGCCTTGAGGGCAAAGGAAAATGTTTGGTTTATTTCGTAAGCTCATTAGGTGTGGGAGAGCCTATTTGGCATTTGCTATTGACCGGGCCTGAGCGAAAAGTGATCACTGGCAGGGTGCTCAATAAGAGATCAATAAAAAGCGTGTGATTGGATTAGCTACTTGATCAATGCTTTGTGCTAATATATTAACAAGCAAATTACCAGGCAGCCCATAAGAGCAGAGTGCTGACTGTAATTGCATTACAAACTATCGTGATCTAATGACCCTTGAAGTGCAAAAGGTTATTTATACAGTAAAAGGCTTAAAAGTAGTTCGAGTGATGCTGCATTATTTCAGAAAGCAAATCTTTCCCTCCATTAGCTAGCATTCAATCGTGCTGAAAAGAGGGCCAGGTATTTTGCGTTCTTCCAAAATTTTCAGACCAGTTTCATCACTACCTCTGAGATGGAAGCAGGAGAATGAGTGATAGTATTTCAGTGGGCAATTAAGGGTGGCAACACTTACATGAGAACAGGGAAATAACTAGAGAGAAGAGTGGGGAAGGATGTGGCTCCTTGGGGACAGGAGAGCATTACAAAGCTGTGCCCTGCTGCTGAAGGAATTGCTTAAAGGTATCTAAGCTGCAGATTGCACTGTGCAAATACTTAAATATGAAAACTGTGTATGAAATTTAGAAATAATACATAAGGTATTGCAAAAACAGAACTCTTATACTTTTTGAAGAGTCTGTGTTGATTTCATTTATCTGCCATGAGACTGGAATAAAGCATCTGTTTCTTGAAGCTACATTACCCAGGTTTTTAGCACACTAGCTGTACCTTTTAGATTTCTGTAAAGACCAGATGAGGATATTTGAAAGCAAGATCACTGTACATCTTCAAAAAAGGAGACCAGCTTGTTTTCTGAATTTGGTACTCACAGTTAAATGGAAAATTAGGAAAAACAATTGTAACCCCCACAAATATTTCTATTGAGTTTCTAGTTAATTCTCTTTTTTTCCATTTTACCATGCAAAATGCCAACAGGTTTAATATCTGTTCTTTATAGGCATTATGTCTGATATACAGCAGGTGTAAGCCAGGTAAGCAGAAGCATCGAACAAAGAATAGACAATAGCAAAGAAATAGGCAGCTGTGGAGTTCTAGACTTCATCTTTGTCTGGACAGGCATTTTGGCTGCAAGTTCGGATATCCAAGGCTTTGCTGTTGCCCTCCCTCTCTCCTCTGACTTTCGTGCCGTCTGAGGTGAGGCTGAAATGACGGCAGTGAGATGTTGTTGTGGGGTGCTGGGGGCTCTGACAGGGTTCAGGGGCGAGCCCTGGCCCAGGCTCCCCGCGGGGTGCAGGGTCCCCACCCGGGCTGACAGCGGCCAGCCACAGCTGACAAAACAAGCTGCCAGGCTGCTGCCCTCGGGGTCCTGCTTGTCGGGAGAGGAAGCACTGTCAATCAATGCACATGCACAGTACAGGGGGAAACTTGATCACCGATGGAGCAGCTCAGGGTTTTGATGGGTGCTTGTCAGTTGTTTCTGACTTCTCAGGCTCATGGAAGAGGCCAGGCCAGTTACCTGCAGCGTCAGCCTGGGCTGGTTCTCTATGTGTGCATGCAGATAAAAAGAGGGTGTCTGTCTGTTTTATTCACCCAGTGCCATTATTATTACTGGTTTTGTTGTTATTATTATTATTGTTATTATTATTTTATTATTTTACAGACAGAGCTCCCCATAGATGTCAGATAATGAAACAGGTCTCTCTGACAATAATGGTTTTGAACCATGTGCAATCCGTTTCAATTCCTTCTTTTATTTCCCATTTTAGAATTACAAAGTGACTATCTGAAAGTGAATGTTTTCACAGAAACCAACAACTTTACAAACAATTCCAAAGTGATCCCTTTCTTCTTCAACGACGCGTTAGGACTTAAAAAAATATCTGCAGTCATTAGTTTAAAGCTCGTGTGGAGGAATTAAAAATTAGATATCTTCTATTTTCAGCTACAACTCTTACTTATTTACCTCAAAAATGTATAGGTCCAAGACAATTCAGTAAAATTGTCTGTGAAAGAACAGCTCAGTTAATGGGTCTTTGAGCTATCAGGTCCCTTAGTAAAATTGCAGCACTTATTTTATATTATGTCTCCATGAAGAAATTATTCAAAGGAATATTTTGTCACCCACATCCTGAACCAAGTACATCCAAAATCTTGCTTTACAATTTTGGACCTCAATTTGAAGCTGAGGGTAGCAAAGAAGTTAAAGTATAGCCATAATTTCCAAACAGTGTTGAGAGACTGAACAAGCTGTCATTCTAACATTAATTGTTTATTGTTCCTTAGGTCAAAAAAGAAATACACGCTCCTATTACCTGCAGTACGAGGGAAGGAAAGTGCTTAGTTCTAGCTGGTAGTTTAGCTAATCCCTCTCTATCCTCTAGCCTAAAGTTAGGGTTTCAAACTTCCTTGATTTTTTTTTTTTGGTTGGGAAAGAACTATATACCCTTTAAATTACATGTGTGTGTGTGTGTGTCTCTCCATGTGTTTTCTCACAATCATGCTAAGTACTACACTTGATAAAATCATTTACTTCTCAGATTTTGTTTTCCACAGGTTATTACAGACCAAGAAGTCTGATATTTGGTAATGCTGTTCACTTTATGCAGCTTGAAACATATCCTAGCATCTAAAAAGAAATATTAACCTTTTTTCCCCTCTAGAAAATTCTCTCTCCCAGTCTTCACAAACAAGTTCCCTTCCAATAATAGTGGCAGAAATGAAGATTTTAGCTCCTGAGATAAGGTTTGTCAAGAGCAGATCGAGAGCATTTTTAACATTGCCAACTGAAGACCCAAACAGTTATGTCACAAACTGCAATACAAAACAAAGACATAAAGTGGAGTTAATAATTATGTCTTCAGAAGACTAAATGCTTCTTTAGAAAGAAGAAAGAAAAATTCTTCTTTAATAAAGTCAAATCCCATTTAATTCTTAAGTAACCATAACTCATCCACAGGTTGGTTTATCAAATGCTTAAAATGAGCCTTTAAAGAAACCCTACATCTTAGCAAAATTCCATAAAGCTCCTCTTGTGAAACCATGAGTTAATACTGGTAGGAAAAACTGCTAGAGATGCTTCTTCCTAGAAGAACTCTGACTTCTCTAGTGAAGGTCATCTGATGAAATCTATAGTGAAAAGTATTGGTCCCTATTCTGTGCCTTGCAATGGCTGGCTGGTGAGTCTGAGCTGGGAGAGACTAGAGTGAGCAATTGTAATGTGACAAAGAGAGGCAGAGAGAAAATAAATGGCTTGGCGATTTCTTAACTGTAGACCAGGCTGAGAGTAATGTATAAGAGGCTGGGAAGATTAGCAATATACTGCTAGGCCATTTCAGCAATGCCACTAAGATCAAAGAGAAATTGCATTGAAACCTTCTGGCTGGTCTATACATTTACTTACACAGTGACAGCCTTTGAGGCACAAAGTATTATGCTTCAGACAACTGGATAGACAAAAGAGTAGTTACAAGCATATACTTTTCAAACCCATAACTCCACTGTAGCATCACAGCCTTGTTGTGTACCTAGCGTGATAATAAATGTGTGTCTCAAGATTGGCATGTATTCTTCCTTCTAAAAGCAGAAACAGCCATTGTGCCCCAGGAAACTGTGGAAGCAGTCCTGTCCTCTTTCGATGGGAAAGAAAATATTCGTGTTTATCTCAACACCTTGGGTGAGACTGTTCAGAGCCTTCTTTTCTCCACCTGAAACCATGTCATTCCTCACTGCAATGGTATTACTTTCTGGGCTACAGAAGAAAGCGGTCTTGAGAGTAAAATCCTACTGAGCTGCAGGACATAGCTTGCTTCTCATAGAATTTCTTTCTAGGATTGCTTCAAAACACAGACAGTCATCCCTGAGTTGGTTATAGATGGCTCAAATTTCAACCGTTCCTTAAAACTGCAGGGAGCGAAAAGATGAAATTTCTTTTGAAATGAAAACTGAGATTGAGATACAACCATATGAAGTGAGGCATTTAGTCTGTAGGCTAGGAATAAAGTACCTATGCTTTAATCAGGCCTATCCCTAAGCCTAGTTTTATGACCGTTTTATCCTGGTGTTTTGATGAGACCATTTCAGTGTTTCATTCACATTAAGGATTGATTTATATTTAGAAAAGTTAACTGTTGGCACTGACAATCAGGAATGCTGAGACTGAACAAGAATGTATAGTTCATTTACACATGTCGGTAGCTTACTTGTGTGGTTGATAAATTTGCTTCCTGTAAAAGGGACAGGACAGAGCCAAAGTTTCCACACCCTTTTCTTCCCACATGAAAGCAACACAGGCTTCTCTGCAGACAAGGCAGATTGATGATCTGGCAGTATGGTAATTCTGCTGCTTTGATGATCAGACAATATGGTAATTCTGCTGCTTGAGACCCTTCATTACTAAACAGCATAGTTCAAAAAGGCAGGTTTGAAGGAACATCTTCAACCAGCATCCAATTTTCCCTGACCAACTACCTAAGGATGTTTCTTCATTCCTTCCCCATAGAGGATCCTCAGAAAAAAAAAGAAATTCCTTTAACAAGAGACGGTTAACTTCTAACCTGGCTGCTAAGGGATTTGTATGGGCAACTGGGATTTGGCTTCTCCATGTGGTTGGTTTGTTTGTTTGTTTGTTTTAGCAACAAATCCAAATGGGTTTTGGCAACAAACCCAAATACCTTCCAAAGTCATTGACCCCGTTGTGAATCCTTTGAGTTATTGAGACAATCTTTTATTGTATTGCCTTTTCCGTAGCTCTGGTTGGAGCTGTAGCTCAGGGATTTCTAGCTTACCAGTGATCTAGCTCACAAGAATGAAGTTTCCCATATCCCAGATGACTACTCTGGGTGCTATTGTTGTCAAGATATATTGTTTTCTTTCATTCTAAATAAAAACATGATTTCGCCACTGCAGGATCTGGAATAACTGTTCATCTCAGTCCCAGCTAACAGCATAGGTCCTCCTGATATTTTTTTGTGTGTCCAAGTGAAATGGTTTCCAATATTTTCCTATACACTATGGCATCTTTTTGGATCAGGACCTTGAGTTGTAAAATAAGTAAGATAATATTGTATTGTTGTTATATTGTCCAAATAATTAGTTATAGGTATACAAAATTAAAAATACTTCCATAAAAATATTTTGCATGTGTTGCAAATAGGAAAAGGGAAAGAATAAATAGCTGTTAGCGTAGAATGTGTTTTATTCTTATTGTCTGTAAGATTGTATGTGCAACTTCAAAAATACTTGCAAAACTGAATACGCATACTAAAAGCTAGAGAAACAAGTATTCTGTGTGTGGCAGTGATGAGCTGGCATTTTTGTCTTTCTTTTCTCCCTTGCTCATCACAAAACAGTTAAATCAAAGTACCTGTGCCCAGCCAGCATGGGGTTTATGACAGGCAGGTCCTGCTTGACTAACCAGATCTCCTTCCATTGCAAAGTGTCCTGCTCAGTGGATGAGGGAAGCGCTTTGGGTATCACCTATCTGGACTTAAGTAAAACCTTTGGCATTGTTTCCTACAGCAATCTTACAGAGAAACTGGCTGTTTGGATGAGTGCACTGTAAAAAGCTGGCTGAACGGCTGATCCCAGAGAAATGAAATGGAGTTACATCCAGCTGGCAGCTGGTCACAAGAGGGCTTGGTACTGGGGCCACTTCTGTTTAATATCTTTATGAATGATTGGGATGAGTAGATGGAGTGCTCCCTCAGTCAGTGTGCAGATGACACCAAATTGGGTGGGAGTGTTGATCTGCTGATCCTGAGGGCAGGAAGGCTCTGCAGAGGGATCTGGACAGGCTGGATCAATGGGCCAATGTCAATTGTTTGAGGCACAACGAGTCAAAATGCTGTGTCCTGCACTCGGGTACCAACAGCTTCATGCAGCACTACAGGCTCTGTTTGGGGCAGAGTGGCTGGAAAGCTGCTTGGAATAAAAGTACCTGCTGTGTTGGTCGACAGCCAGCAGAACACGGGCCACCAGTGTGGCCAGATGGCCAAGAAGACCAAAGGCATCCTACTTTTAAAAGAAATAGCATGTCCAGTAGGATCAAGGAAGAGATTGTCCCTCCATACTTGACACTGGTAAGGCTGCACCTCAAATCCTCTGTTCAGTTTTAGGCCCTTCACTGCAAGAAAGACATTGAGCCACTGGAGTTTGTCCAGAGAAAGGCAACGGTGCTAGTGAAGGGCCTTATGAAGGAACACAAGTTGTATGAGAAGCAGTTTAGGGAGCTGGGATTGTTTAGCCCAGAAAAGAAGAAAAGGAGACTTCAGGGGACCTCACCATTACACAAATACATGACAAGAGGTTGTAGTGCGGTGGTGGTTGGTCTCTTCTTCCAAGTAGCAAGAAATAGAATGAGAGAAAATGGCCTCCAGTTGTACCAAGGGAGGTTTATATTAGATACTGGAAGACATTTCTTCACTGAAGGTGTAGTCAGGCATTGGAACAGACTGCCCGGGAAAGTGGAGGAAGCACCATTCCTGGAAATGTTCAAAAGGTGTGTAGGTGTGGCACTTAGGGACATGGTTTAGTGGCGGACATGGCAGTTTTGGATTAACAATTAGACTTGCTGATGTTAAAAGTCTTTTCTGATCTAAATGATTATGTTATTCTATATACATAGTTTAAGGGGTGTACATCTGCAAAAGTACAAGTACTATAGCATGGGTATTTTTGAGAGCCAGTTTCTTTCTCTTATTAGTACTTCATTAAAAATAAATTTAATGGAATTAGTAAACATCAAAGTGTGCAGAATATCCTTGCACATATATCAACCTACCAAACAGCTTTCCAATGTTGTTAACTGCAGAAAAAACATTGCAGAGATTTACCAAGTCTATACACTTCAAAACAGCTCACTTAAACTCCTGCATCCCTTTGATCAAATACCTGGAAAACATGACTTAATGCATTGACAGTCTGGAATAAGCATGCTTTGGTCATTCTGATGCACAGTTAATGTTCAAAATCACATACAGATTTTTGAGAGGAAAACAACTTTCCTCTGGTTTTTTCTGTCGGTATTGCATTTTGCTAAGGCAAAAGTTTGATTGCCTTGCAAATTTGTAGAAAGTGTTTTCCCACTTAACATTCAAAAATTATTTTGCTGGTGATATGGGTACCCTCCATTTTGGTCAGCATTACATCAAGGTTTTCTTGACGAACCTAGATGCACAACTGCATATATAAGCCTTTCATTCACACCTCTATTTCATTCTCTCTTTCTTTCTACAGGATAGTCTACAGAAACTAATTAGATTGTAAATGACATAGTTATTTAATAATGGAAAGCAAAGTCCTACAGTCCTTGCACACCCCAAACTGTCCTTACTTCATAGGAATATTACAATGTCATAGGAAAATGACAATGCTACAATTACAATAACATTTTATTTTTCACCATACCTTATAATCACTACTTAGTGTAATCTCACTGCAATTATTATTATTAGCTCTATTTCTTATGCAGGAAAACAGACATTGAACATCTGTGCAATTTGTTCAAAGACTTACCTCAGCTAAATGGAAAAGCAATGAAGAACATCCAGATCTATCCTTAAACACATGATAATCCTGCCAGACCTGAAAAAGACATACTGAATTCTACTTAATTACTTCTTGGAGCATGATAAAACACTCACCATTAAACTTTGATGAAATAGACACTTTCAAAGTATTAATGATCGGCCACTACCTTTACTTTGTAAGTAACTAATTATGTTATAAAGATGGAATTGTTCCTCCCGTCTACTATATGGATTTCTCTATGTATCATTCCTGAATTTCTTTGCTAAGGCATTTCTGTGTGCAAGTTACTTCTAAAGAATTTGATATTCTGAATACTAAGCAACTAGTTGCTATATTTCAGACATTTCATTCGTGCTAACTTCTTTGTTTTAAAAGATTGGATGCCATTATATATTGGCTTAATGCTTACGGTAAATCATTGAACTATTCTCATTATTCCCAGTAGATGAATTGATTAAGTAATTTGTTCTGAGCATATTAGTCACCCTGCAAACTTTCCAGTGGTCCCTGATGAAGCCTGCATTTGTACGAACAAAAGTTTTACACACTAATCATTTTTATGGGTCTTTCAGCACCCTGTCACATTTGTGCAAAATCAATAGAATGTGCACACATCCAAACTCATTTGGATGTCAAAAGAGCTTTCATACCCATGATTAGAGGCCATTTTGGAAAACATAGCAGTTTTCTTCCTTCTCAGTTCAAACTTGGCTTCTGAGAACACCTAGTCAGGACAATGAAGTACCTCCAAAATAATCCCATTATTCCATGTTACTCTCTTTTTACAATGTATGTCTGTATTTATTTATTTGTTTATACAATGCCTTTAAATGTATACAAATATGTGTGCTGACTTGGTACTGTCTGCACTTTTAAAAAATGTTATTTTATTTTCTGAAAACTTTAACTTGTTCTTTGTATTGTGCAATGTATTGCCATTGTGCTACCTCCCTTATTTATGCATAAGCATGTCAGTGAACAATCTGTAGTGATTGTAGAGGGTCTGTGTATTTGTGAATACAACAATCAAGTAGTTTTTCATTTCTAATCTGTGCTTGTGGTACATTACCCCAGGGTACAAGATTATTCACAGTATTACGAATTTTGAGAATGGGCTTCTTGCCTGCTGAATGAACTATACATCTGTGCTTCACTAAGGTGGTTTTTCTTGAACAGGAAATGCTATTGATACTTAGAGAATTGTAGCATATAATGGAGTTTCCTTCATGGAAGTTTTTAGAAACATTTAGAATCTCAGTTAAAAACGGTTAGAGTGCAAAAGTTGAAAAGTGAAGAATTTAAAATTTGAAAGGACAAAACTGGCAGTATTGAACACAATGTACACTTCATACTCTGTATAGAAATATTATGATAAAGACTTTGAAGCTATGATGATGTATCAGCCTTTGTTCAGGTCCCTGGTTTTGTCCAGCTCACTGATTCAGAGGAATTTGTGAAAGAGTGTTGTAGTTCAGAGATTCTTTTCTCCCCTTTTTCAGGGGCTGATCATGTGCATGGGATGAAGTATGAGAGATTCTTGAATGGAACAATGAAGAATTTAGTGATACATCATTGTTTCATCCTTCTCCTTACAGAATGCAAGGGCATGAGAGGGGAATAGTGCACTGTTGCATGTAAATAATCTCTGTATTTTTCAGTCAAACACCATGACCCTACACTGGAGTTACACCACTATAAAACTGAAATTATAACTTGAATGAAGGCAGGTTGATAACACATATATACAGAGGGCAGAGCTAGAAGAATTAAAATGTCACCTTTGTTTCTGAACCTCTCTGCATTCATCTTTAAAAGCCATACTATTATTTCAGTCTAGTTTTTATAGAATCTTATGCAGACATGCATACATAGAGATAACTTTCCCTGACATGCTTTCAGTGGCCATTGAAAAAGACCAGAAAGGAACAGCAAATAAGCAGTTTGGGGCCACTGTATCACGTTTAGCTTTGTAGATGTTTCTGAGTCTTAAAAGAATTTTTACTAAGATCAATCAATATCTTTGGAATGCATCTGTGAAGCAATTTATAAACTAGTATGCATTCATACTCTTCAAAACTAGAAAGAAATGGGGCTCATATGACCCTCGAGATTGACTGCTGTATTCTATGTCCCATTTATTTCACATGAGTGGCTCTTTAAGAAAAAAACAGCAAAATCAAAACATAATCAGTGACAACAATTAGGGATGTGGCATAAGTAGAGACAGTGTTCCACCAAGAAGCTGTTTTAAGGCAGTGAGCAGTAAACCTGATATTCACTCTTCCACATGCAATTGTTTTTAACCAATTAATGAATAATATTTAAGGAGATTAAAATAAAGGAGCAGATTATAATTTCATTTTATGGCCGACTAGTAAGAGGGTTAACCAGTTTTGCTACATTTGACAGCACAGAGTAGTAAATTCACATCTTGTTGAATATTAATTTTTAAATGCAGTTTTTAAATGCAGTTCTACTCATGGAACTACATAATACATTCAGCCTTTTTATTTGAGTTCATCAGCCACTAGCCTTTTATATTTTTACTTACTTATTTGGTTGTTTTAGGAAATTTCTTCACTGCATTAACCACATTAAAATCCTTCTTTAGAATAAGATCAACACCCAAGGCTAAATTTAAACCTCTGGAAAGGTAAAAGAATCTTTAATTTATGAAACTGAACAAGTAGACTTATCTAAACATCTCTAGGGCTTTGATGGGGGATATCTATAATTCTCTGAATTGTATTCCTTTCACAGTGATATTTTGTAATTCCATTCTATTACCCTTGCTTAACATTAATGAGATAAAAAGATCACATTATGGCGATTGATGTTCTTCAAATTAAATGCACGTTTCCATGTACAAAGCTGTCTGCTAATTTAAAAAACATAGCATGTAACATAGAATCATGACCATGGTCATCACTCAGCTGGGATCAGATAGCATTTTTTATCTATTCATTGGATTTAACAAGGCATGAGATGGAAGCAGAATACAAAGTGTGGGTAGATTATCCCATATTCCCCCTTTTGGCCACTTCTTGGCAATCTCAGCAAGGAAACTGAGGCTTCATGTTGCCATGGAAATAAACCTCAAGGTCAAAGGGGCATATGGAAGGTCAGGCAATGACAAAGGAACATCTGAGAGGCCATCTGGATGAGTGACCTGACATAATTAGTCATTAATCCCACTCTTGGGAACAATAGAGTTAGCCGAGAATGTGTTTGGACTTTGATCGTGGTCAGGGTGATCTCATGGGGAAAAGGGAAGAAAGCTCCACTTGGTAACTAAGCAGATTACCCTGGCATGCTGTTAACTAAAGAAGAGTAGTCAGGAGAGGCCACTGGGATATGCATTTTACATATGCTGTGTTTTCCTTTAGTTACTACAGGCTGCTCTAGAGCCATGTGGCTCTAGGATTAGCTTTGGGGTAGTGATTTTTTTTTTTTACAGTTTTCAATGGAAAGAGAGCAAGTGTCCCAAAATACTTCACTTAAAATTCCCAGGCAACAGATGGGAAGAGAGCTGAAGAGCCAAAGGCATCAGCCAGCTTGGTTTACAGGTGTCAATATTTACTAAGTAGAGTTGGGCAGGGTGCCCTCTGGGAAAAAAAGGGAGAGAATGGCTGATCAGTAAAACAATAGCAATCATCCCTGTTGTCTGTTTTATACTGAATGGTTAGAATTATAATATGACCGAGTGTGTGGCAAAAGCTCCCCATAAGCATCTGTCTTTTCATTCCCACTGCTTTCCCTGTCATGTCATATATTTTCGTTATTGAGATGAGTGCCTTGATGAGAAGATATCCCTTACATGTATCTGAGATTCTACTACTTGAAGAGTTGGTGATATTTGGTGATTGGTTGTCTACAATGTAGTGGAGTGTGAATTTGATAATGGACTACAGTAAATGAATGCAACCCAGCACATGCAGAAATTAATTTTTCCTTTGGATAAAATAATATGCTCTTTGCTGTGCCATAAAAGGAAATAAATGAAATAGACTAAGAGGGCTGTACAGTAAAAGCAGAGGGAGATTTCAGAGATCTATTCTTTCTTTAACTAAAGTGAAATGCAACATGTAATGTGCTTTTTTTTCAGCTAGGGTATACTTGTTAAAAATTTTCCTTTAAACTAAAATAATTTCATTATATTGAACAATCTCTCCTTAAATCTATTGTCTTTGCCTGTTACAAATGCATTTTCCCAGGCTAAGAGCAAAAGATAAACCACTTCTACTTCACTATAAATACAAGTAAGCATCCAGGAATGTCCACGGAGAAGGTCAGATATGACACCAGCAGCTGCAATCCTTTGCTGTCTCTAGGTAATGAAAATAACTTTTGCAAATAATTTCTGCCATCTACAGGTTCCACATTTTAAATTAAGTCTTTAGTAATTGACCAAACCCAGGAAGAATATATGCTGCTTCACTGTAACTCGTAGTTAATTTAATAGTGCATAGAGGAAAACCAACATTCTTCCATTTGTTATTGAGGTTTTGACACCAAAGGCTACTGGTTTTTCCTAAATCATATTATTAACCTGTTTTATTAATAAACAGTAGTTGCAATCCAGGAAAATATATTTGCCAGGTAAAATCAGAAAAATCCTTGGAAAATGTAGGTTTATCACTCTTTTCATTCCTTTTAAAGTTGCCAAGTAAAAGACTGACAAAGTTGTATTGGTTTGTACTTTTAAAGAGATACATGATGGTTATATAATGAAGATCTAAATCCTTTATCTAATGAGAAAGATTGTTTTGTTGTTGTGTTTTGTTTGCCTAACAACTTGTTATGGACAATAAGAAATCAGAAAGTATATCATCCTTCTGGAAAGAAAGGCATATAATCTCAGAAAATGTTGTTATTCCTTGAAGAAGAGCCAGTATCACTAATGGATTGAACTTGATCAACAGACTTTGAATAAACACAGACCAAATCTTCTCAGCTTCATAGGAACATGAAGGTTATTTTGGCAAACTTTCAGCATTACTCTTGACGGAATTATCGGTCCGATGTGATCAATAGTGTTCACACAATGGAAAAACTCAAAACTATAGAGTACGAGGAAGACATTAATTTGAAAAAATCTATGAGCAACAAATGGCCTCTTTACTTTTTGTGAAATCATCTTGTTTTCATTTGAAAGAATTGTCTTATGCCCAATTTATTAGGGGAAAAACATTTCCACATTGTCCTATAATATTTTTTTGATTATTTTTTTAAAGAATAAAAGTGGAGTAGAGGGGGATTATGCAACGTGCCAGCTATTGTGCATGACTTTAGTGCACAATTATATTCTTCCTTCAACATATTCAAACACAAGCACTTGACTTCAGTAACAGTATTTTAGTCTTCACAACTAATAGATGCTAGCATAGAACCACTTGAGAGAATCATGGTATTGACAGAGATGACCTTACAAATCTATACATTCTTCTATTACCTATTATTTTAATATTTTAGTAAAAATATAATGTTTTCATAGGACTCTATCCAGACTTCTTGTATCATGCTACCCATGAGTAAGTCAGAATAAAATGACTGAATGGGGATATAAACAGGCCATTGTTTTATAGCATTGTTGGATTGCTTAAGGTTTGACTTGAACTTGTTAAGATTTTGTGTTTCAGAATGACTCATCCTAGTGACTGTAGCAAGAAGCTGCATTTGGTTTCATTTGTCAGTACTATTAAATAAAATACATCTTCCATGCTCCCATTGCACCATAGTACCTAGACAATACTCAAAAGGACAAACCCTTTCGTTCTGTGGAGTTTGACTTAATGCTATATCATACAGGGTTGTGGTTTTTTTCATATTTTTCAATTTATTTCTTGGTTGTGTATCATTTTGAAGACAAGACCTTCATCTCCTTGTTTTAATTAACACTTGGGGAAATTTGGAAAGTGTTTAATCAATGGTCTTTTTGCCATCTACCTCAGAGAAAATCATGTTGTCCTGCTCTTGTATCAATGTAAAATTTCTGTCCCTGACGCAACAAGAATGACACTATGACCTAATCCTGACTTTGCACAGCTTTCTTGTGTCTCTCTTCAGAATTACTAAAGCTTTGCCTGCAAAAATATGGTCCCTGCACATGCCAACACCTGACTGATATCTTCCTGGCTAATCAAGGTGGCATTTTAGGTTAGAGCATGAGCCTGGGTTCCTGGTGGCCTTCTGCAGTTGTGTTCAAGCAGTTCATCTCATGGAGTGCTAAAGAGGACAGAAACTAACTGCTGAAAAGAAAAAGAGCATTTTTTATTTCAGCCTTCCCTCGTCTGTTCTGAGGGCATCTGTCTGAGGGCTCCTTGTTTGGTCCAGTGCTTCCCTTTCCCCTCAAGTCAATGAAGCTGGTGGGGAAATTAAAAAAAGAACTACTCTTTCTTTCAGCTTTTAGCCTCCACTTGCAGCCTACCTTCTGTATGGCTCGGTGTTATTCTGGCTCACCAAAGAAACCCCAGGCCATCCAAAGGTGCTGGCTGACACCTTGTTTGGCATCCCTGGGTTACAACCCAGAGCCAGGGATTTCACCTCTCAGGCTGTGCTTTGTTTTGGGCACTGATTTAACTGGTGGTGGATGTGTGTGTGATTTCACACAGCAAAGCTGCAGGACTGGAGTGCTCATTTCCACCTACCTCTCACAATATTCCATAATCCCTGAGCTACTTTATTTATTTTCACAATACTTGATTGAAAAATGGCTTAGAAATACTGAGAAAATTCTGGTGATAATTGAAATATCGATTGAGTACTGCTATTGATATTCTACCTTGGAAGATTCATATCACTCCGAGGTTATTTCCAATCCTGTTATTTGTTTTCACAAAATGGAAGCCAGAGGTTATGAGCTGATTTCTTATGACCTAGAAACACTCCAGATATAGACAAAGAAGTTTATTCCTTCTTCTGAATTTGTCATTGCATGTGAATGAGAAAGAAAAACTCTGAACTTAGTTTTTATTGCTTATCTTTGAAGACTGACACATTTATACAAATGTTCTTAAAGAGAATTCTGAAACAAGTTTTTTAGTATTAAAATTTTATTTAAATATTCAAATAATAAATAAAAAGAAGAATTCAAATACCATGAATTTATCATGATAAAGCTTTGCAGCCTGAATGTCCTGAGCTGAGATTCACAATCTAAAAAAGGAGGGGAGAGATTGATCTTCACTCTTTTTCATGAGCATACCTATTCAGGGCCTCATCTGCATGTGTAGGGAAACTGTCTCTTCCTCTATCATTCTTTAAATTCTCTCAATTTTGAGCCTCAAAGCCAAGCAGACTTAATTCCAAAAGAGTTTAAATTTGACAGTTTTAAATGTTCCTTTTGATTAAAACTATTTGTAAGACATGTCTTAAATTCCCAAGTTTTAATTTATTAAGAGTACTTTTTAATTGCTGTGGGGGAAAATGCCCTATAAATATCAATTCATTCACATTGAAACTCAATGTAATTCCACAGATGTAGTATTTGGCAAAATTAAACACTTACCAGACTATAGCATAATTTTATGCATGAGACTATAATCAAGACACCAAGAAAGAATGGTGGTCCTAATTAATGTTTATACTGCTTATAGCAGCTGCTAAGCATAACTACCTTCCTAATTTTAACCATTTTAAAACTATTTAATACCATATATGAGTCTGGTTGAAGGAGGAACTCTGTAGAAGCAACCACTAGGAGACCTTTCAATATACTAGGAAGATGAGTAGTGCTCTAACAGAACATCTGTCTCAAGAAGTACTGACAAAAACATTAAGAGAGTGTAAAATGCTAAGTAAACTGAAAAGCTATTAATTTTGGTTTAATGCCTTTTATAACAAAAAATAATTTAGGTTCAAATGGGATGGGTAGATAAATAGAATAGTGCACTTTGTTCCTAAGAAATCATGGTAGAGAAAAAAACTAGAACTGAGTTGTCTTTTTACATAATAAGAATAGGGAACATCTACTTGGTTATAACAGAACTTAAACTTGTGTCTTGAAGCTGACGTTTCAGATCAAAGGCCAGTTCGGTATAAGTTTTACTGTATAAATCTTTTTACTATCTCACACAGCACTTCAGAAAAAAGAAATCCTTGGAGAAAAAAAATTATGTTTGAATAAAGTTTAATGTGTTAGGATTCATGTTAATTCAGTGTTAAGATTCACACAGCAAGCCTTAAATTTGCTAGTGAGTAGATAAAGCTTGTATTCATAGTGTTGTACTGTCATTACAGAAATCAGAAACAGGACTGAAAATCCTTTTGTTGACTGCATTAGACAATTAATTAGACATTAATATGCACTCTTGATACATGTCTGCAGTGTTCTGTGCATGCAGCTGCTACCATAAAAGGAAAAAATAACAAATTTGTTATATTACAGTTTGTTTGAAAGTATACCTGAGGTATAACTGAAATGCTCCAAGACAGATGAATTATCCTAAAATCTTCTGTAAAATAAATATGAACTTTTCTGTCTTATAAATTGGGAATGCTTTAACAAAGTACTATACACATTCATTCTCATAGGATAAGCAGTTTTCTAAAACGATTGAATTTAGAAGAGATCATGATGTATTAAAATTGTCATAAGTATGTATCTGTCAAGAAGACCAATCGATATAGAGCCTAAAAATTCTTACATTCACAAATATTTTGCAAGATTAAAACTTCCAGTATCTGCTTTACAGTGTAATTAAAATTAAAAGTTGAAAGGCTCTAAAGGTGGTGTCAGGCATGTCAGATATTATTCAGAAAAACCAAATATTTTGAAAAAACAACTGAGTGAGTTCTGCCCAGCTTTCAAAAGCCAATCAGTTGTCAATATAGCTTTTGCTACTAGGGGTGGGCTACACAAGGCTATCATTAAGTGCCTTCTATTCTTATAAAGCAAATTTTAAAAAGTAGAGCTGAAAGATGAGTACTACAACAGGCAACATGCTCAGAAACAAAACCACCTACACCAAGAATCCCTAGAAGAAGCCTTGCAGAAAAGGCATCTGGCAATCTGTTCTGTCTAACTGACCACATCAGTAAATCACTAAGCTCATTCTATTAGTTCACCATCCTTGCCAGACAAAAAAAAAAAAAAATTCTTCAGGAATGGAGTGCAGAGGAGTCTGGAGAAAAAAATAAAAGTGCTCAAGCTCTCAAACTGGGCTTACGTATTTTTACTGTAGAGTGCAGCTGGAGGGAAATTTTTTGCCATTTTTCAGACTAACATATAACAGGTTAGTCTTTATTACTTCATAGGTTTACATTTCTGGTTTCTGAGAAATCGATTCTGCTCTGTTTCAGAGCAAAGTTAAAGATGCAAGTTTAAATCACCAAAAGTCATGGAATTTAGTCTTCACCTGTTTGATTTTTCCTTTCAAAGGGAGTGCATGCATCCTCACAGTCAGTTATGAGGTCTTAGCTGGAACACAGGATCAAACAGCTGAGAAATGATAGAAAACAGGTCCATAAACCCCTTCTCACTTATTTCCAAACACATGAGCACTTCCAAACTGCTTGTTTGATTCTGGCATAAGGCAAGTTCAACTTCAGTTTTAGTCTTATGTTGTCATCTTGACTCTGCCTTGAAAAGGAAATGCTCCTAGAGGTATTGCTGGGAAGCAGTTTAGGAAGCTGCTCCTTGTTGCCTCTCAGCTGTACACTAATGGCTTCCAGCTGAACTAACTGCATCCATGCTTCTCCCCCAGCCTGTCCCCCTGCAAGCCACTGCTGGCCAGGGACACAAGCCCAATCCATTGTAGGTGTCAGGACCAGGAGCCACTGCTTTTAACAATGACTTCACTGCTTTCCTGCATATCTCCAGGAGAGTCCTTGCCTCCAGCTCAGCTCCTTCAGTGGTCTTTGGTGAGATGGGTTTAGCACTCCCCTCGGTGGTGTCTGTGCTTCAGCTGGGAGTCATTAACTGACAGCTTGTGAAATGGCAAGGAACAATTTCCTAATTGCCTGTCAGCTGTAGCAGCCTGAGGAACTCTTCCAGCATGTGTGACAGCAAAGTCAAGCAGGTTATTCTGGTTATTTCAACCAACCACCAGCAGTGATTTAGACTACTCTGGTTTCATTTTTCTTGATGGGATTGTCCAAACAAATGATCACTCACAAAGTCCAGTGATGGAGGAAGCCATACATCCCTAAAAAACTCTCCATTTTCATTTACTTGCTCTTACCCAGACACTGCTATCCATGATCACACAGGCACATTCCATGCACATGAGGCACAGATTTAGAAAGCCCCCTGTGACTGCACTGGGGATGGAGACTCTACACACAAAACCATGAAGGTTTGGCAGCAGCTCAGGGTACACTCTGGACAGAAGCACAAGCATTGGAGACCTGTGTATAATTTGATTGCTGTTTTATGGGGAAGGCAGTGGAAAATGAAGTTGGTTTGCATGGCAACTTCCTGACCCAAGGATGCATGCAGCTGGAGATACATCTCCACCTGTGTTAACCACTCCAGCCTCAGTCCAAATGGCTTTATGTCACAGGACATAAATGTGTCTACTATGTCACGTGTCTACAGGTGCTACATGTCACAGGAGCCCGCTTAGTCTACCAGGGTAAAAGGGTAGTCTGCATTGGCAGATGCTTCACTATTAAACTTCAAGCTGAACATCAGCACAGCCAAGAGTGCAAGGATCTCTAGGCCAGAAGAAGAGGAGGAAACAAGCAAGTCCCATACATCTGTAGCCTATTTGTTAGAGCTATGAAGTGTAAGACTGCATTTATGTTTCTTTTCCCTGAACCACTTGCGTATTTTATCCTAGACATTTTTGTATGTTGTTGCCCCAAGAGCTGAGGAAGTGGGAGTTAAACTGCATTTTGTTTTAGTTGTCACCTGTACAAGTTACACAATCAGGGATCATCGAGTTCCAGTAGTCTGAATGGAAAATGAACAGAAAGCTCAACCAAAATACTTCCAACTTATCTTACTCAGGGCAGTACATGGAGGAACAGGGATTCAGAGCCATAATTTTGCAAGTTATGAACCCACAAAAATGGAAAGACTTTTTCTATACCAAGACCCAAATGTGCCCTGATGGTTCTGAATAAAGAGAATGAGCTATTAGTCTGGAGGTGAAACAGTAGGATTTCCAGTAAAAGATCTTCATCCAAGAACTGTGCATAGTATCTGCACATTAAAACTGAAAAGGAGCCTTTCTAACTTTTGTCAGCCTGCGAAAGCCTGTTATTTTTTTTTCTTTTGGTTTCAGAAATTGCTTTCACTGAATGGGTGGAGAGTAAACAAATTGTCAGATTGCGGAGAATCAGGCCTTTGTTTAAGAGTCCAAGAGGTTTCCAGTCTGGCAGCCAAGTAGACAAGTGGCCAGGAAAAGCTACTTTTGAGAGATAGCTGTTCAGTTTCATACATGAAATTAGCTGATAGCTTAAAAGCTGTTGGTTCCATAGATACCTAGGTTTCCACCTCACTAAGAGGTACCCCTCAATAACAGTCTTAAAACAGTCTGAGAGCTGAACCTCACTATCCAGTGCATATGTGTTACACTGCCAGCTAGAAATTCAAACCCCAGACAGCTTGGTGCTTCATACTGCAAAAAGATCTCTTCGATTTGTTACCATATGTTGGACTTCATTGATGAAGTCAGCAAATGAAACCAGCTGCATTAAATACTGAAAATATATCTCATTCAGAGAGCAAGCCATCCATGGCCTACTAGAGTTCCAGAGTTGCAACGTTCTGTTGTAAAAAAACTTGATTATTGAGGAAGATGCAGAGTTCTTAAATTCTTATCTCAAGGAAAAGGGCTTATTTATTTTTTTGAAAATATGTTTGAGAAAGAACTAGTTCTGCTGGAAAGGGAAAGAAGGTTGCTCACAAGTGTTTTAATTTCCACAAACGAATGTATTGTCTTCATTTGTGTCTATATTGTGCCATGGTTTACTTGGCTTGTTCACACTCAGCTGTAGGTGGCTCTTCCAAACATTCCTGTTTCAGTATGGTTTTTGAGGAGAAACAATATTGGCCAACATGCCAAACTTAACTTTCATAACTTCTTGTAAATAAATATCTTGAAAACATTTATGGACTAAACTTTCTGTTGCTGGTTTCTTCCCAGGCAAAAATTTATGAAATGTGTAGTAAAAATCTAGCAATTCTAAATTTCCAGAATTGATGATAAGCCACTGTCTAACTCATTTCCGGTTACATTATACCTACATATAAGTCAAATATCCTTTGAAAAACTACTAGCCACATACCTTGGGTCATATGACTAGTGAATTGGAAACTAAATTTGATTAACCAGCTGACCAATTAGACACCTTAAATTAGATATGATGAGAAAACCCTTATAAATTTTGACTTATTTGAAATTAATTTAGTTTTGTCAGAGGAAAAAAAACATGTGCAGGGCATTGTAATGAGTTTCTTGCATTTTCTTTTTAAATAGAGGTTTCAAATTATGTAGATGGCTGAAAGAAAAACGATTCCAAAGTGTAGCTGTTCAGAACTGCCATCCAGACTGACACTTTTTTTTTTCCATTGTTTGGCATGCAAATTACAGAAAACTTAGCAAGGTGTGCTTTTGTAGAAGGTTGGACTAGATGACATCTTGGGGGTGCCTTCCAACCTGAATTAGTTTATGGTTCAGAAGGTAATAAGTAAACACAGAAGATGTAAAATCAGAGTAATGGGCTTTCTATACCTGCTTTCCTCAGTGCTTTGTAAGAAACTACAGTTATTGTAAATTTCAAGTCATCTTTGACTGTGAGCTACATTAGTGGAACTGTATTCACTTTTAGGAGAAGCTACTCCCAGAAGTTAATCTGAAAGCCCTGAGCAGGGTCTAACTCCTTCCTTCTGAACAGACAGATATCTTATCAGTCTTTTTTGGTTTATAGGAGCAGGTAGGAGGGACCAGAGGTCAGTCAGTGGTTGAAAAAGTCTATGATCTGACCCTAAATTTGGATGAATAGGCTAAAGTAGGAGGAAGTGCACTGCTGCTGCCACCTACATTGTGACCACCCTAGGAGTAAGCATATAGGAACAGAAAATTTTGTACAAAATGGCTATGATATGGTTGAGCCCTGACAGAGAGCATGGAATAATGTTGAAACTCTACATTAGCTAACCCATGTGCTACTGAGATCCTAACCCAAGGGTTTGCACTAGGTATTTTACCCTGTATCTTACTTAACAATAATTCTGACATTACTACTGAGGCCTATCAAGCAAAGATATACCCTTGGTCTCTTATTGAGACTGTCAGGGAAAAAAAAGGAAGAAAAGCTGAATGGGATGACATTTCTCATTGTTCTCAAATTGCACCCAGATACAGTGGAATCATTCCACTGCTGGAGCATGTGTTCAGTGGTTACGCTCATGGGCAACAGTAGAAAAGCCTATGACAAAAAGATGTTGATTACTTTTGAAAATCTCAGCCTCATTTTTAGCTGAACACTTCTATAAGGAGGCTCCGTTATGCTCTGCAGTGCAGCATTCAGTGCAGGAATGTAATAGCAATGCTGTACGTATAAGATTTATATGTCATTATCATCATCATCATTATCATGATGTGTTATCTGTCTGGCAATCTGCTTGCAATATGAATGACAATTCTTCATATTGGTCATGTTTTTCCATGAAGCATCTAATTATTGCTGGCAGAGAAAGGCAGCTTGGATTTAAGAAGGCACCAGATGTTGGCAAAACTGCTTTTAAACTCCTCTTTGTGGCTTCCTGGAGGTTACAGCATACAGAGAAATTGCAGCAATTTGGTAGCCTAATCTCTTCAGCTGTTTCTGTTATGTTTTAGCACCAATTTCTGTGTCATGGACACCCAAGGATGCCAGTAAATTTCATCCAGGTCATTCCTGTGGTCCATTGGTATAAATTAAAAACATTCACAGCAGCCAGTATCTACCTTATTGAGGACAACCTTGATTGGGACCAACACCAAAGGATAGCTCAGCTTGAGGTAAAGAACCAGAATATTTGAAAACCAAATGTCTTTTCTTTTAGAAAAATACTTTGCACTGAGTGTTAGCAGCATAGGGTCAGAGTTTTCATTGAGTCTCCATTTCATTATAATTTTTTTGAGAATATACATATTGGAAACCAGACATGAGCTTCAGCTTCCCACTTAAAAGACTGCTTCCACTTGTCCCAGGCTTGTATTTTCCATGGGTTTATTCTAAGGTCCACATCATGTAGAGGCGATTAATTCCTGGAATGCTCCTGAATAGAGAGGCCATCAAACATAATTTTATTACAGGTTTAACATAAAGGAGTTGAGAAGGGAAATAAGGAAGAAAATCAACTGGGCTGAAACTTTTTTATGAGTGTACTGTCTATGGCAAAAACCAGTATATCAACACACAGTATTATACAAACAATAATTTATGGATCTCAAGATGTACATATTTTCAATTATTTTTTCTAGGTTAATGACACTTTGGTTTTTTTAAATTTTCTTTTCTTTTTAATGTTTATCAGCTTTCTAACTCCCCCAAAAATTAATGACACCACTTATCTTCTCTGTTAAAAAGTAGTCTTTAGTTAGTTAAAGGATTTTTTGTTAAGTTTTAAAGAGAATTACAAATGGCTTAACATCAGAGTAAGTTTCTTTTAAAGATCCCTAGGGTCTGATTCCATCTTTATAGACACTAAATTACACAAGTGTGATTACTTTTGTGATATTTCACTGGAGATACTCCCAGTCCTTCAGCTGTAAAGCAACAAAGAATAAAGTATGTCAATTCTCTGGATTATGCTGGTTTATAATGCAAAATCAGCAAGGAGAGAATCATTCTAACAATAAGCCATTCCATTTTAACCTAGTTAAACAACAAATAAAGTTCTTCTAAAAAATCATATCATCAGTTGCAATAATTTACATTGATAAAATATGTGGCTATCCAACTGAAATAATGATTTCTATTACATTTATTGATAGTCATTTATGGTCAAGATACATTAATGAGCCAGATCCTCAGATCCAGGACAGACCAAATTACCTTCATCTTCTGTATCATTATCTATCAACTGAATGTCTTACCATCTGCAAGTGAAGAAAAGTTTAGTGGAAAGAAAAGTTGGACTGTTAAACCTATTAACATTTAATTATTTTTCTTAATAAAAATGTCACACAAAATGTCTTATACCTTGATGCCACGATCTCGTTTTCTAAAATGCTGTGTCTAAAAGACAAAGCTAAAGGTTAAAATTAAATGCAATTATGTTTCCCAGGAATAAAATGGATATACATTAAAAGTATAGTTAGGTTGTAAATTCATTTAAGTTTTTAAAAATTACAAAGGAATATATAAAATGCAGATTAAAGGAGAAAATCTTATTTATCTCCCCTGTTTGTATGGTAATTGGCTCCTTTTAATGAATTAATCTCATGCACAGACTCCTGCTAAATTAGACTACCTATAATGTACTGTCTTCAAGTAACTTCACATTCTCATTATGGCCTCCCTAATTTCTAAAGTAAAATTAATATAATTAGGGAGCAAATCAATACATATTGATCTTGAGTTACTTCAATGGAACAAAAGAATAACAGATTAAAAGGAGATGATTTTTGTTAGCATTGATTTTGTTAGCATGCTGAAACAACTGTGTTGAAGAATTAAGTCTTAAAATATTTTTCTTCCCTGAATGATACCCTCTGGTAATTTTATATTCTCTATGAAGCCAACATGGCTGTGTTTGAAAGAAATAGAAAAATAATTTTTGCACTTTCTGTATTTTGGTGACTGTTTGTTTATGACATAGTTTTCCTCTGGCAAAAGACATTGAATGTATTTTATTTTCATGGAGATCAATTTCTGGCTGCAAATTATTTCATCAACCCATGATTCCTTTTCCAAGTGTAAATTAAAGGTGGATGCATGCTGGCAAACACTACCTGAATTAAATAACTGGTAGTATACTGGGATATAATCAAGCATATGCAGTGAGGAACTTGAGGCTCATAACGAGAAATAATGGAAGAATTCACAGAAATCAAAGCAGCAATGCTTTCCTACATGGCCACAGACTTATTTCATGTGGAAGAAAATGAAACTTCCTAGCAGAAGAGAGTAAGTTCTTTTTATTGTATTCAGGCAGACTTATTGCTATCTAATGGCTTTAGACTGACATTTATTAGCAAGGTGTGAAGGAAAAATAATAATGTCCTACCTCAAAAGCTGAAGTCCATATTCTCAAAGTTGCTGCTGGGGCTGGAAAAGTCTCAGGTGGTTCTAAACAAATGCTTGTGCCACTCCATGTTTCTCCAGAGCCTCCACAGGGCACCAGGCTGCTGCAGAAGGTAGATTTTGCCCAAACTCATAAGAGCACACTGATTGAAGTCAGGGGCAGCTAATTTGCTTTTCACATCCTAGAGTCTCTACAGAGTGTAAACCTTTTTTCCTAAGTCATATTTCATTTCAGTATTTCACAGCAGCTTTATAATATGAGAACAAATTCCCTTGCTGCATGTGATAAATCTAAATTGTTTTGCTTAAAAAGGTAATTAATTTAGAGTTTTCCTTTCAATTTTCACACCATATGAACATGAATAAAGCTTTTCATGGTGTATAAATTTATGTACAGTGATTACCCAAATGAATGGCAGAAACAGCTGCACCTCAAATCTTTACACTGAATATTGTGATTTACTTGAAGCTAAATTGCAGATTCTGGTTGTGTTTCACACATTTGTTTAAATACAGTTTTAGGAAAACAGTAGCAGGACATATATAAATGCTATAAATATCACAGGAGGAAGAGCTTTTATGTGTTATTTGCAAATATACAAAAGAGTTTTCACTATATAATTTTTTTTAATAAAAGTGGGACTTCTGGAGGTAAGGTTATTTGATTATTTAACATTATTCCATATTAAGTTATATGTTGATACAATTATAATTCAATTATTTGTGTAATAGTCGAGAAGTAAAATATACCTGGCCTTCTACATGATAGGTAAGAAAGCTATTGTTTGATATTAAGTTTTGTCATTGAAAAAACGAGAATATTTTCACACAAAATCTTAGTGAAAACAATGTAGACATAATGTAGAAGCTGCCATCATTAAAATATAATGCTTTTTGTCTTACGTTAAACACAGTCACAATCTAAGTTGGCAAAGCAGATGACAACAGCATTCTAAATAATTTTATTTAATTGTTATTTCCAGAACAATAATCTGTTACCATAAATAAAACAGCTACAGTTACACAACAGTATGAAATTAAAAGGAAAATTGAAAGATTTCGTCTTTTATTTTCATGGAATAGTATTTAATTTTGCTCTTGAACCTTGTTTGAACAAATGCAGTCTTGATGGTAGCATATTTTGACTTGAGGCAAAGTCTGGGCATCTGTGCTGGAACGAAAATATTCTTGCCCAGTCTTTCTGGAGGACAACTATTTTTATTTCTGTTTCTATAAAGAACGCCCCTGAAAAAGCTTCAGGGAAAAAGACATAATTGTCAGGAGCAGACTGAACTCTGAGCCCAACATGGCTCTTCTTGTGCCTTGAAAAAGAAATTGAGTTTGAGATATCCCCTGAATAGCAATATTGGGGGCCAAGGATACCAAATTACTACCTGAGATCCTATTTCAATCTCAGGTTTATGTTCTCTTAAGCTGAGGTGAAGGGCATGAAGAAATATTTTCAGTGAATGTACTGACTAGTAAGCAGAGTTACAGGGAAATGAGGAGTTTTGTATTTGAGCTTTTTTAAGAAAGCCTTTTTTTAGGATCTTAATGGCAAGGGATTTTTCTTCTTTCTTTCCACGCTTTTTTCTTTCCCCTGCCTTTTCCCCTTTTTCTCCTCTTTATTTTCCCTCTCTCCTCCTTTATTCCATTTTCCTTTTTATTCCTGTTTGTTCCCTTCTCTTTTCTTTTTTCTCTAGTTTTCTTTGCCATATCATCAGAAAAGTTTTCTGATGGAGCAGTGCTTTTAACCTCATATGAAGATTCCCACACTGTAAGCAAAAAGCAAGTCCTCTTCTTAGAAGTGGAGAACTGTCCCTTGTGGGCAGAGCATGTTCAATGTGTCATGCAATTGCCTAAAAAGAAAAAGAGGTGGAGAGAGACGAGAGAGTATAAGTTCATTCAAAGACAAAGCAAAAACAAAAACAAAACAAAAACAAAAACAAAAACAAAAACAAAAACAAAAACGGGGAATTTATTCCAGAGCCATAAACTGAGGGAGAGCTAGACTTGGTGCTGGGAACTCACCCATGACACTAAAGGTGTCTGAAGCTGCTGCTGGCTTCAGAGGCTCATCCATGTTTGTGCGAGGTAGTGCAAGGTCTAGCAGCCAATGTTAAGTTCACTCTCGTGACCTAGAGATGAACTCCTGATTCAAAGCAGCCCGATTCACATTTGGGTGAGGTGATTATAATAGCATCCTGGAAATGGGGAAAAATATTTCTTTTTGTTGTCTCTTCTGTTCCTAATTTTTAAGCTATAGCAAATGTATTACTTGTCTGGAGAAAGAGACAAAATAGTCAATGGCCATGACCCTGAGAATAAATGGTAGTTCTGTCTCAGATCACATACAGCTAGAGGATGGAAGACTTGACAGAAGGAAAAACTGGAAGAGAGGTTATCATCCGCATTTCCATATCAACACTTGGATATATTTCAATTCCAGAGAACTGTTGTGAAGATTATTTATCAAGAAGTTAGCTTGAGTAAAACACTGAGCTGGGCTTATGTCTACTTTTGGAGTTCAATAGTTTTTTAGGTTGTTTATAACATCACTCACTGCAATGAGAGATATATTTTTAGACATTTTTGTGAGCCTTGCTAGTCCATTGAAAAAAACCCTTATAACAGCCATTACCTCATAGAGTGGTAAAGAAAAGACACCTTTAAAAAGTGTTGAATGAGAGAAGAGGAAAGAGAATATATCTGGACATGGTGAGAATTGAATTAAGGAATCTAAAATGAATCACAGACATGGAGAATTATGGAAGATGGATTGAGTTCAGTGGATTTGCTGAAGCTTATTACTGCCACTCATGCACAGATTATATTATTTTAAACACAGAATCTCAGAAAATGTGTTTAGAATTTTTCTTCTACTTTAGGTGAGAAATAAGTCAGATGGCTCAAACTTCATCTTTCCTGGGAAACACCAATATTTTTTACAAATAACTCCTTTATTGCAAATGAGCATGGACAAAAGTGTAACAGGAAAGGGTGTCTGGAGGCAGACAAAGACCTCCTGAGCTATAACAGCAGGAGATGTCAGGGACTTTTCATGTTTAAATGTTGGTAGGATTCTCAGACTAAGAGTTCCCAACACAGCCTGGGTACAATATTAACAATTACCTTACTCATATAATACCTTTGGAATAGCACCAACCACACACTTATTTAGGCAATCTTGCCAACATAACTTAATTCCCAATTCATATGAGAGTGCTCAATAAATTCACAGGGCCAAAGTCATCAGAGAGAAGTAGGGTACACCATAAAATAATTTCAAAATTGACTTAAGAAAGGATATCTTCTTTTCAAAATGAAATTATTCTGTAAATGAAAGTTACTCTTGCAAGTAAGAGATGGGTTAATAGCCAAGATTCCATGAGAGCAGCCCTTTATGCGGAGTTCCTCATACAAACCTGTGCAGCCTGTCCAGCATTCCTCATTATTTCCCAGAAGGCAATAGGGAGCCCTGGCTATTTATTGGCTCAAATTATTCATCACCTTGGTTGTACACGGCAAGGTTCCCCTTGGGTGCCATAATAGGATTCAAGTATGGCCCTAGGGGATCTGGTAAAGGAATTAATTATTATTTCTCCTGCAATGTTTGAATGCCCACATTATGAGGACTGGTAGTATCTCACATGTTGAGTGTAAAGACTAGTGAAATTTGAAATTGCTGTTTGAAAATCGCTATGATGTAGAAATTTAAAACCTAAAATAAAAACAGAATTTTAATACAAAATCAGAATTCCCCTAAAGAAAAATTTTCTCTTTGCCAATATGCTGATTTTTACAGGAAAAGCATTCTTTGTTTTATCAGTTTTGGTGCTTTGCTTTGAAAACACAATCTATCATTGACTTTTCAATCATTTTGTAGTCTCTCCAAAGTTTCATCTAGATTTTCTGACAGTGAAAATTCTAAATTATCATTTGAAATTCCTTTACCAAAGCAGATTTACAGTCACTGTGGGAAAAATACAAATGAACTATTGCTACTTTTATTTTGTAGACCACTTAAGTAATTCTAATAGGATAAAAAGAGTGGATTACCATAAAGCTTGCTTTGCTTCTTTTCCATGTCTTTTTTTTCTGATGGCATAGGGAGCTAAAAATTTTATTTGATGAGAGAAAAAAACTAACAAACAAACAAAATTTAAAAACCAAACAAAAACCCCCAAAAACTAACAAACAAAAATAAAACCAAAATAAAACCTTCAAGTAGCCTATTCTTTAAAAAGTCTTCACAACAGAAATGAACTTAAATGCAGAACATCAAGTTTATATAACCAAAGTCAAGAAAAGTCAAGAAATCCACAAAGTTTTCGACAATTACCAGTCATAAATACTCCATTCTTAATCCTGTTTCCTTGTTAAATGTGAAGCTTAATAGATTATTGATTTTGCTGTAAAACCTAGACCATAAAATACACAAGATATGCGCAGAGCATCAAGGTTGCTCTTGTAGCATTAACTTTTATGTTTCCTGACTCTCTGGATTTTAACTGCAACCCAAAATATTACAGTTTTATACTAACAGTTCATGTAGTTCTTACTAAAATAAATTGCACCTCACCTTTGGTATTTACCAACAGACTAGAAAAGTAAGAGAATGGTCTTTTTACTCCAAATTTGTTGTGACACTCATGACAAACATATGGATAATAACAGTCTTACAAGCAGCATGCTTATCTGTTTTACTAGTTCAGAAAGGTCTGATTGATGTGAAAGACCAAGGTCTCTCTAAAGATAATTTAGCCATTTCCATACAGTTTACGCTTGTGTTAGCTGTATCCTGCAAGGGGACTCCCAGGGGGATTTTCCCTGACCTTCCCTCTAAAAGGTAACGTATAAGAGATTCCTAAAGGAACCATCATCTAACAAGACTAATGATAGCTTCCATGCCTATTATCATTCAGTGAGAGTGAAAGAGACTTTAAAAATGCAGTACCACATTCCTCCCTTGATGTTTCTCATGATCTATTAAGGTATTAGATGCCAGATAAATTAATCATTAAAAACTTACAGTTAAGTCTTTACAAATAATAACCAGGTGTACTTTGATTATTTTTTATCTCACTATATATATTTATATATT
This sequence comes from Daphoenositta chrysoptera, assembly GCA_013397915.1. NCBI lineage: Eukaryota > Metazoa > Chordata > Aves > Passeriformes > Daphoenositta > Daphoenositta chrysoptera. The sequence goes on along the minus strand of VZRO01007265.1, from coordinate 628,402 downwards.
TCTGTCACTAAGCACAAGTGATGCAAGACAATTTGTTTATTAATGAGTAATGGCTAGCTACAGTTCAGAGAAAGACCTGTATTTTTCAGCTTCACAGTGCATTAGAAAGTTAAGAGGATTCCAGAAAACCATCCATTCTTCATTTCTGAAGTAGCTCATGGTTTGTCATTAAAGTATGCTTTCATGCTATTTTAGGGAGTGTGAGCTATTGTGTTGACTGTTTATTAGTGCATGTAACCTGCCACTTGATTTATTTTTTCCTGATCGGTAGTACTTTGCTTAAAAGTTTCTCCAGTACAGTTACTACACAGAAATTTTTTGGGAACTGATTTTTATTGAAACAGTCTTCCTTAGCTTAGCTATTTTTTTTTTTTTAGAATAAAAGAGATGGTCTACATTTATGTTTAAACAGTTGTCACCATAATATGATTATTTAGATATTTTCCCCTGTTATCCAAAGTAATTTTTAAATAAAATAAATGCTCTTTCAGAGCAGTGATGACTTGTTGAATTTCACTGTTGTCATAAAGATCTACTTATTTTCTTCAGTTTGCATTCAGTTAGTCCCATGGGGACCATGTGCCTTCATTTCTCCAGTGACCATGTTGCTTCCTAGAGATTTAAGGCTTTTACTTTAAAACAGGAAATGATTGACCTGTATGATTGGAGCTTGTTTCCTGATGTGAACTAGTTCAGCTCTATTTCTAGATCCCTAGGTATGCATGCATTTGCACTGAATATGGATAATTCTTGCTGTTTCTCCACTGGAATATAACAAATACAGATGCATTCAACAGAGTAACTTTAAATACATTTTCAAATGCTGAAAATGTGTTCCAAAAATATTGGTTGTATTTTATTTCATTTCATAAACCAGTGTGTTTATATTTTTCAATATGATGCCTTAAAATCTGCCAGTTTTATTTTGCTAAAAATCTTGAATGTTATCATGGATATTTGGAAAACTTGCACCAGAACCTAGACAATTCGTTTAATCAATGGAATAAGATTTCTCAGTATATAATAATAATAATAATAATTAATAGAAGTCTTTGTGATCTCCTGGATATTTCTAGGGAATCTATACCTGCCACAGATTTAACATCATTTATGACAATCCCTCCTAAACAATAAAATAGACTGGTGGCAAAGGCAGTAAAAGTACAGCTTATTTAGAAAGTGGTTGCTCAGCACGGAAGTTAGGCAGACAAGTAAGCTCATGTGGAAAATGTCTTTTACCACAAAACTAATTTTTCCCCAAATCCACTGATCTGAAACATACAGCAACATGCTTGATATGTAAGGAGCTGCAGTGTCCTGGAGAATATTCAGGAAGAAAAGATACACTCCCTAAATGCCCTGCATCGATAGCCAGACAGCATGACAGATGCTCTGCTGTGCAAGCCTACACAAGCCAACAGACCCTGTGTGTTTGGGGCTTGGCCCTGTGGCTGTGCCAAAGCTCTCCTCTGCTTTCCTTAAAACTGTGCAGAACAGCACCGTCCTAATGGCTCTGGCAGAGAAAATGCAAAATACACACCTAGGCAGGGTGTATGTCCCAGGCATCTGTGATGTTAAATCACATCTAATAGTAGCTTCCTGTTCTGAAGGCTGCAAAACTTAAATAGAAAAGAAAATTGAGAGATCAAATGAAGAGTAGTGAATAAATTAATAATTAATTTAAATAATTGTAGTTCTCTGCCCCTCCAATTATTTGAGCTAGAACTTTATTTTCACATCTTTGGCAAGATTATTCATGATTTCTGGGCATAATCCATAACCTGATGAATAAACAGAGTTAATACACCTGATACCTGAAATCCAAAAAGAGTTCTTTTAGAAATAGAAATTTAAAGTCGTGAGCAAATCGAGGAGGATTGGGTTCTGATCTGTATGCTCATTAACTAACTTTAGATTTTACTTTTCTGGTTTATTTGAAATATTTTGCTGATTTTTTCGAAGGTTCACATCTTCCACCCCACAACAGGGTTCAGGTGCCAGTAGGAGATTCCCAGTGTTACCGGAGTGCAACAAAGAGCTTAAAAAACAAACAAACAATCAAACAAACAAACCCCACAGAGATCAACAAAAGTAACCCACAATTCCCCCTCCCCTCCCCCCAAAAACCCAAACCATTTTCTGGAGGATATTCCTAGCTTTACTGGCATTACACTTAATCTGTTACTATATTCACAGAAAACATGAGGAATTCATGAAAATATTGGAATATTCTGTTAGCTGGCAAATCTCACGGAGTCAATGGACTCCAGGGGGCATGAGCTGGATAACACAGAACATATCTGAAAGTTAACTACGATCAATTGATATCATTTAAGTCAGTTCTCATGTTAGGTGTAGGCTTTCTAAGAATTCTAAGGCTCTGCTAGAAGAATAGTCATGTAAATACTTGAAAATATTTTTGCATTATATATTATGAACCATATATCCAACTCTATCACTGGCACTTGATCAAAGGAAAGGAGACATGAAATACCTTCACAGGAGAGCTGTCCTCAAGACTACATTTAGTGGAAGAGATAAGACTCCAGCAATTGTTGTGCTACTTCACAGACATTCCTTTCCTTTCTTCTAATCCATTCATTTAGACAATAAGCTGAAGTGACTTTTGTGGCAGTGAAAATGTATGATAGACAAGGTGAACCGCCAATAATGTTTACACATACCGCAGTGGGCTTCATGTACCTGCATGACATGCCTTCCCTAAGGGTGGGATACCTTGTCTAACATTGGTCAGTAAAAGGAACAATGTCTTTTTCATATTGTTGACAAGAAATACTGAAAACCAGGAGTTGTATAGGCTTTAAACCAAAAAAATCCTTACCTAGCAAATCTGAGTGACAAGAAATACAAGGTGAAAGTCAAAATTACACCTAGAATTTTGAGAGTCCCCGAGATGGAGTAATTTCACAAAATTTATAATATTAGTCTAAATGGTAAACATTAATGACAGGATTTTTTGTTTCCTCCTCTGGACTCTTCCAAAGCTGGAAACCATCTTCATCCCATGTCTCTCTGGACATTTGCCTGATTAGGACTCTATCTAAGGGTACCATCAAGGACAGATCAGATCTCGGGCAAGCTGGGTTGCTTTTGAAGACTCCTTTCCCTCACTCTTGTAGGGAATAGCCCTAAATAGAAGCCTTAATTTTATCATTTATTTCCAAGAAGGGAAGAGAATAAATGGAAAAGAATACCCATAAACTATCAATCTCTTAATCTCCTTCAAACTAGATTCAGGTACGATGGTCAGCTGTAGGATGGCTTGCTCCTTATTCTGAGAGATGAAAGAAAAACTTTGGGTGTTTTTCCTTCATAGAGAAGGATGAAATGTAGTTCTAAATGTCTCAGAGATTATCACTAAAGTTATTACACATTGTCTATTCAAGCTGGATACAATGGTGAGGAGGCTCAAGAGGCAGTTGTGCAGTGTGGTAAGAAAGGCAATAAGAGAGAAGAAATTCAGCACATTTTAATGCTGAATGTTTTTCTCTAAACAGGAGTTTGATGTTGAAGATAGCACTGTGTATCCAACATTTTTCCTGTTATCTGTATGCAAGAATTCTGTGCATTGATTAATTATTTTTTGGTAATCATGCTGCCCTTTCTAACATTTTTCATTTGGTTTCCTAAGTACCCTGTTGAAGACTTATGTTCAGTCCTGTAATCATAGAAATTAATAATTGCCTATAGTGCTAATAAGTAATAAAACCTCTAGCATAACATTTATAAAAGGCACATGGGAATTTAAAAGTGTAGTGCGGGGGAGATGTGGAATTGTGAGTGTGGAAATGATAGAGATACAGAGCACTGTCATAGGAAAAGAATGTTATATGAACAAAGGGCAGCGAGGAAGTGATAGAAAAGCACATCAGAGAACCATTCTCTTGCTCTGTGGCCTGGCTGTTTCTAAGCATAATAAAAAGAAGAGATACGAGGGTAATAAAATTCATGCTAGACGCATCTCTAAAGCAGGAACTGACTGAAGAATAAAAAAAAGCACTTTCCTCCTAAGTCTTAAATATGCCAGAGTGTATTCACCTCCAGTAGCAAGGTACAAAGGTACTGCTGGTCCCTAGCTAATTTAAGATATAGGCAGCTCTGCAGAAGGGCAATGTATGCATGGAGAAAAAACTTAAGGGCCATTCTGAGGGACACTTTTTTTCTCCTCCATTCATTTTACAAATGCCTGTATTGTCACAAATACTGTGAGCAGTTTAGGAAAGGATTAATTTTGGGTGTCTAGCAACTGTATGTTTCAGGACTTGTGGATATCATTCTTAGCATTGACAAAGTGTTTAGATCAGATGATTGTGCCTTGAGGTCTTCACTTTGCAATGAAGGCTAACCTCATGTGTCTGTTAATGTAGCATTGTGCTTTAACTTCAGCTTCAGCATTAAAAAAACCCCATGGAATGACAAGTGTTTGATTTGCTTTTAGTAGCAAATAGGATTTTTTTTTCCCATACTCTACTTATGTCTTCTCTGCATCATATCTTGAAGCTTGAAATTTACTTACAATGAAAAATGTGATTGTGAAGAAACTAATTTTCACTATGTCCATTTTGAAGGACTCAATTACTTGTGTGTAAACACAGGCATATGGGAAGTGTTCTGCAGCATCTCTCCAACAGACAACACATACATCAGCCTTAGGTCTCAGCCATGCCTTGACCCCCAACTCCTGCCTATGCTTTAGTTTCAAGGAATGCAGAAGATGTATGGGGATAGCAAGAAAATTGTCATGGAGATTTAGAAAGAAGGTACAGAACACTTACAAATGTCTTAATTACATCCTTACTGGAACCAGCCCTCCTAACTCTGAATATGTAGACTCTTGTTGCTATAGTAATTAAAGCCAAAACCAGTGCTCCAGTCAGAACAGCAGCTATTGCAATGAGGACTGTAAATTTACACACACTCCCTTGAATCTTCATACCAAGAGCAGCAGAATGGAATAAAACAGACATGCACACACATATGCACAAGCACACACTCTATTGGAGGTATGAAGATTTTATTCAAGTTTAAGGATACAACTCAGAAAACTCAGAGGATGTACGTCTCTGTCCTGAATGGCACAACACTGACATGAGCTTACCTGCTGTGAAGTTGAAGAGACCTTAAGAGTCTTCAGGGATTTTAAATAATATATTTCCAAAAGAGTTAGGTGTCTGAATAATTTTAAGATTTTAGTTTAAGTTCTTCCAACTGTTCTGTGGCATCCTAAACTTGAAGGTGATAGAAGGGAGAATTACCAAGAAAATAGGTTTAAAGCATATTCTAACATCAGTTGTTTGTATGGTTTCACAAAGGGGCTAGATGCATTCACATAAGAAAGGTCTTCATGTCTCCTTACCTCCTTTTTTCTACCTTTTTTGTTTCTTGTTCTTTTCCTTCCTTCCTTCCTTCCTTCCTTCCTTCCTTCCTTCCTTCCTTCCTTCCTTCCTTCCTTCCATCATTTCTTCCATAGAGCTAAAAGTAGTTTACAGGAGACAGTGAAGTACTGTTCACGCTGAAGTCAGTGACAAAAAAATGCATTTCAATGCTAGGGAAATAAGAAGTTGATTTGGAAGTATGTGTAGGAATGTAATTATTAAAAATAATTTAGAAGTCCTTTACTCAAATAAAAAAATCATCCAGAGCATTTCACTATCCGGAAGACTTTAGGTGACTAACATGTAGTTATTAATCTAGAAATATTAGACAAGAGTTAAAAGCCTCAAATTAAATGGTTCTGTAGAAACCGATAACTCAAAAACATTTCCAGCTTTAGAAGAAACATTTCTCCTTGCCCCTGGTCTAAATACAGCAGTTTTGAAAACAACAACAAATACTTTCTAAACCAAGAATTGCTGCTGAAATTCCTGTGTAGCCAACATGAAACTTGTTAATGTCTAACGTGGACATGATCTTTATGGAACAATATGCACCAACCATGCAGTAGAACTCCAAGTATAACTCTTTGGGCACAGGAAAACAGAGGCAGTCAAAAATCATGAGTTCATCAGAAAAAAATTGGTTGAAGAGGATTTTGAGTCAAAGTTAACAGTATTGTCTATAACTGTAGCTTCCTAAGATCTTAAATTATGTGAAAGAAGGCATCGAATTCTGTTATTGGATACACAGCTTAAAAACAGGGACCAGTAACCCACAGCATCTCCTCCAGTGATGCAGCCCTGTGTCATTTGATCCACAGGCTGGGAACGGGTTGCACTGAAACAGATGTGCCTGTGCATGTGAGAGAGAAGCAGGGGAAATGATGTGGAAGGAGTAAGTGCAGTGGAGACGCCGTTACAAACACAGAACCTGTGTGTCACTGAGTGCTAGGCAGTGCCTTGAATGGAGCAATTGCAAATATGAAAACTCCTTTCTGTTCCTTAATTCTTTGTGTCTTGAGGAAATAGTTCTGGTTTCCTTTGGAAATAAACAGAAAGACTTCCAAGACACTGCTGATTCATTTTTTCCTCCTAATAAACAGCCCACAGGGTTGTGAGTGTTGGCTAAATTCTTAGCTTAAACTGTTTAAGCTCATTAATATTCACATTTTTTGATGATAATATATCCCATTCAGCTTCTTAATTACATATATTAGATCTCTACCCCAATGTACAATTAAATATTTCTCCCTTAAAATATTTATTTTTCAATCTTTCTATTGCTTTTCTTTATATATCAATACACTACAGATAGGATGCTTTGATACTTCTGGTGCATGGCTCAAGATGAAAAGGGATGAATTATCAGCCCATATATCTTAAGACACCATGTTTTTGTCACATTTAGAACAGTAGATAGCAGTGGTGTCACAGCATGTGTTAACAATTAGCAGATGATTCATTTTAGTAGCAGCTTCGCTGTAAAGGCTTCAATATTTCTTAGCACAAGGACTGTGTCATTTGACTAATCTGCTTATTTTACTGTCCAAACCAATGCTTGCCCATTCTTTGAATTTCATGTTTACATTCAGAATCCTTTTGACTGCAGGTTTGGGAAGTACCAAATGCTTCTCCATCTGGGAAGGTCATTTTAATCCCCAAGATGGACTTGCTGACATGAAAACAACATATTTGGAATCACTGCCAACTCTGGGCTGGTCCTTTGCAAATGGCACTTCAGGCACAGGGCATGGGAGATAGACTTTTATTACCCACATGTCCTATTTATAGAAATGAAAATAATTAGTAAAGCATATTATTCACTTGTTTTGTCTATTTATTAGTGCTATTTTCCTCTTGTTTTCCCCAAAGTAACTTTACACTGGGAAGCAGGATCCTTGAGTAGCTGCCTGTCACCAGAGCCGCCGATATTAAGTTACACGGGGAGATGCTGAGCCCAGCCTCTCGCAAAGGGAGTGATATATGGGCTCATATCTGACAACAGAAAATAAAAACAGGGCTGTATAACCACACAGAGCAGGAGGTTGCCTCGGGCAGCAAAATATAATGGGCTGCAAAATGTTAAGAGACTGTTTACGCACTGGCAGCCTATTGTGCTGCCCCAACACAAATCATTTCATCCAGATAAAAGTGCACTGAAGTATGTAACCATATCTATGTGTAGCTGTAGGGAATAGGTGAGGTGTCCTAGAGCAGCATGCTCTGCTTTTCGTATCCCAATTAATTGTCTCTACAGCTTTACCTAGGAAGGCAACACTTTCAAAATTGTCTTGAGTAGAGGTATCCACATATTTTCTCCAGCTGGGGAATATGCTGGTTTTTTGCTGCAAGCAGGAAGACCACATATAGACTGTTTAGGGTGGAGCAAATTACAGCTGCTCCCAACTAATATGAGAACTCATGTTTTAAAGCCACAGCTCCCACCTCAGTTTGATCCAAGCAACTCTGCTAGAATCAATACAGCATATGGAATGCCAGGATCTTGTCAGAATGATCTTATGCACTGTTCATCCCTTGACTGTAGCCAGCACTCATGGCTAGGAGGTAGGACTTAGAGAATATCCAGTGTTTGACAGGGCTGCTGAGATCAATGTACAGTGTTAGGTCTGAGATCAAATAATTGCTTGAAGGTCACTATGGGGAGGGAACTGCTGTTAGAACAAGAACTGTCTTAATCTAAAGTCTCAGTAAAGTTGTGTCCATTTTATTTGAAGATGCTAGTCCCCATCTTCAATGTCTATACACCCTTGTAATCCATATATTTGCATCAATATTTCCATCACTTTATCTCAAGAAGTTGCAAGGTGGCTTGGGCATTGCAGTCAATGCTTAATTTATGGAGCAGTAACTGTCCAAAATTGCTTATAGCTTCTTGCTTCACAGTTTTCATTTTAGAGTTTAAAAAATACATTAAAATCTGCAGCAATTTGATTAATAGGCCCAGGGTAAGATTTTAACTTTTTTCTCTTTTTTTTTTAATCATACCTTTTTCTGCAGAAAATTTTTCATTTGAAGTTAGTTCAGCCTTCATACTCAGATATGCTTTATCTCAGGGTGAAAATGTGAAAGTTAAAGCTGGGTTTGAAAAAGGCTTTTTATCAGCTACCTAGTCAAAATTTTAATTTCCAGCACACAGAAGTCTGAATAAAATGAAAGGCATTTCTACAAAAATAAAAATAAGGAGAGCTTGACAAATGAGACAAAACTTTTCCATTAATATTTGGTTTAAAATTTATTTTATTTTATACATCAATGCATATGTGTGTGTGCTGATTTATTGTAAACATTGGAAAAATTGAATTTGAATGGCTCAAATAGAAAACCAATTTCAGAAAGATATGCATAATTCCAGACAAGAACAATCTTTTAAATCCACATACAGAAGTAGTTTATGCTGGAAACTCTAGGGGGCTCATCCAAACATTGGGAAAAAATCTGTACTATTCTAACTAACTTAAGTTTTGAACACCTGCATGCATATGTATTGACATTGGAAGAACCCACTCATGTAAATTTCCCTACGCGCCCTATGCAAACCTACAATTTCTAATATAAAAGACAAGTCATCTTTAATGTTTATTCAGTGGCTGAGAAAAGAATTCATCAGTTATTTAAAAACCTCAATTCTTTCAGTATCAAACTTACAGGAAAGGTAAGATGTGAAGGAAAGAGCACCCTCCAAAGCAGCTGTGAAAGACAAGATGAGTGCTGAGGCAAAATAGGTGTGAAACAGCTTCTTCTAGGTTCAAATCATCAGCTTGCTGTAGTGTTTAGCTCCAAATAGGTGTTTACTTTCTCATTAATTCTAAAAGTGTAGGACTATACAACCATATCCTTCACTTTGTATTTAGTGATCCTGTAATTTTTGTCATTTTCCATTTCTTTGTCATTACTAGAACCCCTCAAGGCTCTTCCTGTATTCCTGGATTCTGAAGTTTCAAGAAATCTTTGAAATCCTCTGGGACCTGTGCTCTCTGACAAGGTATCATGGAGGCATCAAATGCAGGAAGGATAAGAAAAAATAAAGTGAAAAAAAACAGGATTGAAAAAAAGAATACATCAGCTTTCCTTCTTACCACAGGATAGAATTTTTACATCTTTATACTATATTAGTCATAGTGCAGTAGGATATAATATAAAAGCTCTGATTTCTCTTCAAAAATGCCAAAGTGTACAGTTTCACAAAGTAAAATTTTATAATCTCTAGGTGTTAAATAAATTAATCGTTTCCTTACTTGGAAACCATTTTTCAAATGCTTACAAGAGTTGGGATAGGAAGGCAGTAAAAACAATGAAGGATCAAAATATGTATTCCATCTCTGATTATCTATTTAATTATTATCTATTACATTTACACTTTTTTTGAAATTTTGTGCAGGTATATTGAACCTTTGAATGAGGAACGTCAGAAAAGAAGTTAAATATTAGGCTTATTCAAAGAAATTATGAAGCAGGTGGTGTGATGTCTGTTGAAATGAGTCTAGACTCAAATACTTCCACCAAGTAAAATATAAGTCACATAACAGGAGAATTAGGAACAAATACAGAGTAATATTGGCAAAGATAGGACAAAGTGCCATTTTAATTTTTTTTTAAGCTTTAAGTTTTTACAGGTAAGATAACACAGTGTAATGTCCCTGCTCCTAATATAAGTAAAGATGTGTTATCAACATTCACAGTCCTTGGCCCATAAAATCTGATGTATTTCAAAAAAAGTAAATTATCTAATTGGAGAGCATTTTGCAAACTTCTTCGTCACTACCAAAAGAATAACTGAGTGCACCATCCTATTCTAAGTCACCTCAACCTTTGGCAGAGGTTCTCCTTCCCCACAGACATCATCAAATGGTTCCACCTGTCTTCATTATTGCAGTAATAGTACCAAATGCTACTGGGACAAGTCAGCATTCATTGACATCATTGATCTGACATGTTGAATTATAACAGTAAATATTAAGTTACAGTTAAATCCCTGCACATGGTCAAAAGGAAATCCCATCACAGTGTTTAACAACTAAGTTTTACTGAGCAGAATGAAAACAATAGGCAACAGACACATATAAACTTCCCTGATACGTCTCAGTTCTTAAACATGAGGAAGTTAACAACAAAATGGTATCTTGGCTTCTACTCAGCTCTTCTGCTTATTCTTCTCTGTTGTCAGACAATGCTGATAATTCTATGTGTAATTTCGCCTTGAGAGTCTGAACAAATTATATGACAGCTTTTTTTTTCCTCTTCCTAACAGACTTCTCCTCTGAGACTTGAAGTATAATTTCACTCGTCATCTGCTGTCACATTTCATTAGAAGTTACAGCTGAGTGTTTTCTGTGTTGTTTCTCGGCACAGGAAAACTATGGGTTTGCATAATTTTTTATATATAATAAGAATTGGAACACCTCTATGATTTTACTTGACTTTGGCCCTATCTCAGTGGAAATGCTGAATGTTGTTTGTTGGCCTTCCGGAGTGAGAGTGGACCTGGGTTTGAGAACAGCTGTTCAAAATTCACTGCACTCTCAAAAATGTGAATGCAAAGGCTTCAGGTGACTCCTGAGTAAATGCTCAAGCCATGTTGGAACCATTTTTTTGGTGGTTCCTCATTTTCAAAGCTTGCAAGGAAAAAGGTTGGTGAGGAAAACTGAATATCTAAGAAGGGAATGAAACTATTCAAGGGCAACAGAGCTTTACTTCTACTTTTGTTTTATTTCAAAACGGAAGTTCCCTAACTTTTCAAAGGTTCATATTTAGTGTCTAGATTTCCATTTCATGTGTGTTCCTGAATTCTGCTTAGTTTAGCAACTGATATAACCAAGCCCATGTCCATATAAACATAAACAAAGTCACATGCAACAATGAGTGCCTTTAGATTTTGCTTTTACATGACTCTGGTCCTCTGTTTTCATAGAGAATTTCCCCTCAGACCTAGCTTTGAGATAAATAAACAGTGTTAAAGATGTTCATTTTACTCATTCCAGTATAATAAAAATAATAACACCTCATTATTTTCTTTGGAGGTTGATAACTGGATACAGATCCCACGCACTCTGAATACAGATCACATTTCCCACCTCTTACTTTTTTTTACTTATGCTATCTTTTGGTTTTAATCTCCTTTCATTTGTTTCATGTTTTCTTCCTCTCTGTTTACTCCTGCTTACCATTTGCAATGGAAAAAGAGCACACATCAACCAAGCCATTCAGGTAATAAATGTTTTGAAATTATTTACAGCAAAGCCTCTCAATTTTTTGCTTTGAATATATAATGGAATTTCAAAACTGAATTCTTTCCAGATATCAAATTTTAAAGTGCCTAAATGGAGCCCAGATTAATTTTTAAATTCATCTACTCATTTATGTTGGAAAACCTTCATCAAAATTTAATTTTCTTGCTAATTAGAAACGTAGAATATATTCAGTACCTAAATTTTCAGTAGTTAAAGACCAAAGAAATAATTTCCAATCTTGCAGTTCTTGAAAAGGAAGCCAGAATGTTTTCATTACTACAATGAGTACAGATTACATTTAAATTACTCAATTGTAGCTAGCTTCCTTTGTTACATAATAATCTGATACTCCTAAATCTTGGCATTTTCAACTCCTGGTAAAAACAGTAAGAGAAATTCAATCTTGGCTGTGCACAAATATGTTGCGTGTTTGTAGTTTTGCACAAGTAAAAAGGCCACTTGTGTATAAGAGAAAGTGGGGGCAAACCAGTGGTGAATCAAAAGTCTTGAAAACTGGAATAAATGATGCAGTCGATGTTGCAGTGGGAGGCAATTGAAAATTATACTGACCTCAATGTTTAAAAACACATCAGTGTAGCAATCTACTCTTATAGGTAGCAAAGAAAAGGGAATTTGAAAACAAACCTTAAAGCTAGCATAGTAAAATCCACATTTGAGGCAAATGAATTCAGAAGTGGAGAATTATGGTATTTCATTTGAATGAAATTACATCTAAATAAGCAGCAGCATTACTGAGCTTTGAAACACAATAAAAAGTTATTTCTACTATAAATGGAGAAGAAAGAAAAATGAACTCAAACCCAGAAAAAAAACTAATGCTCATTCCTCTGTGTGCTACCTAACTAAACAGAACAATTTCAATTTAAAGATATCCAGTTGGAAAAAACAATCATCCTTGTAGACTTAGACAGTCAAAGAGCACAAGAGGAAATCGTGGTTAATATCCATATAATATTTGTGTGCAAATGAAAAAGTACACTATTAAGGCAGAAAGAGTCAATGAAAGGCCAAATGTAAATTGAGAAGAAGAAGACTGCAATTTAAACCCCTGGAGATATCTCCACAACAGACTCTGCAGGGAAGATGAAGGGATAGTCCTAAACTATATCAGCATATTGTTTGTTAATTGGCTGCCATGTGTGGCAAAATCTTTTTATTTTAATCCCATAGCAGATGTTGGTGAATATTCAGTAAAAAGTAGAGAAGAGTTCATGTTAGCATTCCTAGAGCTGTGATTATAGCCCATAGAATTATGGTTGTAAACGGCCTCTTGGGAAAATCTGTGTATAAAAGAAGAACTCCAGATTGAGAAAATAAATTATGATCAAATATTATATAATTTACACCGTTTGCTAACTAAGAGAGAACATTAGGTCATTAGTCCATGTAAATAGAAGAACAAATGAACAAGAATTACATCCAAGGGCATTTGAGCATTCAGCCTAATTTTGTATTTGATGTGATCAATACTAGGCAAAAATCCATCTTGGCTTTTGCCTCTGAGCCCTTTTAGCTAGTAAGGTGGTATGAAGGAAAGGCTCAGTCCTACATTACTAACAGTGGTGATCTGTGTGCTCTATCAGCTATGCTGACCAGCTACAGAGCTGTGCCCCTGCCTCTGCTCCAGCAAGCTGAGCAGCTGTATTCTCGCAGCCAGCAGGAATAACTACTGCCACAACAGGCAACAAAAGCAACGCTCTGGCACCTGCTGCCTTGGCCAGCCGAGGAACGCTCGGCTGTCATTCAGGGCAGTGGCAACGCGGCCACATAAACCAAACACGTGCTCTGGCTTACTCAGCTGCTGTCCTATCTAGCCATAGCCATGTGCCCAACAGACAGCTTTCCACTCCCAGCTGTGGCTCACAGGGAACATCATTTGAATATCTTCCTCCTGAGAAGGAGAAAGGAAAAGAAAGGTGGTCTGCCCCTGTGGCACAGAGCAGCTCCCAGGACTTCAGTGGGACTCCATCAGTTTTTGCCACCTGAGCACTTTGTTCTCATATAATACCACAAATTCATGAAATAAAGACCCTGATGGGCTTTTCAGGCCCTGACATAACATTTAAACCTACACGGGTTATTGTCTCTTACCCCGTTCAATGTCTTTCATAATTATTTCTTACAGAAACTGGGGTAAGACCGCAGAGTGTCCTACATTATGCCCTCACTTTCTCAGGATGAGGGGCATGTTTAGCACAATCCCCTGCAGAACGACAGCCTCTGTCCTGCATCCAAATCTTAGTCTTAGTAACTCTAAAAACCTATGAAGAGAATACAAATGAATTCTGTCTGTTCTTGCTGTTGTGTGGAAAGAACACAAGCTGAGCCTGAAGTCCAGCCAGCTTACCTGATATGTCAGTTGAGACATCTGGGATTTGTGTCCCTCTGTCGCAAAGCTGAGTGTTTGGGTACCCAAGAATCCTGGCTCACACCCTGTGAAGCCAATTCCTCTTTGTCCTGGGAGGGCTGAAAGCTATAACTTAGACTAAATTTTCAGAACAAAGTATTTTAATTATGTAAATATTAGGCATGTTTGGATTTTTCTCTCCATGGAAAATTTCCAAGGAGTTTCTATATCCAAATTTAGGTGGATGAGTGCTACTTTTTGCATGAAATCTTCTACTGAATATGATGTCTGATTTTTGATCAGGCCCTGCAAGATCTGGTTCCAAGGCATATCCTGGAACAGAATTCCAAGCTGTTGAGATGGTTGTTACACTCTGAAGGATGGTTTCGAGGATGAAAAGCTATTCTTTTCCCAGTCCTTAAAGTTTAAATTAGTCTTTATGATACAGCTGACTGATTTTGTGATACATTTTCCGCCATCTGAGAGCTTTCTTCTAACATTCAAGACTGCAAAACTCAGTGGAGACTTTGACAGGTGCTTAATATACATACTCAAAATAGGGTAAAGTTGCTCTGGTTTATCTTCTTGGCACCTTGCGCCTCACTTAAACCCACTTATAATCTGAATTATTTCTGCAGGAACCTACCTTGCTTCACAGAGCAACTCTCTATGCCACCTTCCACCGTGGGGTAATTTGTACATGGTTATATTCACATGGCACTTGTGTTATTTTTGCATCTAAATTCACATTGTATTTTTGTCCTCTATGTATGGCTTGATTTTCCTTTCATATTCAGTTTCTTCCCACATATTTATCCATACTTAATTCTACTTTTCAGTTCTTTTTTATAAATACATAGTGAACATATCAGATTAAAAAGCAAACATTTACCATTACTTGGTATAAATAGAGTCCTGTGGTACACAGTCATTCTAAATTTAGGAAATACTGTGGTAAAAGCAATGCCACAGAAGAGTATTTGTTTACCTTTCAGAGGCGCCCTGGTTATTTAAGTAAAATTAGGTTAGATTCTTTTTTATAGGTTTTTGTCCATCACTGGAAAATTGTGTTGGCACTAGCAAAATTAACAACAAAACCCACACGTTTTCCACTACACTTTAGAGAGAAGTTTTCACCCACACTAAGAAACAACATGACACATTCTTTGATGGTGTTTCAGCTGGGATGGATTGTTTTCACAGCTATGAAAAGGGAAATTGTTAGAAAAATGGGTAATATGTCTAGGCTAAAATGAAAATAATTTGATACATGATCAATTTTTACTAATATTTATTCTTGTGGGAAAATGTCTTTTGGAGTTTTAATTCAATATATACTTTGTGAACACTGTTTGCCTGTCAAAATTTTCAAAGGGTGTCATTAACTGGTGAACTGAAGCTGGTTGAATTATTTGCTTAGCAACATTTGGCTAGCAAATAATTTCCATACCAGCCATGCTTTCTGGAAACAATTTTCCTCTAGTATTTGCCAAAATAATTTCAGTTTATAATTTTGGATTTTTTTTCAAATTTGTTTTCCATGGTGCTAAATTCTTTACAACTATTATGTGACTGATCACTTCAGATATATAAAATTGTTTCTGACATATAATTTTAACTGCATTTTTCTCTTAATATATGTTTATTGAGGGAGTTTAAAAGTAACACATATTCCAATATTTTTCTTTAATGAGTTTTTATTTGAGCAATATATTGGTATAAAATATGAGCTTTATGATTTGCAGTATTTTAGCCCAGCAATGAAGAGACAAAAAAGAACCACACACCATTGGCTCAGCTGGAAAGAAATTACAGAAATCCAATTAATTCAGATCAGAAACATACTACCAGTAATTTTTTTCTTGGGTTTATAAACACAACTACACTTTTCAATGAACATGATCAGGTGAATAAGATTCTTATGTCTGTGATTTCTCTCCTATTTTAACTAGAAAACTTTGATTATTTTTGTGTCTGAGAGAAAGAAATCAAAGAAAAGTTACTGATCTTTCAATTTTGAATGCATAAAAATGTCATCTGTTTTTTTCTATTTTTACTTATTTTTATTTGCTTTTAAAAGACCAATAAAATAGCGTTAAAATATTATAATTTTTCCAACTAAGTTTAAAATACAAAATATTGCATTTTAAGTCAGCAATATTTTCTTTATTTCCAGCAAACTCTGTAACAGAACTTGTTAACATTTTCCTTCTTTACATGGGTGATAAGACTATAACCTCTTTCTTCGTAAAGCAAACTGTAGAAGACACTATAATGTCCAAAATACACATGCCTTGGTGAGGAGATATCCCTGCCTGAATTCCTTCTCTACCTGACATAGAGCCTGGACTAATGAAGGTTTCCTGTATCCCAGGAGATCGAGTCAGGCACTGGACTTGTAACTATTTCACTGTCTCTCTACTTGCAGAACCTGCTCTGTTGTTTAAAGTCAAGCATTTATTAGAGTATAAAAGAACATAGGAATGACCTCGATGGCTAAGAGCAGAAATCCACTCAGCTTTGTGACAGTGACCAGAAAGGGACACATCAGAGAATGGCAGAAGTACAAAACAATAGTCTGATAGTCTCACCTGGTTCCCAATCTGCCAGATATCTGGAACCATAAGTGTTTCAGGCTCATGGCATTTAATAGCCCTCAACAGAGTTTTATTCTTTGATTTTGTCTATCTTTTTGATCTCACTTATACTTTTTGCCTGTGATTTTTCCTTAGGAACAAGAACTTCCTTTGGTTTTCTTTATTCATGCTATCTTACAGTTTCATTTGGTGTCTTCCACATCCTGAGCTATGTGAAACATCGAATAATTGTTTCCCGTTCATCTTCTCTCTGGCATTCAGGATATTATATTCCTCTTTTGTATCTACTGCCTGCTCAGTTGAGTCATTTCCAGATCTGATCTGTTCTGGTTTATTTAATTTCTTCTTATCTCCTTGTCATCCCTTTCATCCTTCTCTGTACTGTTTTTACATTATCCTGTTTGATATGGTGCTGCCACAACTCCAAGAAGCATTAAATACTTTTTTTGCATAGTTGACTATTCCTTCTTCATAACACTAAGTCTTAGTACCCTGCTTTTTTTTTTCACCACTGAGGAATACTGACGTGATAAAGTCAGAATACTATTTATAGTGACTACAAGGTCCCTTTCATGAGTGAAAGCTGATTTATAATCCATTGTCTCATCTCTGGCTGAATGCTTGCAGATAGTTTTCCATTAGTGCATTATTTTGCATTGAACTGACACCGAATTTAATCTGTCATTTCATCACCTGCTCATTCAGTAGTTTCCATCAATTCTCTTAGCACTCACTGCTGCACACTGACTCTCTGGGCATTGATGAGTTAAGAGTTCACAGAACTTGCTGTGCATATAGACCAGAAGTCTTTTCAAAAAAGGTGCCTTGACAGGAGTTAATGACATCTTTGGCTGTAGCTCCTAACTGCCATGCCCACTTTGATTTTGGCTTGATCCAAAGAACACATCTATCACAAGATTAACCACAACAAGGTAATGGTAAGTGTCATTTTAGGTTTTAAATATATTCATGTATTAATAACATCAGAAAATGGGTAAATAATATCAAAATTTTCTGATGGAAACATGGTTTTTAGATAGGGGACTGGAATGTGAGCGAGAATGGAGGGATAGGTTGGTGGGTGAATTCCAGTGATATTAAAGGCCAGGACAGCTCACATGGGAGACGGTTCTTGCAATAACCCCAGGCAGGGAAATATTTAACTGGATGCTTGCATGGCTTAGATACTAAAGTCAGTGACAAGACTGAAAGGCACAGGAAAGCAGGCTTCACTAACTCTGGTGGTCATCATGCTATTTTTCAAACAGGGATATTGTTTAATTACTTAGTGTTTGCCTAATACATTGAAATGTACTTATTTGCATACATTTTTATAAAAGTCATGAGTTTTTGAATATTCTAATACATTGAAATGTACTTATTTGCGTACATTGTTATAATAGTCGTGAGTTTTTGAATATTCTAATGACAGGAAAAATTTTATGATGGCGGGGGTTGTAGTTTATAAATACTTAAACCTAAGGAGTTTAATAACCTAGAAATCTTTATTTCCCACCTCCTTTTTCAAAGCAAAAATTGAAACCAACAGCAAAAGTGCCCTCACCTTATCTGGGCTGACTGTGAAAGGATTTATAACATATTGTTGTCAGAGCATTGTGACCAGCATTGAAATAAGTGTGCCTGCTTGAGCCTCCTGTGTGTGTCCATAATCTTGATGCTAAGATTGAACAGCTGCTGTGTACCTGTCAGTAGTGTGTGTTTGCCAGGGTAAAGCAATCTTTCTTTTCTTGCACTTTCCTCTGCTGGAATGAAGCCAACCAAGTTCTGTAGAAAGAAACAGGAAGAAATTAAAATATGTAAATCAACATCTAGTAAGGGGGGATCTTATGTGAGTAAGCTACTGACATCCTTGTCTAACACTGTTCTTTCTTTTTATTGCTAAAAAATGAGCACAGGGCAGTGGAAGCTTGTGTTTTTGCAGTAGGAACTCTACATTGCTCTGACTAAGCCTGTGGTGACAATTAATGGCTCAGTCTTCAGAAAGCATCCCAAAGACTTTGAGATAGAGACCCTAAGTCCTTTAAAAATATGTTAGATACTTGTAGGGAACAAGTAAGATTCTAATAATTGCAGATTCATTGGATCAAGGAAAAACTCAAACAACTTCACAGATGACAAGGTAGTATAAAACCACAGTTCTTAAGTTGACTGTCAACCCATTATAAAGGCACAGCTAGCACAAGTCTGAAAAGAGGAAAATAGTACATATTCCATGCTGTAAAGCACAGGTTTCCTCTGTGTAAAATTTTTGAAACTAAAGAAAGAGGTATGATCATTTTTATCTTTGGAAAAGACAACTTCAATAAAAAAATATATACACAATGGAAAAGCACTAGTAAAGAAAACCTGGAAGTAGCTAACTAAAGCAGTTCAGAACTCCAAAATGTGTTGAAAAATGCTTTATAATGTGAAATAAGAAGCCCTCACAAGCATACGTGGCAGGAACGTACCTTGAAATTCTCTGCAGTTAGAGCACATGGGTGGGAGGTCAGACACTGTCATTCAAATGCCTGTGAGGGAGATCTGGATTTCTGTTTTCTTCACCCAGCTGAGGGCTGCAACCACTACAGGCTGCATGATATTCTGAGGTAGCTCTTTTGTTGGAGCCTTAATTCAAAATGCCAAACAGCATGATGATGTTTGGCATCATGATATGAATTCTAATCCCTTCAGGTAAAAAGGAAATGAAATGCTTAGAGTGTTTACAACTGGGGCACAGTTCAATGAATGAAGTCTCTCCCTTCTTTCACTTTTGGCAGTCATATTTTGAATTAATTTATATTCTTAATTGTCACTGAATTATTCAATAAATTTACTTTCATTTATAGACAACTGTGAGTTAAAATGAAATGTTTTAACACATTGACTTTTTCTAAAAATTCGTTTCTTTGGCTTCAGTTATCAAGACAACAAGAAGAGTGAGCCACAAAATCAGCAGTGCAAATCAGGGTAACCCGATAACAGGTTATCTACTGGAATGTAAATATGAACAGCAACTGCAAGACTGGAAGGGGTTATGCTGTCATCCTCTACAAATGACTACACCCTGGTACCAAAGGCATTGCATCACTAAGAACTGCAGGGTTAAAAGACAACTGTGGGAATTTTGGAAGAGTTTTGAGAAAGAAATAGAAACTAATGATTTGCATGAGTACAAAGATAGGAAAAAAACAGACAATCATGAGCATCAATTGTGATGGCAGTTAAGGACCCCTGGACCACAGTCCAGGGGAATAGTATGTGGGCAAACAGTATGGATTGCATCTGATCACAGTGATAGTTAATCACACTGGAAAATGATCAGACACAGCCACGAGAGCATCAGACTAACCATTAAAAAAAGGCTAATGCAGTCATGAGACTAACTCAGCATGTGGTGAACAAATTGAGCATAAGACGGAAAAGAGCATAAAATGAAGTAGCTTTGTAATGACTGGTATTACTCCTAAACATCTGAGAAATGAAAAGAAGAAAAAATGGTTCTGACGGGTGAAAGGAAATACAATGCAACTGCCATTTTCTGAAACCTGACTGGACAATTCACATACCTGGATAGTTGAAAGTCCTGGGTATAATCTGTTCAGGAGTTTAGCATGCATAAAAGGAGGTGCTGAGCTGGTCTTTTATTGTGAGAATGCTGTCACATATTTCATGTGTTCTTGTGGCTTCATGTATTAACTAACTTCACTCAAGTTGGGGCTTGGTGGAGGACACAGAATCAAGTCAGGGAAAAGGACTATTTATTTCTTCAGCACCTGTCTGCAGTACATAGAAATATCTGTCAGGGGGATGCCAGTTTTGGCTGATACTTTCCTAATGTAACAAGATAGATAACTACATTAAAGTAACTCTACTCTAGATTTCATTACATAGATATCACAGATTCATTTACTAGATATTTGTGCTTGCTTGAAGGAACAGTGAACTTGAAATCATTATACTGAGGGAAAAAAGAAAATTACCTTATAGAAACTAAGAATAAGATACAAGAAGGCATGAAATGTCATTTCATATGCAAAAGATATCTTTCCATTGGCAGGTGCCTCAAAGAAAAGACATAGTCTTAAAGAAATAGGTTCCCAGTCTATAGTTGAGAAGAACTGTTAAACAAAATTTGGAAAAGTTGGCACACTGTGCAGACGACTGCCTGGATCAGGCTCATGGGGAATACCTGAAGGCAGGAAGAATGCCTGAACCCCCATTTTCCTCC
This sequence comes from Daphoenositta chrysoptera, assembly GCA_013397915.1. Taxonomy (NCBI): domain Eukaryota; kingdom Metazoa; phylum Chordata; class Aves; order Passeriformes; genus Daphoenositta; species Daphoenositta chrysoptera. Next base: position 607,562 of record VZRO01007265.1, on the reverse strand, counting down.
TGAATTCCCACAACTGTTTCTTTGTTATTTATTAGGCAATTCTATCCATTCCAAAATTAGCATAATGTCTTAAGATAAACAGTGAAGAGGAGCTCATTCCTCCCGAGTCTTTAACAAATGTAACAGTGACATTTTCCTATCAAGGAGATGACTTGGTCTAGGCAAGTCTCTAGGTTAACAGGCTCAGAAAACTCTCTTTTACAGGATGTTGCCATAACTCCTCAGTGCAGGAGACAGGACTCTCCTCCACATTAGCACACTAAAATGAATGCCAGAGTTGGACATGAGTGGATAATTTATGCTTTTACTCTGTGGCATATTGACTGGACGCCTGTTAGATAAGGTAGAAAAGTATTCCTATAAACTGATCCCTGGTTTATACTCTGCTGTTGTTGAGGGTTTTTTTGTTTTTTGTTTTTTTTGGGTTTTTTTAATTAAGCAGTTGTAGGATTGCAACTTTGAGCACTGTCCACCAGAACCCAGGCTTCCTTTGCTTTCTAAGGAGATGAATGTTGTAGGTGAGTATTTAAGGACACTCCCTGGAGGTGGGACCAGCACAAAGCCCCATCTCTTACAAAAGCAAACCTAGAAATTAATTTGTTTAAAATGGTCTCACGCCAGTACCATGTTTGGCATGCTATTGAAAACTGGTATAGAAATCTGGTTTTAAGGGTTATTGGAAAACTTATCTAGAGGAATGATTAAAATATATTCTACTGGCTGTAAACCAGACTCCATTGTTAATGTTAAAAGGAAAGTTGCAGAGTGACTTGATGGCAATGCAAAAATATTATTCTGGGAAATGTGAAAAAAAACACCTAAATGCTTAAGCTTTTATTAGTTCAGGAGAAAAGAGTGTAAAAAAAGCAGTGGGTAAGTCTGAAACCAGCAAGTTCAGACATAGTGGCAGTGCTTCCAAAAATTGTTTTCTTAATTATGGGGCAAACAAAGAAGTCAGAAGATGTCTCCTACCCTTGACACTTGCTGGAAGGTATGCTGTAGCCAAAGCTGGGGCGAGTGCAGCACCACACAATGCACATCTGGCTATGTTCTGAGCTGAACCAAGAGCTTCAGCATGGGTATTAAGCAGTGAAGATTTTTTGTTTGTGAACAGCTTTACAGGGAAGACAAATTAAATATTTTCTGGGCATTCATGGTAGCACAGCTTTTGCACCCACAGAAATCTTTGGGCATCAAGATTGTAAGTAGGCTTTGTGGTACTGCATTCTCTGATTTCATGTATTTACGTTGTCCCGGTGTTATGCGTGGGGTACCACAGTGATATTTGAAAATTTTCTGGATAAAACTTTGTAGCATCGGAACAGTGGTTTATTTTTATAAATTATTTTGGAGGGTCCAGATCATGGAAACAGAAATAGCAGACAGTGCAATTCAGTTTTGGTTTTTGAAATCACTTATTTGTTGTTATTGACATCTTGAGCTAATTCCACTGAAGCTAATTCTGAAGCAGCACATCATGCTACAAAAACACCTGGATCCACATCCAGGCTCTCTGTGCTCTAAGGAGCCAGGTAGCTGGTAAATCTCTTGCTGTAAGATCTAGGCCTTAACACTCCACATCATCCCTGCCAGGTAATTTGTGCACTGGCATGTAGCAGCAGTTAAATGAAAAAGCCTTTAAGCAATCCTCTCGAGTTGAAGGTGAAGCGCCTGTTGCACAGAAGGCAAAACTGAGAAATGAAAAATAAAAATGTCACTGCAGAACAGGTAGATGAAATCCATAATTATTTCTATTTTAAGAAGCGTTACAGGAAAATCCTGCTGAGGGAAAAAGCAGGATGACATTTCATCAGAAGCTGCGCATATGTTCCTTATTTTTGCAAATAAAAGCTATCCTTATTTGATATATATCACGTATTTTTAAAAGCATTGTGCATTGATACGCTAAACGATTCTGAAAACCCCCTATTGCTGCCATGCATGAATTATTTTGTCTCTTCTGATATGTTGGCATGTTTGGGGAACAAGCATGGAAACCATACCTGGGAAAAACTCGTCAGGACAGAAGAGCAGAGTTAATAAAGGAACAAACAGCATTAGTCACTTGTGGAAAAAGGAAGACTTGCAGCACCATTCTAAAATACAATATAGTAGAATTTGGGAATTTTAAGTCAAATGGCATGAAACTAAAATTTGTTGCCATTTTCCATAAAAAAAAAAAAAAAGCATTCATGAAAATGTCTAGGTAAAGGAATTTGATTTGATTCTGTATGATTTGTCTGAGATATGAGAAAACTATATTTAACTGGTTTATACAATGATTCTTTTTGTCAGATATGAGTTCGTTAGCTTTATAGTTTGAGTTAATAGTGTTTCCAGACAAATACTTTCTCGAACATTTTTTGATCAATCATGACTATGCCAAGAAAGGTAAGCAGTCTGTGTTGTATGAAGGGAATTTCCAGGCTAAGACACATTTCTGAGATATGTCCACGTCATGGTCATCCTTGGCAGCTAAAATAGTCAATGAAAAGTTACAACAGTTGCTGAGGCAACTCTGCTTTGGGCCTCTCTGAGTGCTCAGGGCCAGGGTGGCACGAAGCTACACCTGCTTGTGCTTTGGTCCTTCCCTTACCTAGATCTGGTGTTCTGCACTTAGGAATATTCTTTCTCTTCCTGTGGTGAGAGATCTTGTACTCTTGTCAACCTGCTTATACCAAATCAAAGTCTGGGACTGCCTCCAGGCTCCTTGCATGGAATCATCCAGGAGTAATGGGTTAAAATGGATTTGACACTCTGGTTTGTTAGCTTTACCAGCTTGTATTTGTGTTGCTGCCTGGTATTCCTGTTTCTTTACTAGTCTTTCACAGCTTTTATCCCCTAGGTGCAAGCCCTTCTTGCACCACAAAAGCTGTAATAATACTTTGTGGTGCTAAAAATAATAGGCTGTGCTCCACATCTCTTCAAAGGGAAATAACTAACAGTAAGAAAATCTGTAATTGCATTAGCATTACCTGTGCCCTACATTAGTGCAAAAAATTATGCATCCTTTTCTTAAAAGCAAAAGTATAGCCTCAGGTACTAGGAAATACAGAAGGCATTTACTGTGATTTTTAGAGCATCCGTTAGTGAGCTGGGAGCAAAAAAGAGAAATTAAAAAATTATACCCATAATGAACTAGCAAATAACAATTTTCTCTAGCATAAATAATTGTAGATGTACATAAAACAGAGAGTTTGCAGGGCCTTTGCACTCGTTTGCACAAAATAAATGGGTTAATAAATTAGGTTTGGACAGTAAAATTTTGCTGATACCTGGAACTTCCCCAACAGACTACCACATTATTCTAAGAGTAACAAGTGGAAAGTCATGTGTGAGGTTGCCAAATGTGTCTCAGAAACCAAACTGTATATTAACATCTACTGATTTCTCCTTATCTACCATGTTAGTAATGTCTTCAAACATGACATCCCTTGCCTGATTTTATGCTTCCCATCTTTAACCAAGCTGTGTCTTCCCAGCTGCTGTCCATCTTTGAGACAGTTTCTAGAGATGAGTTCTGTGAAAATACAAACTCTAAGGTAGCAAACGAGGCTGGCTCTGAATTTGCATTTGTGGCTACTTTGCCCAAGACAACCCTTATGAATGCCAAGACTGGAAAATATAAAAATTTTACTATTATCATACCAAACTGAATCCTTTAGTGATAAATGTTATCTGTTACTTTCAAGCCCCTTTGAAATTGAATACTCTGATAAAAAGATTAATTTAAAAGTCATTGCATGAATTTCCATAATCATTTCCTTAAAGGCATATGGAGATAAAAAATATGGATGGTGTCTTCCCAAAAACAGTTGGGCCAAACAAATTTTCGGATGGATTATTCACATGCAGTCGTGAAAAACTAAATATCTACTGAAGTTTATACCTGTTCAGTGTTTAAAAAAATTAATTTAATAAAATTTTTTGCTACTATCATAAAGGTAATCAAATGTGCAACCTAGTTGTTTTTAGTGAAAGTAGAACATCCAGAAGAATATGAATCATCACATAATTTTTAGCATACACATCACTTCCACATTTATAGTTAAGCAGATTAACTTTAAAACTACTTACCTAGAATCTGGATGATTTTAATGTAAAAGGATATATTGTTAAAAGTAAAACAATGAAAGATTCCAGCTGTTTTCATCATTGCTGGTGTTTTCAGGTACTGTAGGAAGCTTTTCTTATTTACAAATGAAGTAATGTTAGTGATAATAGAAAGGATTCATGAAAAAATGCTCTCTTGCAATACTCAAAGCAATTTGTAGGATTAGTTCTACACAAAAGAGTGCAGGATACTGCACACTTCCAGTCCCTGTATTCATTAGGGCAAAAACTGAATTAGCTAGGATTATATTTAAACAATATTAACTGTAGCAGACAATTTAGATTAGTGAAGAGCTAGTGCATAAAATGAGTTTATAAAATACCATGGAGTGTGGTGGGGTTTTGTGCAATGGTTTTTCTGTTGCACTTTGCTAACCAGATCATTTGTCTGAGATATGAGAAGTAGCAGCAGCTATGAGAATAACAGCCAGAGTGCAGGATTAAGTAAAGAGAGCCATATTTCTGAGGGTTTGAAAGACAAACTTAGGTGCATGTTCCCAGCTATTATACAAATTCCATAAAGTCCACTTGTCTCACGTCTATGCAGAAGAGCAAGCAGCAGTTGTATTTTAGTTACACCAAAACATTTTTTGGTATTTTTTTAAGGATGCCTGAATACACCTACATTTTAAAGCTGATATTTTTCAGGCAAAAAGGAAAGACCAGTGGGTTGATTAACAAGGTATATTTACACCACTGGCTAAAAAGTGTTTTAAAAGAAGGTCCACCTCAGCAATGTATTTTTTCAGGTTGGTTTGCTTTGGGTTTTTTTGGGTAGTTTGAGTGTGGAGTGTGAACTTAAACACTGAGGCAGTGCTGCCACCTTGGGGATTTTCTTGAAAAATGCCCCTCAGCTGAAGTGAAAACTGCACACACTAATATTACGGTTTGTGTTCTCGCTTTTATATGCATAAGAGATATGAAATAACAATAGCATATTGAAAATATGTATTCCATAGAAAAATCCTCAGAAAAGATAATAATGCTGTGACAAACATCTCTAAACTTGAGCTTAGAACATTTAGAGATGAGCTGTTCTACAGGCAGATTTTAAAATATCTTCTCATTATCAAGCCATCAAGGTGGGAATACTTTTCTTGGCAAGGCTAGGTACTGCTGGCACATAGAAGCAACAGATTTTTATGTGAAATACAGATCGATTTATGAGTTCAAAGGCAACCTGGCATGGTTACAAGACTAAGCTCATTTACATGACCTGGGACTTAAGTAAATTCACTCTAATTATGGAATGTCTGTGGTTTAGGATATTCCGTCTAAGATATTGTTTGTTTGTGCCCAGCTGAGACAGGAACTATATCCTGCAAGGGGATCCCCCAAACAGTAACCCCTGCATCAGAAAACAGCAGTAGTCACTGCTTGCAGATCCACATTTGTGTGAGATTTATTGAGGTACCTCCAACTGCAGCATGTAGGGTATTTTTTTCCACAACTTTGTCACTATAATGCTGATTTTGACCATATCCAGTGTTTTCGCTTTGTTCATCAATAAAAATTCATAGGCAGATACTAAGAGGCTATGGAAAGAGAAAGTTTGGAATGGAATCCATAACACAAAGTACTGATGAATCACAAAAATACATGTCATTACAAAAAAAAAAAAAAAAACAAAAAAGGGCATCAGGAATACTGTCCTTCTTGAGAGCTGAGTCTATTTTGAGAGACTTCAATTCACAGTCTGGAACTTCTGGTGTTGGGCATCTGCATCTGCCATTTAGAGAACAGAAGATTGATCTTGTCTTTTTGGACACAGAAGGAGATGGTGCTGACACGATCCTCTTCATTTTGTTGCCCAGTGCCAACAACACTCACTCAGGAAACAAAAAGACCTTTAGTCCCGCCTCACCTTGATTTGGAACAATGCACTGTTTCCTACTTCCCAGCCATCTTGCACTTTACTACTTGGACATTTCCCTAAGCAAATGAAAAGAATGGTTCCTCCTGTACCAATATTTTTTCTGGCATTATGAAATGAGAAAGCTTACCTGTTAGTTCCAACAGCAAAGACAAAGAGTGACCTATCTTTAATTGCATTGCTGGAAGACAAAAATTTGAACTTGAACAGAGAAATTAGATGTTTTATTTCACAGGGAATGCTCTTTTGTTAGAGCACCTATTCCAGTGATGAGTGAAATTGAATAGTTGCCATGTTTTGCAATAATTTCAGTTCTTGGGGCTGGTATGATTTAAGAACAATGATAAAGCCAGATGGAGAAGAAGGTGAAGATGGAAAAAGGTGAAAGGAATCTTTATGCCTGGAGTTCGCTGTCTCAGCTACCAGTAGGCAGGGAGCTGCTCTAGCCCCAAGAGCAGTAGATTGGAACTCTTGCAGAAGAAAATGTCAACAGATGTGAAAATTTCAGTGATGGAAAGTTAGCATCTACAGTCTCGCTGAAGCTGTAGAGAGTTGGTGGACCTGGAGCAGCAGTCTTCAACTTCAGCGTTCAAATTCTCACCAAATCCCACTTTAGTGTCTAAACCCCTTAATAGGCTCAAATATGTATAGTGATTTCATATTTCTTGTTCTCAAGGATAATGAAGTTCATCACCCTAGATAGACATTTCATTAATAGACAGTATACTTAGCTTAAATTTATTTTTAACTTGGCTCAAAAAGGAATTCGTTGTTAACCTATGGCAACAGATATACAGGATGTTTATCAGGAATGGATAAACTGATAAGGGAGCGAACAGATAAACAGTCCTCTGCCAGGTTATGAGTACTGTCAGATATTCTGAATGATAGGTAAAGATATTAAATACCTGCTTATACTGAATATGTAGGACTTAGTGCCTGTAAAAGAGAATAGAACTCTAAAGAAACCTGGCACCAAATCCCTACCTTTGTCTGAGACCAGTGACACAGAAAAAGATTTCATGGAGGGAAATCATAGTACTGCTTAAACTCCAGTTGAACTTCATTTCTCCATGCATCTCAAGGCATAAATATGTTCCAAGCAAATTTTAAAAGCTTTCAATTGCAATCAGCAGATGAAGTTACATCTGCTTTGCATCCATCCATTTTACATCACTGCAGAATTTGGCACTACTACTCTACCAAGTTCTTAAGGGAAAACATTTCATTACTGGCATGCTTTTATTTATTTGTTTTTGCTTGAGATAACACAATGATGAAACAACTGGATTTTATTCACTTACTTAAATGCATTTCTTGGGCCACTCATTAAACAATAACATTAAAATAGCAGGGAGAACCATCTGGCTTTTTGAAGTTTTTTTTCCAATACGTTACCAAACCACACAGAGTATTTTACCAGGAAATAATGTCTTCCTGGACAGTCTGGATTCTTTTCCACATGTATGGAGGGAAATTGTTTATATTTGCATCCATTTCTCACTTCACAATAACTGGCTATAATGTGGTGAGGAATGAAGAATTACAATGCAGCATTTTGTATCTGTGTATCTATAGGGAAAACAACTGGTCTGGTTTTGTGTGTACAGATATATTCCCCATGTATTTTAAGCTGACTCTTCTTTAAGCTGATTCTTTGCCTGTATATTATCTGGTCACTTGACCAGAGCTGAAGGATGGGAAGAACTCCTGGATTGAATGAGTTACTAAAAATCTCCCATGAAGTCACACAAAACTTGCAGAATCAAAGATCTGTCTGTCTGAAACCTCTCAAACTGGCAAAAATTTGACTTTAGTAGCTCTGTATAAATAATTGCAAGATAGTTTCTTATTTTTTGTTTTGAAAGGTAAAGACACAAACTTTGAATTTAGTGCTTTGAGCATTGAGCTAATAATATATATATTCATGTAATAGTTTAAATGGTTTGAAAGCACTATCACCTAACAGAAGGCAGAGCCCTTTACTGAAAACTGACTGAATTTAAGACTGACAGTTCCCATACAACCTTCTTTTGCCAGAGGATATGAGGGAAGAATGGGAAGAATCCAATAAAATCTGATGTATCAATCCAAAAAGGGCTTAGGAACACATTCCAAATTTATAGCAAAATGAGAGAGGTTAATAAAATCTTCTGGTTCAAAACCCAAGCTCATCATCATCATACCACTTTGATTTAGTTAAAATAGGAATACATGAATATACTCACCACCAACATCCTCACTGCACTTTCACTTTTCTGACAACCCATTCACCTCAGTGATTCCATGTGAGAGTGTTTTGGATACACGGAAGGCACTACAGATTCATTGAGTCAATCAGAAAATGGTATTAGAAGTTCATTTATCAATGTTTAACTATCAGACTGGAAGGATTTTTTGGAGGTATGTTGGCCAATATGGTGGTTGATAAAAAAATGCTTTCTACAGCTTTATATGGGGTGAGTTATACAGAAAGACAGGATTTAAACTCAAAATTAGCAAACTGAGGAAATCACTTGGAAAAAAACAGATTCAACTTGAATGAAAACTTTTTCACACATGCAGGAATAATCAACTCCATAAACTAACTGAGGAATGACAGGCTGTGCAACAGTTCTGCTGAAAAGCACCTTGTGGTTATAGCAGATAACCAGCCAAACCCAAGGCACCAAACTTGTGATGATGAGAAAAAGGTAAGTATCATATTTACATGTACAGAGTGTCATGTGCAAGCTGCACACTTTCTGGAACTACTGCTTTGTCTTCTCTGGCTACCTATATCTCATCCACACTAAGGGTCCCATCTGTACCTAATGTCTCATCCACCCAAAGGGTCTTCTCTGTACGTGTAGACCAGTTGATGAAAATGTCAAGAGGGACAGGAAAAATCAGAGATATGAAAGCTACAGCCTGTGAGAAACTGCTTCTGGGGGAGTCAAAGTAGTTTAATTTAGAAAACAAAGACTAAGAGAAATTTACTGAAAGTCTTGAGATACATAAGCTAAGTATGTAGAAATGCAAAATCTAGGTAAAAAGAGGAGAGAGATCAGCTGTTCCTTGTGCCTGTATGAAACACATGACCACTGAAAAAAGCCCTGAGGGAGATGAGGCACTTACTCCACTGGAGTTTTGAAGAACAATTTGAACAAATATCTGTCAGGATGTATAACTGTCTTTGCATTTGATGCACGATATCTTTCCTAATCTATTTTCCTATTACATTATTTGAAAGTGCAGCAACATTGTAAATTTTCTAAACTAGGAGGGCCCAACTGTAATAGGGTACAGTGTTTCAAACTATAGCAACCAAAAATTCCTCCAAGTGTTCATGGCCAGGAACTGCCACTAATGCCACAGGAACAATTGCCAGCAGGTGGCTAAAGCACAGCAGGCTCTTTTAGGCCATCTGCTGCCATGTTTCCCATTTTCTCTTTGCTTTCTTGATGAAGTAGAGAGCAATCTTTTCTATCTGGCCACAAGTTACTGTCTAAAGAGACAGTGACAAATGGTGAATTTCCCATTAGCTACTAGTAGTGGCATTTCACTATCTAGGAATTCACACTGGGATATTTATGAATAAGCTTTCAAGTCAGTGAACACACATCATCTTGAGGTTGCCTAAATTCCAATCATCACTTGAGATAANATTCTAACATCCTCTTGGTGAATTGAAAAAAATTTTTTTTTTTTTTTTTTTTTTTTTTTTTTTTTTTTTTTTTTTACCAGAAGAAAGCAGAGATCAGTTTGAAGATGTGATCTGTATTTTTGCCTGCCTCATATTTTTGGGTGATGTCATTTGACCCAGGGGAAATACTATTCTTTTAGCAGTGTTTGTAGCATTTCTTCTTCCTCCTTATTTTGCCCTGTAAAGTTGTGGGTTCAGCAATATAGCATCTTGAGTCCTTGGAAAATAAGTAATCTAACATCTGAGGGAAAATAATTGGTTAAATATTGAAAGAAGGAGCAAAACTTGGAAAGTTCAAAATTAATACAAAACACAATAGTGGAGTTGTATGTTCTTTTCACAGAACATTTGAACTAAGAAATACTTTTAATTTAAAAATTATATATACATATATATTTGTATTTGTTTTCCACACATACCTGCGTTTCTATTTATGTATGAAAGCTACTGAAATATTTCTACACGATTCAGATGTGCATATTATTTGTACATTAATATATATGTATATTATGCATCTCATTTCAGTTCAGTGCTGGCTCTCTAATTTGAGATAAACACAATTCCATTTAGTCATCTTTTACATCTATAAATAGTGCAGATATAAGTGGGTTTTGCGCTCATAAATTTTTTGTAAGAAAAGACTAAGGTAAACATGGATTTTTCCCCCCCTATATTTTGAGTTAATTATTTTTTTGAAAAGAACATCTTTGTCCTAAATCAAAACCACACAGCCTGTCAATGGCTTTTGGTGATTTAGAAAACAACTGTGGATCATATGGCACTCAAAGGAAGAATGAGTTCACTGAAACTACTGCCAAACAGAATTTTGGAAGCAGAAATAGAACTGGGTAGGAAGTGGTTTTCCTGTCCCACAAAAGTTCTCGAGATCTCGCTTCTCCCATTATGCTTCAGAATGAACCCAAGAGCTACCAAAGATGAGAGAGGAGAAAGATAAAGCCCAGAAGGCTGAACGGGTAAGCCCACCGCATCCTTATTCCCATAGCTGGTTGGGTAGGGCCCTTCCCTGGGACGAGGAGCACCAAGGTTTGACTCCTGTTCTGACCCCAACCTGTGTCCTGAACTTCCCCTGGGTGACTGAGAATGTTCAGGTCATGTCGACTGCACATTGCACTGGCAGTACAATCAGTTACTAGAGTGTCAATTATTTTGTTGCAGATACCTTGTTTTGCCCACCAAATTTTAGTGCTAAACTTCTTTTTTCAACAGAAAGGTTTTCAATTCTGGAAGATCGCTACCCTTTTTCAGTTCTTATAGAAATAATTTTACTCCCAATGTCCAAACCGGAGGATGCAAAATTTCCTGTCAGTGTTCTAGCGGCTGCATGTATCTACAGATAAGATCTTGGTCCCGAATCCTTAAAGGCATTTACACACCTAACTCCGACTGAGAGACAAAGACCAGGCGAAAAAAAGGTGCAGTTTGTGTACTGCCACTGCAAGCTTGCAGACATATGGGACCTGCAATAGAATCCAGATGGACTATTTCTCCCTCCGTCTCTGCAGCATAGGTGTACTCTGGACTGGCTTTGGGGGTTGTGCTGTCAGAGATCAATCAAATGCTAGGGGTGATGGAGAGCCATCCCGTCCTGAAGAAGCATTTCATATCTTCTTGCAGCTTCAGAAGGGTTGTCTATGCTGTACAGCAATGCAGGATGACATTGGCTGGCCCGAGTAGTTTGCCCATGCTGCCATATCTGCACTCTTATTAATATTTTAAAAGAGTGAGTCAATGTATTTCTTTCTACAGAGGGCTAATTCAGAACTTGGACTGCAACTTAAACATCCACATTACAGAGTAGCACACACAGCTCCTTTGCTAACTCTGCAGGCTTGAAAATAGAATAAGCACAACAACAAAGTCCTCTGGCAATAGAGATGCTACAACTGCACCATGAAGCTGCCGACTTTATCTTCCAGTTATTGCACCTCCATATTCAAATCCAAATGTTACTCTGGAGCTGTATTAAGAGAGGTTAGCGGCACTTCCAGAGCCTCCAATTTCAGCCACCCACTCCAGTGCGGAGCTGAGGAAGGCAGCCCATCCGTTAATGGCAAGCCTGACTCCAGCTGCTAAGCTAGATCCCTGCTCTTCTTTCCCGGTGGCACCACTCTTTCATGTCTCTGGAACGCTGCTAACAAGTCATGCTCGCGGCACCGCTGCAGCAGAGGGCGCAGGCAGCAGTTCAGAGCAATGCCAGTGCTGCAGGTAAACGGGGTGACGTCCGGAGAAGCAAAGCCAAATGTGTTTGCCCTCCTTTTTTTGTTTGATATCGTTTCATTCCCAAATCCCTTGATGCCAAAAGATGACTGGATATTTTAAACAGCATTGTTCCCACAAAGTAGAAAGAGAACAAGTGGTCTGCTGCACAGCTGTGTTCAACCCACCCACTGTACAGAGTCTAGCTCAGCCTTACTTTCTTATGAGGGTAATAAGTGTGCACATAGAATGAAATTAAGAGCCCTTCCAAGTTCCGGACCAGGTGCTGGGCAGATGTACAGAGAGGGGGTGGAGGGATTGTAGGGAAGCACCGAGAAGAAATGTTGTCTCATAGACCACCGGGCAGCTGCAGAGCCCCCACAAAGAAGTCTCACTGAGGCCTGTGGCTCACCTGGGAGCCCAGAACAGAAAATGGGAGATGGGAGACCTCTGCTCAGCAGAGGACTCAGCCTTTTCACTCCCATCTCCATTCTGTACTTACTCCATTGCTCCTTTGTTTTCATGCACAGAACTTCCCACTACAACTGGACCTCTTCCCCTGAGTCAGGCTCTGACACTTTGCAGAATGACTCTCAGAAGTGAGCAAGGGGATAGATTTGTCTCCTGGTAGCTGTTACTGACTTTCATTAGTACTGCATTTTCAGACACTGGTATGAAAAGAGCTCTCTGAAATCTGCGTTTGGTTGTTGGCAGTCAATACATAAACTTTCACAAATGAGATTTAATATGAGTAATGTAAATAATATTGAAGAATTGAAGACTACACCTACTTTACACATTCACTATACAGCCCAGATCATCGCTTTCTGTTAACTAGCTGCATTGAAATTTGCAGTGACTGATTGAACTTCTCAAGAGAACAGAAGTTAAGCTGGATGATGTGTCCATGTGGTTCACTTGGCCTCATGAAATGCATTGGTATTAACACAATTTAGTGTTTTAGGTGAATATATTTTTAATGCTATTTAAAATGAAAAATATGGAAATGGTCAGAAAATATTTATTCTCAAGTCCCAAACTTTAAAGTAGCTTCAACTTTTTTTTTGTTGTTTTTTTGGTTTTTTGGTTTTTTTTGTAGTTTAAACGAACAACAATGGCATCCAGTGGTTGTAAATTTCTCCAACATTTTTACTTCCATATTTGACACCACATCTGGTGTAGAAAATAGATTTGTTCTTCATAAAATTGTAAAATAAGATGTGAACTTTAATACATGCTCAGTAGAGGTGCAGAGCCTTAACATGTCACCTTGAGACATTTTACAGTAGATATTGTTCTGGAATGCATGAATGGTCATAAGACACTTTTTTGGTAACATTGAAATAAGTACAATAAATTTGCTCTAGAACTCTGAACACAATTAAAATTGGATTAAAAATAGTACATGTTTTTTAAAACTACTTTACATCTATAAGTAATAAGTATAAGTAGCAGCCCTTTCTTTCCTGCATCCTAAACCTGTTTGGTGTATTTAGAAACCAGGAGTACCTGGTAGCTTCTCTGTAGTGACATGGACCATACCAGCCCTAAAGATAGATATGCTAAGGATGAATGTCACTTACCATTATTTCACCCTACCCTGAGAAAACTTAAATACTTATTTCCATAAACATTGGGGGAAAAAAGTGAATTGAGGAAGTCAACACTCTTTTCCAAGGTTCTGTGAACCAGGCTGAAAATGAGGGGGAGCCTCCCAACCTGAAGGTGTATTCACTAATGCAATTCAATTTTCACTGCTGGTAAAGATGCAAAAAGTATTAATTATAATTATATAGGAGTTTATTTGAACAAATCTTTTTTAGCAGATCATTTACCAGAAGACTCTAGGAGTAGTACCACCCTCTTTTTTTCACTTCTATGGACAGTTTTTCTTCTCATTTCTCTCATTTCTCTCCTTTCTCTACTGGCACTGTCCACCTTGCAGAACCCACCACAGGAGGTTTCCACACCTCCAGCTCCTGAGTCACTGCGGTGACCCAGTGCTACCCATTAGCAGAGGGCTGCAGAAGCCCTGTGCAATGCCAGCTACTGATGGCATTCTCCATCTCAGCTCTGGCTCCTGCAGCACACACCACCTGAAATTCCTCTCCTGGTCTGAGACAGCTTCAGGGCTCCCAAACTCCTGTTCTGCAGTAGGTAAATCACTTTGCTTCAAGAGCTGGAAGCAATCTAGGAACTTCCCCAGGGAGCCAGACAAACCTGGACTTACAGCAGGGAAAGCATGGATTTCAGTTAACCATCAACATTTAAGGCAAAGATGGATTTATGCGGAGGGAAAGGGATTCAGCTGTCTCTCCTGTGGCCAGTTGGATTTAATGAGACAGCTCTTGCTGTGGAGATTTCATTCCCAATCTAGCAGCCCAGCAGGGAGGAGTTAATAGGTGGGCTGCTATTTTTTGTTACATAGTCATTCTCCTTTCCTTCAGTTTAGCTTCAAGTTGTGCATGTCAGTACATTTGAGAACATTAAAATCAGTGTGAGAAAAATGACCTGTTCTTTAAAACAAAACAAAAAAAAAATCCAAATTATTAAAGAATAGGGATGCTTCTCTTCTCCCAAGACTATGTCTGCACTTTCTGCTCTGTGAGATTTGCTGTATCAACAAGTATATTTTATTTTTACTCACCTGTCTGTATTTGGAAGAGTTACAAACAATATGGTATTATAGTTTGAGAACTGTAACTGGATTGACATATCATCTGCACTGGAAATTAATTAAACTAATCTCGGTCTTTTCTTCTTGCTGGTGGTATCTGACAGCCTCTTTTACCCAGCATTCCTTGGAATTATTTACTAGCCTTTGTCAAAAAAATTTGCTCCATAAGTTTCTGAACACCTTTAAAATATCTACAGTCAAAAACTGAAATCATGGCAGTTAGTTTTAAGAAATACAGACTCTATAATTCTTTTCCCTAAATAGATTGGCATGATACTTTCTCAGGAAAGGAAATCCATTTGCAATCTTCCCACCTACCGAGATTGGAGAGTAATTGATGCTTCTCCTGGTGTAAAATACATTTGCAAATCAAAGAGAAACTTAGCCCTTGATTTCTTCCTAAAATGGTATTCATGGTTGGTAAAGTCTCCTCCCAGCTATATTTAGGCTGCAAGTCTCCATAGGAAACGGGCACAGACCTGGCAAGAATTGTACCTGGCTTGATGGGATTGAAACTATCATTACTGAGGAAAACTACAGAGTGAAGGGGGGAAAAGGCTTGTTGATTTGCAACGTGGTCTTCCCCTCTCTAGTGACCTGCCTTTGCTACACACATTGATCAGTGATGAAAAGCAAAGGCAAAATTAGAATAAAAGTGTTCTAATTATCAAAGCATGTGTACCAAACCCTGCATTTCTGCATTTTTATACAGATGATTACATTTATGTAATTATAGTATAAAACATGTACAAATATTAAGGTCATAACTGTAAAATGATGCAAAGTCTCTGACACTGCCTAGATCTTGCAGGGAAAGAAAAATCTGCCTTAGTTACACACATCACAATTCTGTCATTGTTCTGTATTATCCTTTGTTTGAGAGCAAAATGAACCCAAAAAGAGAAATGCCCACGGATATCAACTGTCATCATTTTATTGCCTTGAGTGAAATCAATTTACAGCTATCAATTTTAGAGCCTCTGTATCCACTGCCACAATCACCACTCACACTGGAGCTCACCTCCTTTATCCTCCATCTCTTCTGTTCCCTGACTTGTCCCCTGGAACAGAAGGGGCAGCACCTCTCCCATCAGACAACCAGTGTTTGTTATGGAGGGCACACTGGTCAAAATTTGTGGTTTTGATAAAGCATGAAGCACTCCAGCAACCTGTGTCACTGGGGAATTAGCGAAGTGGTTCCCCTCATCAGTGGGAGCTATGGGCTAGTCTCCACGTGCATCAAAAGAAGAATATCTATTCTGTGAAAACAGAACATTAGTTGACTTCACTTGCTAAAATATGTACTCTCTCTCCCCATAGGAAGATTTAAAAAATCCATGAATACTTGCAGACACACAGCAGCAACATTTCACTTTTTATTATTGTCATTAATATTACTTTTGTGCTTACAGTCTAGGCAAGACTGAGGAAGAGAAATTTGCAACCACAGAATAAGAGTCACATTCCCATCCTAACAAGTTTGCAATTTAGAGGCAGCAGATGGACCCAGACAGATGGCAGGGTACAGGCACTATGAGACATGACTGATCTCAGAGCACCCTCCTGCCTAATGTTGCTGACCTTGTGTAAGCCTAATGGCCGGTTTTGGGATGGTATTTGAAGAACAGGGAAATAGCATCAACATCTGGAACTTACATCTCCTTGTTATAAAAATAAGAGATGATTTAGGAGCAGGAATGCATGTATAAAAGTGTGCATATATTAATCACTTTTCTCAGATTATTATGTCATGTGATCTACATGCATAGATAAAATTTCCTAGAATCATAAAATAATTTGGGCTTGGAGGAATCTTTAAAGGTTATCTAGTCTAACTTCTCTGCCAGGGGCAGGGACACCTTCTACTAGACCAGGTTGCTCAGAGCCCTGTCCAACATGGCCTTGAATGTATGTCAGGGATGCGTAATCTACTTATACCTAGTCTGAATCTACCTCTGTTAGTTTAAAACCATTACTCTTTATCCTGTTCCTACAGGCCCTACTAAAATGTTTACCCCCATCTTTCTTGTAGGCCCCTTCTAGCTGCTGGAAGGCTGCTATAAAGTCTTCTCAGAGCCTTTCTTCTCCAGGCTGAGCAGCCCCAGCTCTCTCAGCCTCCACAGGAGAGGTGTGTGCTCCAGCTCTCCGTCTTACACCGCTCTCTCCTGGGCTCGCTCCAACAGGTCCATGTCTTTCCTGTGCTGAGGACCCAAAGATGGATGCAGAACTCCAGGTGGGCTGTCAGGAGAGCAGAGAAGGGGAGCAGAATCACTTCCCTTGATCTGCTGGCCACCCCTCTTTGATGAAGCCTGACAAATTGGCATTGTGAGCTACAAGTGCACAATACTGGCTCATATCCAGCTTTTCACCCACTAGTACATCTCAGTCCTTCTCAGCAGGGCTGCTCTCAATCTCTTCATTCTCCCATCTATGTTGATTCTGGGGGTTGCCCTGACCCAGGTGCAGGACTTTACACTTGCAAAATTTAAAATTCCTAGCATAGTTCCTGCATAAACATGCCTTTTGTCTCTAACTACCATTTTATTATTAATTGTCAAACCTAAGCAGTTTTCTCTGTCAAGATAATCATCAAGTTACCTGGTTTTATGGCACAGAGAATAAATGGATATATAGGCTTTCATCAGTCTATATTCTTTGGAGTGTTTTTATTTTTAAAAACAAGTTGTTTTCTTAAAAAGATTACAGTTTAGTTTGCTTGTGATGCCAACTGTTAAAAAAATAAAATGTAAATCTAAAACCTTTTAAAAGTCCTTTGTCCAGTCTTTGTACATTCGAGTGCCCTTTAGGCAACTCTAGTTTAGCAGGCTTGTTAATAAATAAAATCACTTGTAAATTAAAATATTATTTATAAATACAAATTAGTCACTTCAAAACAAGCTTCTTAATCTTTCCTGTGAAATCCATATAGGTTATTTTTTGTGTTCACTTGCCCTTAAACAAACAGAAATGATACTCAGTTCACTGTAATTAGCTTGATCAGCCTCACCTTATTGAAGCATATTCCTAGAACAAAGACCTTAAGGTGAGTATGTTAACAGCCTTCTTCTTTCTAAGACAGTGCTATATTTTAACATATAAAAGCCTGGCTAAAAAAAAAGAAAAATAGCCATTTTCTTTTGATTTCTCTATGTGCTGCTGTGGAATCCATCAAATCTTCCTTTTTAATGAGGAAACCAAATTCTGCCCATACCCAAACTAAAATTATGATCTCACTTGTGACAAAAATAAATGTGTGTTTTTATTTCAAGACACTTCACTGGTCTTATTTCTTTTAATGTAAAACCTGTGGATAGTGCACAGGAAGTTCTCCTCCTACTATTTAAAGCTAGCCTTATTTCCCTTCTGAGGTTATCTTGATTAGCTGGGTAGCTATGAAATCGGAGCATTTGTACTAGAATTTACAACAGGACAGCTTCGTAAAGTTTTCACTATAAAGCAATCCCTAAACACTACTGTTTTCAGCCAAGAGAGCCTAATCCTTTGAGCATGTTATCACTATGAAGGAAAAAAACTTCACCCCAGCCAAGAGCAACAGAATCTCATTTGTAATAAAATGGAGAATGCATCTGAACCTGGTCTTAAACAAAAAAACTCACAGAGCACAGAGCAATTCAGTATTTCAGGCATGTTTTTTGAATGGATCGAGTGATCTGGAGCTACCCAGGTGGGTAAAAGGAGGGTGAGAAGAGAGGTGCCTGGTGGTATGACGAAGGACAAAGCCTTGGAAAGGAGGAACACCAAGAAGAGACCAGTTAGAGGTCCCACAGCCATTGCTCTGCCTCAGCAAGGAGTGCTCTGTTGAAGCTGAGAACTGGAGTGAGTTAACACACAAAGGGAGGAGATCCTGGAGGCAAAGTGGGAAAGACAAGACAGCATTTTCTGGAGCCTGATCCAAGGCAGCTTCAGTGTATTTTAATCAAAGAGGAATATGACTTCCTTCTATTCCTTTTTCTTATTTTTTCTTTTCTTTTAAACTCTGGGGGACATTGTAATCCCCAGCTTCTCTACTTTCAGTCTTGTCCTTGCTGCAGACTGAGAACTGGTGTGATCTATTGTTAATGTTTGAATGGATTTCTGTTTGGGGTGGGATACCAAACGTAGGCCTGCTGAGCCACAGAAAATAAATAATGGACAGGAAAACTTATTTTCCAGGCTGAAGTAAAGAGGGATGGGGAGTAGGGGTTAGTGAGGGAGGGGCTGGAAAGGTAGTTGGTTAAGATTTATTTGGCAGACATGTACAACTATCCTGTTCGAGTTGTATTTGAATTAATTAACTTCATCTGTGTAAACTGGGTCAGTATCCTGTAATTTCCTAAGGGTATGGCAGTATCAGGAAACTAAATAGTCAGCAGAGCTGGTTGAATAGTTAAAATAACTGATTTACAAATAGTTCCAGGAATAAAACCACTGAGTTTCATTTCTCATGATTTATTTGGCAATATAGGATAATTTATCTTACCTGAAAAATGTCCTTTCTGTAAGAGGGGAAGTCCACAGCTCCTTGGGTTTTCCTCTCATACTTTCCACTCTCTGGAGGCAGAGCCAGGCTGGTCAAATGAGGCCATACATCAGCAAATATCACAAGTTTCCACTGCAACTTCATCGAAGGTAGTCCTTTACAGCTTCATTCAGAGTTAAGCTGATAAGGAAGATGGAAAAAAAAAAAAAAGAAAGAAAGAAAGAAACACACGATTTCTGCTGCAGAAATGTTTAAGCGTCCCTGACAACTCCTTTTATCTCTCATAAAGACACAAACATTTGGGAGACAGAGAAAGCATTTATAGTAAAAACATAGCATTGTTTGCAAGTTTTCTTGACTCGGAACTGCCCTTCTTGTGCCAGGTGGGTAGATAAGGTCTTCTAGTTTTCTTGCTAGAGGAAATTAAGTGCAATGCAACCATCCTCCCAGGAAAGACTACAGTACCCATTAGGTGTCAGGGAATATAAGAAAATAGTGAATGCAAGAAGTATGTCTTGCTGTCCTCCCTTTAAAAAAGAAGAATATCAGCTTAGACAAAGCATGTGAAATGTGCTGCTTCCTCCAGACAACGGATATGAGGATATGAGGTTTGCCTGTATAGTTTTGAGACCCTAGGAATATAGTGAAAAAACACTTCATACGTTTCTGGATGTTGGAAAAGAGCTGCCTAGCCTGAAGGCTTCTATGGCTCATGAGGAAAATCCACAAATATTTAAAAGAGAGAAAGGGATTGCTGGCTTTTAAAGCTTTGGCAAACTACTGACCCAGTAACTGGAGTCTTACCAGCAGGTTATTTTAATTTTTAATTAATGAATAGGATTACAGATTATCATGATGTGAGATCTCTGAATGAGATATTTCATTTACTTGCTTTTTAGAGTTTTTTCTGACATCAAGGTTTCTCAAGGATTTTTAGAGGATTTTTTCCAGTGTTTGTGGGGTTTGTGTGGTTTGTATGTGGCTAAATAGAACATGAAAGAAATAGTCCTGTTAACTCGTACTGCTTAGATAAGACTGTAACCTTAAAACAGAGTCTTATATGAAAAGATTATAAGCCTAAAAGCCTTCAAAGAAGAATTAGCAGAATTTCTGAAAGAAAAATAAAAGATAAATAATTGCATATTCAGTGAATTCAGTTTCCAGGTAGGAACTGCTTTCATTACCAGAGGTTTGAGAAGCCTTGTATCTGCTTTTGAGAACTGCTCTGAGGCTGTACGTTGTCTATAGTGATCTAGAAACTTGGCTCATTTATCACCTGTGGTAAATAAAGATATCTTTTTATTTCTGATGGTATCTGTATTGCTAGATAAATGAGAGAGATTGATAAAATCTTTGAGCACATCCTGTCTGCTGATTATATTGTCAAGGCTGAAAAAAGTGTGTTGCATCCATGTGGATAGTTTGCTTTTCTTCTTCCTCTTATATCTTATTAATATTTTTTATCTAAAACTAAAATTTTGTTGATACACAACCACACAGAAATTTTGAGTGCATCTTGCATCTCAAAGGAATTACAATATGCAAGCAATATTTTCCTTCATCTTACGCCATCTTGCTTTCTTCACGGACTCCAAACACAAGGACAAAATGAAGAGCCTTGAAAATTAATTTTGAAGATGAATGGCCAGAAGTTTCCCTATTTTGTTTTTTTCAGCAAATCAAAGCTATATCAGCAACAAGCTACATGGTCTTGCAGATGCAGACACAGATGTAGAGGCCTCTGAACTACTTCCAAAACTGGAAGCAGCACAGTCACCACATCAACATGATGCCCTATCATAATTAACTAATGGCTATATGGCTGCCACAACCCACTCAAATATTATGCACAGCTCTATGCACTGTAGACAGATTGTATTTTTGCCAAAATTTTTAGCTATATCTATCTATGCACTCTCACTGCAGTGCATGATACCAATAATATTGTACAGATACGTGAAAAGATTGTATAAATCCTTGCTAAAAATGAAACCAGTGCAAAACAAACCTTGGATAAGAACAGGTTGCTGGTGCATTACATTCCCCTAAGATATCTTTCTTCAGTCTAGTTCAGAGTAGGCTCTCGGGCCCAGTAGTGATAAAAGAAGCAACATGAGCAGTGGCATTTAATTAAGTGTTCACAGTTAATTTTTCAGATTTAAGCCTCATTTCCATCTATTTCTCTTTTTTTTCTGTGATATTTAGTGGTTTGTGAGCACTATGAAAAACACCTCAACATGCGTTTAACAGTAACCTCTGTGTATTTCTGCTGATTTCAGGGGGGTTGCTGTCAGGTTCAAAACAGGGCTCCTGTGTTGACCGTGCTAATACATAATACTGTATTTTAAGCAACAGATGTGTTTCTGGTTTCCACTGTTTCCAGATCCTGGATCTGGCAGTTACAATATTAGCTCCTAAATACCCCACTAACCTCTGATCACCTTTGCCAGAGGTGGGCTGCAGAGTTTATAACAGACAGTTTATCTGAAGGCCATTCAAATGCTATCATTCAAGGCTATCATAATAGAATTATGATTACAAATATTACATTTTAATAGTAGTTGTTTGAAACTAAGAAATTATTTTGTTTTCTGAGATCCCACTGTGTTTACTTAAAGAGCATTTGAGTTCTATTTGGTCTAACGGTTTACACATTTCCAAAGTCCCTTTAAACTTCTTTTGTGTACTGCAGAGTAATGAAGATCAGTCCACTTCCTCTGTAGAAAGGGGCTTTTGTTTGTCATCCTGCTCTGTATTCCTTAGGTATTTCATAATGAGGAAAAGAAACCCTGTACAGTCAATTTGTTCAATTGACTGAAGTATGCACAGAGATTTAAACACAAAAGTAAAGAGCTATTTAAGACATTGGGTCTTTTGTTTCTAAGCATGATGCCTGCTTCTGTTGAAGAATTATTACTTATAAATATTTAAATATTTATTGTATTTATATAGTACAATATTTTTATATATTTATTATGGAAATATTACAAATTTATATAAATGCATCTTATAAATATCTATGTATGAAAGTGGTTGCAAATTATTTTTCTTCCATCTAGTAGGCAAAAGGAAATTTTGTTGCATGTGAGAGACCTAGCATTTAAATCCCTTTACTGATAACAATTATGGACTTTCTTAACTTTATGCTAAATTTACCAACTTTACTCCATTTCCTACCATAAGATCTTTCTCATGTCCTGCTGGAGAACTGCTGAGCATCCTGTCTTTCAGCTTTCTTTGGTCTTTTCTTGATTTCTGAGCAGCTCTACTCTCATATTACCCAATTTTTTTTTTTTTTATTTTCCTCAAAGACCTGAGAGTCAGCATATCAAAAGGAGGTAAGTTAATAAGTTAGTACACTTAGTATATAGGATTCTTTTAAACTGTAGGTGGGTGAATGAAAAATTTTTGAATTAACATGTTGAAGAAAGTAATGCCTATTCATTATCAAAGTGGAAGAGTATACTGAATGCAGTTTTGCAGTTTGCAAGTGACTCAAGACCTGTCCTGAGCCAGGTAGGCTTCATTGTGTGTTCCAGTCCGGAGGGTGGTGTCAAAATGCCAACTAATTTGGAGATGATGCAGAAATTATGGCAAGTGTGTTAGAGGTCAGGATAAGAACTTTAAAAAAAAATCCTGACAAGCTGGAGGAATGATCTGAAAAAATAGGATTTGATTCAATAAGAAAAAGCAGAAAATACCATGGTTAGACAAAAACAAGCAGTAGGACAAACATACTCTGAGAAAAAAACACCAGTTATACAGAAGATGATTGAGATATTATGGGGGAATGTGCGTTGAAAGTCAGTCTTGATTTTAAAAAAATTAAGAGGAGGTAATGGGAAAGAAGGCAAAGATAATGCTGAGAAATGCGAGGTAATCTTTCCACTCTGCTGAGCTGAAGTGCTACCTCCACTTTGTGACAGTAATCTTCACAAAGGATATGAACCAAGCGGGCCATTCTGCAATACAGCAGTGATAATCACTGTGGCATTGGTCATATACATATTGAGGAAATACTAAAGTAGTCTTGGGGAAGAATATGAGGAAAATAATAAGTTGAACCATGTTACACATGGATTTAAAAGGCAGAAACATTTGGCTTAAATTAAAATTAGAAAACTCAGGCTATATATTGGAAACACTCTAATGAAAGGATGATAATTGACCCCCCTGGACTATTCAGAGGACATGTCTTTGCTTTTGACTTTGGAAGTCTGCAAGAACAGCCTGAACATGAGCATCACAAAGGATAGGTACAGTTATTCCCTACAGAGATTTTTCTAACACTGGGGTTTTTTTCTGTGATATATTTGCTATTAAAAGAAACTCTTTAATGATGTTCCAATTAGCAATCAAGAAAAATAGATTAAAGTTTATTGTATATTGGCATATTTACAGATTGATGTAATATAAATTCATGTTTTAAAAAGATTATATTCCAATTAACGTTCAGGAAATAATCCAAGTCAACATTTTAAAGAGCAACAGAAAAAAGCTTTGCATTTTACTTTGCTTTTTTTGTTAGATTGTTATTTAAAAGAATGATGGGAACCAAGAGTTAATGATCTTTGTAAAACGAATTTTGCTCGCAGATGTTTTGTTTCTGTTGTTTTATAGCCATGCTGAGCCTTTCAAGAGGGTGAACACAATTAAGTTACAACGTTCTGTGTCAATTACTTCCTTTTTATTTTAAGTAAATTCCTTTAAGTTTGTGCCATTCCAAAGATACAGGGTAGCAACTCATCCAGGTATATTCTGCTGACAGAATTTCATCAGCTTTCAACACGTGTTTTGGTACAAAATAAATACATATGAATTTTAAGTTATCTTTTCTTCAACTTCAGTGAAAAAAACTTTTAGACTATAAAGGACCCTGAAGGTCTATCCTGATATCTGGTGGAAAGCGGTGGGATTTTAAGAAAAAAAAGGGTGCTTGAATTTGACAACTGACCGTGTCCATGAAATTATATTTACCTACAGCAGTTATGGGTTCCAGCAATTCTCATGCTCACCTTAAAAGCTCTGAGCCCAGTGTTTTACTGAAATAGAAAAATATATTCAGAGTAGTGGTAGCCAAAGAAAAATTTGAATATTGCTTCAAAGGGAGAAACCCGAAGTAATCAGGAACTTCTGGTGGATATGTTTCAGGCAAATAAGACTGCCTAAATATCTCCACATTTGCCCTAACCTTTCTTTTGACAACTGGTTATTTGTGTTTTACTTTAATCCTCCCTAGGTGCCGTGTGTGTCTTTAGTAATCTGTACTGTTATTGAACCTACAGAGGAAACAGGAGAAACAGAGACACTGTAAAACTGATCTTCATAGCTGGACCTTACATGGAGATTGTAGAATTTGAGAACACAGTGCTGTCTTACCTGAATTTTCTTTTACCTGAATTTTCTTACCTGAATTCTTGATTATCTGTCTTTATGTCAGGTAATCAAGTTACTTTTCCTTCTTCTTTTGCTCCTCTTCTGCATTCACAAAATAAAAATCAAGTGATTGGAAGAGATCAGTGCATAGATTGAAAGTTGTGGCTGAGCCTTAGTTCACAAGGGAAAAAGGCAAAAATGGCTGGAAGGGTAATTAACCAATGAATCAAGTAAGTAAATTATTTTCAGTTCAAGGAACAGATGTGTGTTTGCCTTTTTTTGTTATGGTTTAAATGGGGAGGGTTTTATTGATATCCAGGTTGCAACTGTACAGTGAAAATAGTTCTGATTCATTTTAATATCACCCACGTAATTTAAAAACTCACGCACCCATGAGATTGTACCCATCCTCTGGCTGTAGACTTTGCCTTCACAAGGCACTATCTCTGCATGATTTAAGTCCATCTGGAAAATGAAGCTAGTGCAAAATCTGGCTGCCTCAAACCTGGCTGCTCTTCTAAGGAAGTATTGTGCCTTTGTGAAGTTCAATGCACTTTTGCCATATGATCTCCATTGGCTACCAGTAGCCACTCGGGTGTTTTGACCTTTTAAGCTCTAAATAACTGTGTACTCAAGAGTCTAGCTTGCTCTTGTGTTTTTCCTGAACCAGCTGAAAGCAGCAAACATGCTGGATTCATTTTCTTTTACCAAAGAGAGAAACCTTGGCGAAGCATGGGCTGTGATACCTCGTTCAGACTGCAAACATAGTCATCTAGTTAGTCCTAACTTGCTCAGTATCCTGAAATCTTTACTATTTTGGCCTTGATCTTCAAAAGATTGTAGTACTAAGCAAAAGAAAAGAGCAAATATGATTAATGATTAGAAAGGGCAGTATATCTAAATCCTTTCTTTTATTTTTTTCTGATTGGGGACTATATGGCATTGCTTCACATTAATTAGTATATCTTCTCTTACGCAGAAAGATATTTTGTAAATGTGCAGCTCCCTTAATTTAAAATCAGGTTTATGTTGTCTAAAATCCACAGGTTTTGGAGCACTTTTTCTCCAAACCCTTGTCTACCTCCCGTCTCCCTGCCTACATCAAGCATCATTTTAATAAAGGTAGTTCAAAGGAACATGATGCAGTCTGAAGTTGAAGCACCTCTTTGACAGCTGAGATTGGCATGAGAAGGGTTGAGATGAGCCATGAATGTCCTCCAGCTGCTATGCCCTAAGTTAATCAAGATTCAGCAAGGGCACAGGGAAGTTTAGAGAAGTCAGTTGCTCTGGTGAGGCTGCCAACCTTCAGTCTGATCCTGACCATCTTGCCTCTGAAGAACCAAGGTGAACAAGCATATTGACTGCTCCAATCTGTCCTTAGCTGGGAACAGACAAGATCAAGAAGCCACTACCAGTTTCCTGACAGTTTCTTTTTCGTTGTTTTGTTCTTTTTTTTCTTTATTTTACTACTCTTCTATTCCCAGAGTAAGAAAGCTGAAGAATAGGCTCTAGTTCAAGAGTATAAATGGATTGTCTTGACAGATAATCAAGACAAAATGTAGATCAAAAGTAGATAAGAAGGATAACACACTAAACAACAAACCCTAACTAGAAAGCTCTTTGTTGCACAGTGAGGGAGAATTGTACAGGAACATGACAAGACATCAAAAGCAAGACTAAGAAAGAGGTAACAACTGAGCTGTAAGGAGCATTACATACTAGAGAGTGGCTGGTCCTGAAATCAAAGGCTGAAATTAGTTATTTGTCACATAAGCTCTCAAAAGAGTAACTCTAACGTCTCACTAGGCATGTTAAATACTAGAGCTGTATTTCTGTTCCCATCTACAACATGATGTTCTCTTAGAAAGTGTTCACTTCACTAGTTTAGGAAATAGAAATGCTTTTTAATGAAATATTTACCAGAGGCAGGCTCAGTTCTGTGTTTGCTTTATAAAATGTCATCATTCACATTTGTTTTGACTTTGTGTTTGCATAGCAACAGGAGACCATTATCCTGCCACAGTACTGTGGGGTCTCCAAGGTATATGGAGAGGGGCTACTCCAACAGACTATTAATTTAGTTACTTCTTCTTCAGCTATCTGTGCAGAGTAATTAACAGCCGTACTAATTCACACAAAACCCATGTATGCAGGGAAAGAACATAATGCCAAATAGCATGCAAGAGAATGGTATTTAACCTCTTTCACATTGAATCACAAATATGAATAGAAATAGGAGAAACAGTGAAAATATCAGAGTAGTGAGCTGTGCAACCACAGGATATTAGCTTGTGCCAGAGACCATATTTTGGTACAACGAATGTCAAAAGATTGACGTTTTCAACACTGAATGTAAAAGCTACTGGAGCTGAAGCACTTGCCAACAGCATTGCTAAGCCATTCTAAATTCCCTTATGAACTGGAGACTAATAAAGGAGAAAACACAGAAACCGAGTGCACATATAGCAGAACACAGAACGACTTTTCCCTTCCTGCTGTGTTTACTGGCAAGCCAGCACTGGAATATGAAGTCAGTATTGCAGTGGGCACACAGTGCCTCATCTCAGATTAATACACCTGATAAAAGTCTCAGCAAATTCAGAGGGTTTCTAACTGTCTACAGTGGACATAATATCATAAGATTTGATATGTTGCCAGGCAGAGATAAACATGGTATCTTGTAGAGTGCCAGTGATGAAACATTTTCCAAAATCCTGTGAAATTTTCTATTAAATCTCTTGGTACTGCTGTTAAATAATTGGCACATTAGCATGACAGCAGAGCTTAAAGCCCTGTGAGATAACTGTGCTTGAAACTTTAGATAAACAAAGCAGTGGTTGAGAGGAAAAATGGAGACATGGAGGAGTGAAGGGTCTCACCAAGGTCGTCTAAAGTTTTTGATTCTTTTCTTGTCCAGCATATATCTTTTTTCACTCTGTGGTTCCCCCACAGACAAGAGAAGGTTCCCAGATGACATTGTGCCACAGCTGCTCTCTGCACCATGCTGTCAAGCTGACAAGTGACATACTGATTTAGGTAGGGAGCATACTACTGTGTGTGTTCATCCATAAAATAATATCTAATTTGAACAGAATTAGGATAAGAAAAAGAAACACTGAACGTATGCAGCAAATAGGGAACACCCAGCTTCTTTCCAGTTCTAAAATACGTGGTGCACAAGGGCAGGAGAGGACAGGAAGTATGAAATCATCCTGAAGGACAGAATCATTGAAGAATCACTGTCTTCAATAGCCACATACTGCCTTTGTAATGGTATAGGAAAAATTTTAGTGAAGTTGTATGACATGTTAGATGGGAAAGAGTAGAAGGACTGGAAAAAATGGATAGGGGAAGAAAAAATAATACCATGACGAAAAAATTGTTCAGAAAAAATGCTTTGATCAGCTACATGAAGGTATCATTAAACACATATTATGCCTTTCATCTTAAATTATTTGTGGAATTCTATTACCAGATGGAAACTTGCACCTCTTGGTACTAAGCCCCTGAAATAAATAAAGGCTAGAAAACACTGCTAGTCTTCATTCTGAAGACATCTATTGATCTTTTGTCTTGATACCATTTCATATCATGAACTTTTTGAAGTTTCCTGCCAGCCTAATTCTCTTTACACTGCTTTGTTTTCTCTTTCTGTTTTCAGGGATTGTTTTTTTGTTTTTGTTTTTTTTTTTTTATGGTAGTTTTCCTTGTAAGTTACTAATTCTTAATCCACAAAAGAGTAAACCATTTCATCAGGGAACTGAGGCTGGTTTGGGTATAGTCTCCTGCTAAAAGCTAAACTTTCAGACATCTAAACACTGGAAGGGTTCAAGGGCTTATCCCAGCATAATTTAGAACAGCTGCAGAGCAGTTCTAAACCAATCTGTCCTGCCATTTCCCAGCAAGGAAATTCCTGGGAATGACTAATGGTGGTATATGTGGGAATAATCAATGCAACATAGAAATAAAATCAATTCTTTTTCAAAATACCTATCTGTCTGGCTATAATCTACTTTGCTGTGAGACAGAAATATAAGAAATGTGTTCTTCTTAAAGCAAGAAGACAGAGTGCTCTAAACAAAGGTTTTATCTTGCAAATTCCATGAGTCCTTCATGCTACACAAAATCTCCAGAAAGGCAGTGTTCCAGCATATCAGAAGCATGCAAACCAAACAGAAAAAAAAAAAACCAAAAACATACACACAGCAAAAAAAACCCCAAAAACCAAAAAAGAAGATGTTACCAAACCTTATTGCCTTTTTTGAGGGGGGGGGAAATGACAAATTTTCATGTCAGAACAGCTACCAGGCTTGCATGTTGGGAGCAGGAGACATGCCAATCCCTGAAGGGTTGGTGCATGATGCTGGAGGAGCAGAAAGTGAAAAGTCAGTGAATGTATTAAATCAATGCAGTTCATCTCTGAAGTTCTCTGCTACAGCCTGGAAAGCATCAAAAACCTCAGTCCAATTGCCCAGCATCAAAAATTCATGAAGCAGAATTTTTAATCAAAAAATTTGGAGTAAAGTGATAATTATTGATGAACATGGCTTGTAATTCAGTGCCACGGGGAACTGAGATTATTTAGAACCCACCACGATTGTGGTAACACACAAATTTCACTTGTCATTTTCTGATTAAAAACTTCATTATTAAAATGCTTTATGGTTGCCATAGATGTGTGTTTTTTCTTCCAAAGAATAGCTTCTTAGCCACATGATGTAGAGACAAATGGAGACATTGGGGACGTCATGTGAGGACACACAAAGGAAAATATGGGAGAAGGTATTTGGCAAGGGATATTATTCGGGACGCAGCAGGAGACACACTTGGAAAGAGGACCTCCATGGTCGAGGAGGTACATCTCTAAGGGACTGTGTCCTCGGGCAACCCACACCAGGACAGGGACATCCCAAGGGACTACGGCTCTGGCTGACCCACATGAGGACAGGGATACCCTGGGGCACTGCAACTCAGAGCAGACAGAACAAGCAAGAAAGGAGGTGCAGGAGAGTGAGATGTAAGGAGCAGCAGGAGGTGCTGACCACAGTCTCTGCACTGCCTGCTGCATCACAAGGGGCCTGACTGTCACCTGTGGTTCAAACAGCAGTGGAGATAGCAAGGCGGGGAGGAGAGGCACGTGAATTGAAGCTAAGAGGACAAAACAACTTTTCCTTAGGTGTGCATTTAATTTACTCTTTGTTTCTCAGTACCCAAAGCAATAATTAACCATTTTGGTAGTTGGCAAATAATTTAATGACGTAGAATTCCGTGAGTTTGCTCTATTTTACCTGCACATTACTCTGGTGTAAAAGAAAATTTAATGTACTTCTTTTTGTTATTTCATTATTTCAGAGGTAACTCCAGGGGTTAAAAACAGTATTCTCATGTTAAATGTAGACACCTTGAATTGAATTGACAGAAATACATGAAAAAACATGGCCAGTTATGAGAAGCGATATCCCAGTCACATTGAACTGTGAACTAGGAGACAGAGGACCTATTCTAATCTTTAGTACCATTTCAGTCTGAATTTGAGCAATTTAATTCACACCTCTGTACCTGTACTTTGTTCCTCTGCTTCTTGGATTTTCTGCTTAAGATATAGCTCTTGGGTGCTTTAGCCATCTCACTAAATCTGCATATTGTGTTTCTTATGTCAGAACTGTGATCTGAATCTGGCCTGCTAGATACTACTGTAATATAAAAGGAAAAATAAAATAACTAAGAAAAGTAATACTTAGGTATGCTAAGGAATAAAAAGGAACCATAAGCATGTTAGATTTTTCTTTTAAGTCATGACAAAAGACAACAAATCTCTTGTAATAACATGAACTTCCAAGAGAAAAAAACCACGTGAATATTGATTATGGTTTGTCTGTTTCTTCTGAAGAGATTGAGTTATATTAATTCAAGATTAATCTACAATTTCCCATTCAGTCAGGCAGAGCAATAAAGGCAATTCCATAGATGAAAATGTACTTTCTTTAGAATTCAAGTTGCATACATTGATTCCAGGTGCTTATTTCTCACAGATATGTAAAGGTACTCAAATGTTAAGACCATTTCCAAAAAATCCTCTTGGAAAATAAAGTAAGATTTAAGAAAACAGTAGTTCCTTAGCCCTAATTTGTTCCTGAAAACTCTAGGGCCTGGTCTTAAATCCAGCTAAACTCTATCTGTTTTTAGAGTTGCAGTATTTCATCTTGACAGGACAGATCTCTTCTTCCAGGAGACCATTAGCTAGAAGTGTAACTCACATTCTTTATTTCTACTTGGATAGTCTTAGCTTTAACTGTTCTTTAGGAGAAAAAGACAGTTAAAAGGTTTTCTTCCATTTGCCTTGATGATATGTAGAAAAATTCATCTCTCTCTGGAAATGTGAACGTTACTATTCTCAGTTTAGTATCTGCTAATTTTGCTTCAGACGAATAAGGATTCAGATGAAATGTTTTCCATCTTAATCTTTGGTTCTGATGGAAATATTTTTGTTCAAATGGAATCTAATTTAGTTTACTACTTAAATGGTGTCTTTATATTAAAACTATGAATTTTCAGAAAACCCTTCCCTGTAGTAAAATACACAAAACTGTGATCAGTTACAGGATACCTTAAAGGCACTAGTCTGAACTGCCAAGGAAGAATTCTAGATAATGGGATGTCAGACCCAAGTCAATAACTTTAAGCACATTTTTCATTTTGAGTAAAAACAATACTCTCTTTCTAAAGTTATGATATAAAAAGATAGTTTCTTAATTTAAGCACAGAAATGGTGATTAGCGTCCTTGAAGCAAATAGCAAGAAAAAAACCTAGTTTGTTGCAAGAGATATCATTTAACCACTTTCTCAAGAATTAGGTGTGCTAATTTTGTCCACTCGTAGTTTTCTGAGTGGATTTCCTGATGCAGAAAGACATGAAAGAAATTGTTTTTAAAAATATAATAAAACAAATTTAGGAAAAGGACTGCTTCTATGATGCATCCATAAACACATAGGGGTTGTTGTGAAAATGTGTGTGGAGGCATTCAAGCAACTTACACATTTTCCATATTGCCTGTTTTTTGACTTCAGTATCAAAGACTTGGAAATTCTGTTCTTTCAGAGTAATCATTGCTTCACTGGGAGGCTTTTCCTGGTGATGCAGTAGTCAGCAATTTATAAATGCAGTCTCTGCTCTTCTGGAACACTTAGCTCGTGTGTTGCTGTCACTCACTTTGAGCTGTAGAAGCAAAGTAATTCTGAAGGGACCAAATAGATAATGTGCAGCTTACCTGGTCATCCAGTGTGCACAAGGAATCAAGTATGTTTTATTCAGACAACACATAATGCAAAGCCATCAAACAATTTCAACTTAGATTCAAAACCTTTTAGAAGAAAGAGGTATGACTGAGAGGCAGTGTTGTAAAACCCCATTTTCAGAAGCTTAGCACTATCAGATGAAAAATACCATTTGGATAAAGTTTCCAATGCTTATTGTCAGTCCAAAGATTTGGAGCGTGTGCTTGTGAGAATAGTTGGTAAAAGTCTATTCATTTACCCTAAAACAAACTGTTTTTCAGCTGTGTATTGTTCTTCTGTCTTTTGTATTCCTTCCCCCAGTGAAATGAAGTGCTGTCATCTGTCAAAAAAATACCAAATGCATTGTGATAGATGAAGTAGAAATATGAGGAGGAGTTCACACAAGATGAGAAAGCAGCTGAAAGTATGAGAGAATTGCTTATCCAAACTGAGGAGAGAAGAGAGTGAAAGAAATTATTTTGGTGTGTTTAAAGAAGAAATGGTTACAAAACAAAGCAATAAGTCTGTGAAATTTAATCCATATGCACAGTATAATTTACCCTGAGCAGTGTTGTAGTAACACATACATTTCTGCCAATTCTTCTGAAAGATATGTGGGATATGTGTCGTATTATGAAATATGAGCTTATAGTTATACAAAAGAATTCCCAGTTTGCTTCTTGTTGCTGTTGTTGTTATTGTTTTATACTAACTGAAACAGTAGCAGATCAAAACCAAGCAGAAAAAAAAAAGTTCTCTTTAACACAAGTTCATAATTTCTAGATTCTGAATTATAGCTCTGGAAATCTTGGATGTTGAAGGAAACACATAGTATATGTCTTTGTCAATATTAACAAAACTGCTGCTTATTTTGTGGCAATTCCATAAAGAAAAAGCAACAACTGTGTCCTCTTCTCAATGGAAGGTAGGTAAGAGATTGCTGACTCCAGTCTGCAGTTAGGAGCCATGACCTTAGCATGCCAGACATTATTAAATTGGCCATTACCTAGATTGTGCCACTATGCCAGTGAAAAGGAGATGGCAGAGAAGGTAATATTAGGACTCAAACCATTGCAAAGTCAGTTATCTTGTCTAAGTAGGTCCAGCTTTTCCCATTGTCAGAGAAATACAGAGATGAGAAGAGCATCCCTGTAAGGTGACTCATCTAATAATAGCAACAGCATCTAAGATGGACACTTGCAGAGAAATTTCATGTGGATAACCAGCTTCAATTAGATCCCTAATTTTCCCTTGTTGAGAATAAGACGAGGTGACAGCCAGTCTACCTGTACAAGCTTTCAGTGTGATTTATTTTAGCTATGGTGTGCTGAAGTCTGTAATCCATCACATCAATTTTATTTGCCATAGTTAAAGTCAGACATGTAATTGCATCATCATTCCATCTGATACAGACTCAGGTGAAATAAATTTCAACAGCTTTCCAGTAACCTGATTGGGACTGATGGTCTATTTAAAGAGAATATAGTACTTTAGAAATGAGACCAGCACTTGATGTTTGTGAGACATTTTCAGAAATGGTTATCCTAGATAAACAGAGTCTGAAGTGATTTGAGTAGGCTGAGATTTCAGCTATTTCTACAAACTCAAATAACTTTAACCCAAGATTCTTGGAGGTACCGAAAACAGACTTCTAAGCTGTTAGAAAGATATAATTAATAATTAAAATGTCATTTACAACAGAAACTTGGAAGGTGGTCAATAAGTCCTTGCTCTTCTTGTGAGGTATTAATAATTGATATTAATAATCAGTTTTAGATTTGCAAGGAGAATACCTAAGTTAGGGCAAAACAGTTTGGGAAAAAATAAAAAAGGTTAGTGACTTTCATACAGCATCCAAATTTCTATAAGAATCCATGATTAAATAAGTGAAGTTACTCTGTTGAGCAGCTGGAAAGTGCTGCATCTACCATGCTGCACCTCTGTTGCTGGCTACTGAATTTCACCAATGTAGGGAACACACCTGGGCTTGATGATTACAGACTTGCAGAGACCACTATAACCACCACAAAGCCAGCATCCTCGATAGTTGTCCAAAAGTCCTCAAATTCTGTCTCATTAAAATTTGTAGCTGGAAATGAACGTTGTTTCCATTGATATAGAGATATCATAGTCCTCTCTGAACGTTTGTCAGTGAAGTGCTGTGTTAGGATTCCACAGTGTGCTTGTACATGTTAACAGCAAGAAATTGTTAATAAATATTACTAGTAATTAAACATTCTGTATGAAAAATACTTCCAACTATAAAATAGGTCCAATTGTGACTTATTTTTAAAATTATAGTATTGGGCAAAGTTGGATAGACGAACTGCAAATAGAAAACTTTTTATTGTCATTGACGGCTGTATTTCCCTTCAACTTTATAGAATGCTAATGGGCTATGACAGTTCTCTTGTTTCTCTCCCCTTTCCTAATGCAGTTTGAGCATTTTAATGTGCAGCCTCTTTTTGTAATTTAAACTGATACCATTACATTAGGTGCATGACAGGGTCAGTACAGCACATCAAGTTAATTTACAGCCTCTGGCAATTACCAACTCCCAAAGTTTCATAGCAATGCCAGATTTCAGTAACACTTTCTTTTTCAAGCAACCTTCAATAATAAGGCATTTATAGTATATTGCAGAAGGCCATTAATTTTAAGTGTGGTGTCTATTCAGCCAGTGTACTTATTGGTTGCAGCAATTCTAAACTGATATTTTACCAGGAGAAATAAATCCTGGTCTCTCCACTCCTATGGCATTATGACCCAAGTGCAGGGGCAGAACAGTAAATTCTCACATGACTGAAATGCTGTTCTCCTCGTAGATGTACCCCGGAACTCAGTGACAGAAAGAATCCAGTTTGTGGGGTGACATCTCGGCCCCGCTAAATTCAGTGACAGAATTCCCACTGACTTCAACAGGGATTTTACTGGTGCATTTCCTTGTCAATGCTGTAGTTCTTCCTACTCTATATGCTGTCAGGCATTGTCCTTCATGCAGTCCCAAACCACACACCACTTTTAGGATTAAAGACTGCCTTTGCTGGCTTTAAAAACCTTGATAAAAACCTTGACCATTAGTTTCTTCTCTTTTTTTTTTTTTTTTTTTTTTTTTTTTTTTTTTTTTTTTTTTTTNTAGTCCCCATTTATCCATACTCAGGAGGTATAAATAAAAGGCAGGAAAAGACAGAGGCTGCCAGTAGGACAGGGGAGCTAATCCATGGCATCCTGGTTGATCTGTGCATTCCTAGCTGCTATCACACCCTAATGAAATGCACATTGTGGTGACCTTGGCCAAAGGGCACTATCCTTTCCCCTTCAGCAAAACACAAGCCTAAATCCTTATAGGGCTGTTTCAGCTCCTATCTGTTGTTCATGATTTGAGTTTTGTTTTGCCACAAATCATAAATGCTTGAAAAATGCATTAGCATGGGAATGAGATAAACAGGTGCCTATATTGGCTCACATTTATAAGGAATAATTTGCAGAGACAAAAACAACATACTCAGATGCACCTATATACACAGATGGAAATATTTAGCTACTCATTGTCACATAGAGGTATTCTCTAGGTTTGCATTAATATCCAGTAGTAAGATTGCAGCAATTCATAGAATTTGCAAGTATGTAGTTCAAAATATTTACATAACATACATTTAAAACTGCCAGGGACAGGAAGGCTAGGTCTCAATATTTTGTTTGTAGGGGTTTTTTTTTGTAATTGTGACCTTTTAAAGCAAAGTATAAATTCTAGATGAACTGATGTCATAAAGTTGGCCAAGTAAGGAACTAATTTATATAAACTCACGTACGAGATATCAAGCATCTGGCTCTCGCTGTAAAATACATAAAAAGCACCTAAACCCAGTATTTATGTTGGACACTAGAGATCCAGTTATCAGGCTTTACAGTGATTGCTGTCACTTTACTTTTTAGCTGTTCTTTATTATATATCCTCCACTGAGTCCTGGTTTTCCCCAGGTAGCTGGAATTCCAAGATTTTTGATCATCAGTCAAGTCCTGTAGAATGATAGAAAATAAAATAGAACTCTTTTTGAGGCAGCTGATATATATCTGATTTCCTGCAGTTCCCACATAAAGAAAATTTCTTTAAACAGCTAAACTGACTTAAGCAAGAGAAGTGGAAGTTAAGAGTTGCAGCTGTGGTTCTACAGCAGGATCTCTCTGTGTGAGACCATGGCAAGAGTGGAGCTCCACTCATAAAATCTTTGGAGCAAAAGGATACAATACAATTGTCAGTAAAGATGCAACACTGAACTAATCTCTGTAATGGTGGGGCTGGGAATTCATTTAATAATGCTCACATTTTTAAGAGTGCACTCTGTGAATATTCTTTAGAGATTTAAAAAATTGCCAACATGTCCATCATGATAAAATATCTCCCCCCCCCCAACCCCATGACTGTGAAATAGAGGAATTAGTTAATTTATATCCATTTCTCTAATAACCATAAATGTGAGCAAAATATTATTATCTATAATCCCTTGATATAAATCTTTTGGGTAATTATATGAAGCAGTCAAATTATTGAAACTTTGTCCTTTTTTTTCTATTATTTTATATATGCTGCACCTGTAGGATCACCTTCAATGAGATGTAGCCCAGGATAATTTTGGTTCTTCATAGCTCTGTGTGCCTGAGTTGCCAGCTAGGGTTAAATCACGACAACATTCCACTAGAAAGAAGGAGGATTTGAGTTTCAGTCCCTTCTCTAGTAGATAAATGATTGTGTATCTTAATTAAATAGATATTACATAAAAGGAAAACCTTATATAATTCAATTAGAACATGGAGAATTGTCCTTACAACAAAGATAACTTGACCATTTTGCTGACTGTTTTGAAAATAATTTCCAGGCATGTTCTACTGTAAGCTAAGGAGACATTCTCCATTCCTACTTGTTTGTAATCCAGAATCATGATTTATTATTTGAGGATTGTCCAGTGACCCCAGCTGAAACTTCTCTTTTAGCCAAAACATGACACATTGCAAATAGAAATGACAACTAGTTCCATTTAAAATATGGAAAGATTCGTGATCAATTTTCCTCTACTGGTAGAACACCCAAGGGAGACAAACAGATAAATCATATTGTGAAATTTATCCCTCCACAACACCATCATTGATTTGGGGCAAAACTACGCAGGAAGAAAGTAGGTACTACCTTAAATCACGCTGAATTAGGTCTGACTGGCCATAACCTGTTGGGTTTTGCACAAAGGAGGCACAGTCTGGTATGAAAGAGCACACTGCCTCAAGTGACCATTCGTCTCAAATACATGTCTCAACCTACCTCATCTGCTTTAATCTACAACCAGTGCAGCCATTTATAATGGGATTCTACAGGCAGTGAATGGATCACAGGGGATCTTCTGAGGACCAGTAAGCCAAAGACCAGCCAGGAGTTTTTGAGGCCATGCATCTACATTTTCTCAGTCCACTTTATCTTGCCGAGATTTTTTCTTGATGCAGTTTTACTACTACTAATCACCACCATTTCCATTCATTAAAATGGGATCCCCAAGGTAGAAAGCAGAACTGAGGACACCCCTGGATAACTGGTTGTCTGAGAGCAGCCAAAAGAAGTGTCAGAGGTTATGCACTGGAATTATGTTCTTCATTACTGGCCAACACTGAGCATTTTAAATGACAGGCACATTATCTTGTGTCTAAGCAGGTTTGGTAGGGCCATGGCTGCGTGGTGATCCAGTGGGCCATCGTCCTTGGAAGACTAGCACAGCAAGTCCTCAAAAGCATTTGTCAGCTTCTGACTGTGAGGTATTCTGATCTGCTCCATACAACTACTGCTATGTATTTTCTTAAAGGATATCCCATTCTCACACACAAAAACAAAGGCTAGATTTTTCCCTCAGAAATTCAGAAACTGCTTCTTCCTCCTGGGTATGGGGCTGCTTGTACCTACACAGTTCCACATGGATGGTTGCCATCCTTGCTGGCCAACCCATCTTAGCCTACCAGTACGTGTTCTTGGGTGAGCTCACCTCCATTTTTCAGTAACAGTGTGAAGACAGGCTTGCAGAAGAGGTCTATCTCTACATGGACTTTCTGCTAAGAAAGTGTTTTTCCTCCCTTTTCAGTATATGTTTTTTGTCCTGTGCTCCATCAAGTACAACATATGGGCAATAATAACCATCTAAATATATATGGGGGAGAGGTAGGAAGCTGCCAAGACATTACTTAGGAAAGAATATGCAGATTTTAGTGATTCACAAGCTGACATATGTTTGCAATGTTATGCCGCTGATGCTGCAAAAAAAAAAAAAGAAATTGAATCCAAAGATCACAGTGGGATGTATAAAAAGGAGGGTAGCTTGCAAAATGCATTGGTAGTAGGGCCCATAAAGACAGTGCACCTCAAAAAAAACTTCGTTTATTGAGGAGTAACCTTAAGGAAAATTGTTAGTCCATATGCCTGCTCTCAGAACAGAAGCTCCAATTGGTGCACTGCTGCTTTTCTGGGAAGAATCTTGGGAGACATCAAGCTAAGAGTGACTGTAATTTCAGCAGATCTTGTTTTACTCATTTTATGAGTTTGCTTAATTCTTCACTTTTGAAATGTAGCTCTTACTTTTGCTGGTTTCTCTGAATCATGAATTCTTACCATATTTATTGTCACTGTTGTCCAAAGTGCTCTTTCTTTTGGATTCTCAAGGACTTCTTTCCAGCTCTGCTCTTCAACAGCTGTAGGTCTCTCAATATTGTGTACTTGAGATGAAGCGTTTGGATCCTTAATGTTTCCTTCTCTCTCCCCCATCATTCTGAACTGGTTATACTTTTTCTATGAAATGGTCAGCCACCAGAATTACCCCACCACCTTTTTGTGATGCCAATTCAGTCACAGTTTTGGTTGTGCATGAAGCATTCCAGGAACTCTTGTTTATTTCTCGCACTTTTTGCCTTGCTATCCAGTTATTTAGTTTTAATGTGTAAATTTAATAATGATAGAACAGTGGGAGTAATCATAAAAAATAGGACAGTGGATCAATCTCCTCTCATTTTAGATGTTCAAGCTGCTGCTTTCTTCTCCTAGATTAAAGCATTAGTCACTAGATTAGTATACAGGCACAAAGTTGCTCTTCCCCTTTCCTATGAGGCAGAATATACCTGAGGTCAACACAATATTACTACATGTACAGGAAACCAAAAGTTTATTGGTGCCATCATCTCACTGCACTCATTTTCTCGCCCATGAGAACATCTCCTGAACTCTCTGTTCTCACTTCTGTTCCTAGAGTCAGGTAGAAAAATTAGAAAAATTCAGGGGACTCCTAAAAATGTTATTGACAATACACATATGAAAAAAATACAGCATACATATTTATAATGCATGTTTCATTAAATAAGCATTCAAAATGTTGATTCGATAATTGGACTACTCATTACACATGCAGCATTCATCATGGTGTATACACGCAGTTTATTCTGGCGCTTCCCACCTTTGAAAATGTGACTATGCAAAAGTAACGAAGTTGTTTAATGTGGTATTGTGTTATAGTACATGTCATTTTAAAGGAATATTTTCAAAGGCTGTTTCAGACTTGGTCACAAAAACAACCCTAAAATAAATGTGCAATATTAGTTAACTTAGTCAAACAACTTCTTGATATTGGAGTATTCTTGTTCTGAACTGGAGCCATACTGGTGTGACCAGAGGGACACCATCAAATTTGACTCTGTATTTAAGCACAGATAATAAAAGCAATAATTCACAAATTTCAGGGTTGCAAATTCGGATTTAGTTGTGCATTTTTTTCTAAAACTCTAATCACAGGGATCAATAATGGAGGTAAAGGAGAAAATCAAATATCATTTTTATTCAATATTAACAAATCAATATTGGTCTATATTAGTAGTGGTCCCTGCAGGCAAAGTTCACTGAAAAGGTACAGAGGATGAGGAACCAGTTGAATGAAGTCACCTGCAGGGCTAACAGAACTGCAAGAATTTATCCACTCTGGTATTTAACTGTGCAGTTTCCCAGCCTTCACTTCTGATGACTCTTGCTCACTTTAGCAGTGCATGCCTCTAACCCATTAGACTTGACAGTCACAGATGGTTTCACAGAAGTTTTTCTGGTATATTGGCTACAAAAGCTGGTTTGGATTGGAATCAAGCTGCTTATTGCTGAGTATGATGTAACACATTGATGGTGGTGAATCAATTATGTGTTTCTGCAATAGCCTGCACGCAAAAATAGCATTTACTGCCAAGCAGTAAAATTATTAAGTAGAAAATCTGGAATCTATTTTTTTTCAGGTGACTAGAGAGAACATTACCTTTTAAAATCATCTGGAGTTTCCCATAAGCCATCCAAATTTACGGCAATGTAGGCAGCATGCTCATCAGCTGATGGGTATAATGATGAATTACGTGCTAGTTGCAGTAAATTTGGGTGTACTGTCATACTCCGCACTCCAGTGACCAGATTGTCACAGACTGTTTGCATACCTTTCCTCTTCCTCAGGCCCAAACATACTTTATCTTGAGCACAAAGCTGATGGAACAGCAGGATGTGCTTGTCCCTGAGCTAGGCTGCTACTCTCTTTTTCTGTGGAGGATAATTGAAAACCCAGGGAAGACAGAGAAATTTCCATGTGCCTTAGAGCACACTTTTGATGTGGGCTTTTTTTTCCTACCTTTTGCTCTCAGAAACTTTTGTCTGCACAATTTAATGCTTCTGCCACAGAAAAACCTTCATGTGTTCTCTTCATAGCTTTTCATTACATCTGAATAGAATTAATTTAGTCCAGACTCTGTCAAGGCACTATTCCACATACTAGTAAAATCTAAGATAGCAAACTATTCATTTAGTCAGACATGGCTACCAGAAAATCAAGCAAACAAATAAACAAAGAAATCAACATCTCAATTTGACAGGAAAAAAAAGTAAGCATAAAAGAAATAAAAAATAAGCTAAAAGCATCACAGCATCATGCTTTATTTTTGGTTTTTCAGAATTCCCTTACTTATGCCATTGGAGTATCTGGTGTACAGAGTCTGTTGGTTGGGTACAAAATTCAAGCCTTAAAAAATGTTCAGATACTGTCTTACACTTTTATAATAACTATATGTGGGATGTGATATGCTCTAAGTCACTGTTAATAACTGTCACCCTCTTACTTTTGGGGAAAAGCAGATTTAATCATGTTAATGAAAAAGTAATTTCAGAAAAGGTTCAGTCAAAATTGATTTCTTAAGCATAGTCACCATTGAAGTTTTTTTAAGAACCCCGCACGGTTAGTAAAATGGGAGTAAACACATTTAGTATATGTATTTACTTAACATATAGTCTCTCATCAAAACAGTTCTGTTTAGCTTCTTTTAAAGGGCATAGAGCATTTTCTCAATGAAGATAAGAAGTCGAGATGGGATTTCTTACTTTTTTAAGTTTGGTCAAAATTCTGGAAGAGCTAAAAAGACATTCCATAATGTTTTCTGAACGTGTATTCTCCCCAAACACATCTATTACGTCTCTGTCTCTGTAAGCCACCAGGTACTTTTAGCTGTATTCTATTTACTTAATTCTTATAGTACACTGGCCACTTGATAGAAAAACTTCCCCTGGCACAAAGTCTTATTGCAGCAGCCAGACATATTAGTGAGTACTAATCTGCATCTAACATTACTTACATTCAAATAAAATTTGACTAAACGAGCTCAAGTTCAAAATTCTCTTCCTCCTAGTCATTAGTGGCCCAATTCCAAATATGTTGATGGAAAAACTCTCAAGAGCTTTAGTAGTCTTTGGACTGAGCTGTCAAATAACCACATTATAAATCCTATTCTTTTTTTACAGTTTTCCTTTTGACCCAATAGTAGAAAATCATGCTATTCAAAATGCTTACCACACACAGCACTTATTCTGCAGTGGGAATGAATCTCCATTTCAGATGCAAAACCCTTGGGTAAAAGGAAGGGATACAGTTCACTAGCTTTTATGTATTCATCGGAGAGATGAGGGAGGCTTTGATTATACCTTTCATTCATCAGAGAAGATGCAATCTAAGGTAGATTTCCTTAGACAAAGCATTTAAGAAAGTCAAAAATCTGTGAAATATGATCCAGGCCCCTTAATGTAGGTATGCAGCTACATTATTGGCAGTATATGAATTCTACAGGAAAGACTAAAGGGGCTGTAGCTGCATGAGACTCAGGCTATCTAGTGGTACACATACATTCTAAAATAATGTCTATGGTTTAACTCATAACATAGTTAATTCTTTTAGTAGTAGTCTTTCTCAATAACTTTGCACTTAGAAGACTTCAGAAGCGTAGACCTCAGTTGCAGGATCTCCACCTGTGGA
This sequence comes from Daphoenositta chrysoptera, assembly GCA_013397915.1. Lineage (NCBI taxonomy): Eukaryota > Metazoa > Chordata > Aves > Passeriformes > Daphoenositta > Daphoenositta chrysoptera. The sequence goes on along the minus strand of VZRO01007265.1, from coordinate 565,520 downwards.
TAATGAGGTAAAACCAATGTCCCATAAATCCCAGTGACTGTGGCATTCTGCTAGGATCAACCCCTGTACTCTAGAATGTTCTGGTTTTAATCCTTAACTGTTTTGGCCACCACATCTTGAAGCTGATCACTGCATTTTGTGTAAAAGTATTATAGAGCCTTATTTACTTGACATTTACAGCTTTTGTTGGAAAATCCATTCACCTAAATACTCATAAGATAAAGTCTGAAAAGTTCACTAGGACTAGGACTTGGCAAATTGTAGGTCTCTCCCACCTTGTCTAAGAACCCTAAAGAAAAGGCAGGAATTAGGTGTCCCCTTTCCCACGTTCCTGCACCATGATCCTTCTCTACCTGGTGACACAGTGACCAAACTTAAACAGGAGCACTATGCACTCCACATAACTGCCCAATGCTCACCTGCACAATTCCCTGGTAGTGTGGGCACATACCTACTAAGCTTGAGGTATGCCCAGAACCCAGGACAAATGGACAAATGTTTATTGAAGCCATTACGTACAGGGTAAAACATCCCATCGCTGTGAGCTGAGGTGCTTACACACGAAAGCATCACCAGAAATAATGTGAAAAGTGTCCTGTCTGCATCTGGACTGTTAAAGAGAGATTCAGCTCTGCACTGACTCTAGAGCCTGCCCGCCTTTAAAGCAGTCTGCACAATCTCTTCCACTAAACCTGCTCCCCTCCTTCTCCTAGTTTTGCAGAAGACTAAACAAAAGGATCACATTGATCCTTTGCATCATCCACATAAGAAATGCTTATGTGAGTATGTTTTACTCTTTTCATTTCTGTCAAAGACATCTGTTCTTATATTCAAATATTTCTTGGACCATGTAAAAATGCAAAACTGTAAGTTACACTACAAATCAAATTTATGTGGGGCAAAACGTCACATTGTACACATTTTCTAAATTAATATATAGTACACATGGTGTTGTTAAAAAATCAGGCCTTTTTATTTGGAAATTTTTTTAAGATAATTTTTTTTTAAATCACAGTTTTCAATAATTATTTTATTCTTCTGCATGTCTATCTTTATTTGCTCTAAAATATTAAATGCATCTTCTGAAGCATGTACAATGTCCTGGCTGAAATTAATTGTTTGCAGTTTCTGCCACCAGAATTGTGCTAATTAGAAATTAGAATATGTCAATTAAAATCTTCATAAAGCAGTAATTTTCCAAATGGAAAGTCTATAATAGAATCTCCTTACTTATTTTTGTAACTATGTTTGGTGGTTCATAAATCATTGGACTATTGCAACTCTTAATCATGAGAAGATCACAAGGTTCAGTTTAATTAGGCAGTGTCACTGGATATATTAATTTACTGCAGTAAATTACAGCCAGGCTGCATTACTCTCCATATAAACACATTTTAGTATTCAATAAGAAAACTTGGCTGGTCTGAAAAATACTTTCTAAGGCTAATGTCTGTTGTGCAACAATCCATGTCACCATTTTTCTTTATTTAGTCTTCCCTGACAGAAAATGCATTTTTTCATAAAAGTCTTGACTATGACACTTCATTCAAACAAAACACAGCAGTGGCCACTATATGCAGTTTGAAGTAAGCAAGGTAGTAAAAGTTGGAACATTGATGATCTAAAATTAAGGGACAAAAAAGGTGTGCTCCATTATGTCTAGATAATAAAAGACATCAGGTCATACTTCAGTTCATTCAATGACCACCTTGTTTATTCATAGCACTGAAGAAATGATTACATTTTTACAGAGGATGAGCATTGCAGCTTTCAAAATATCATCTTGTTCTGAGACACTGATAAAATTAGGACACTAGATTAAATTAGCAAATACTTACACTGAAACATGCATGTAAGGGTCATGTTCAATGAACGCAGTTCAGAATACTACTAAAATGTAGACTACTGAAGATAAAACCAGTCTTGAAAAGTCTTCTTCACCAATGCTTTTAAAATTGGCCACTTGAACTTCTAAAACCTCTTTCTTTGTGGCTCTGAATATACTTAGAAACTACACAGTTTCATAAACACGTCAAAGAACTCATGGTTAAGCTCAACCATGGCTCAAGTTCCAAAAATCTAGATAATACTCTGACTAAGTTTCTGGAGACATCTTATACTGAAATTATTTATTGAAGATGGATGTTTATTGCACTGACAGATTCAAGATCCCAAGCAGAACTAAAACTATACACTTTGGAAATCACACAGTGCAAAAGACATTTCTGCAGGGACTAAAGTTCAATGCTGCTGTGTCTACGAGAGCTTTCAAACCATTTTGCTCCTGACTGCTTTGGCATAAGAGGGAAAGGAGAGAGAAACAGAGGAAAGCTTCACCATTAACTAAATTGTGGGGTGGGAAGATGAAATCCTCTGGACTTGAAGGAGAGCACAAGAGCAAGTTTAACTCTGTAAATTGCCTGTGTTTGAATGGATACTTATATTAGAGACTGTTCTTCTCAATAGCAAAAAAAACCAAAAAATCTCTAGAACATCTACTAGATTCTGAGGGCAGGATGTCTTTGGGCTGATGGAGTAATTAGTTCAGTATCTCTTTTTCAACTGGACAAAGTTAGACTAGTCATAGGACAATTCCTCCAATATGAAGCAACCCTCACTGTAGTGTTGGTGTCCTGTTCAGTCACACTCACATCAGTTCCCAAAGGAACTTGTGTCTATCTCTAAAGGAAAATGACATGGTGTTGTTTGTAACCTAGAAGTCCTTAGTTTATTATATTCTCTCTTGACAATAAGAGGTCAGTTGATTATTAGACTTCATGCTTCACAATCAAAAAAGTACTTTAATTTGTCCTAATGAGAACAATAAGAATAATAATTCACTTAGGAAATTAAAAAATGTCTTTGTGTTAAAGCAGAACTGTTACACCTGACTTAATTGCCATAACTAGAGCATTTAATTTTAGAACAAAGCCCTCTAGTTTAGCTCTAATTATTTTGCAAGTAAAATGTGTATGATTGGTAAAATCACGGGTCGCTTAGAGGTGAAGTACAGTCTCCCTAACTTCGTTGCAAATAGTGTATTTTGCACAACAGGTTCTTTCTCCTTGTTCTCGGTAGCAGCCCTGCTCCAGTCTGTGCCAGTAAGGGGACAGCACACATTGGGCAATTCCCTGAACAGCAAGAGACAGAAGTTTGGAAAACATGGCCAACAAGGTTCAGTGAAAGAACTCCGTTTGCTTGACCAGCAAAAGAACTTATTCTTGATACAGGTCTTCAGACACATGAAAGGTTTCTCAACAGATTTAGTTTCCCCGGGAGGCAGGTATTACTGTGTAAAGCAAAACACACAGCTGCAAAAGGTAGAGGTTACAGAAACAGTTTGTTTGCTTTTCAGTAAGTTTTTAAATCTATGTATAAATGTTCTATGGACCTTTAAGCCTTATCAGACATATATCCTTCAGTATTTGCTGTATTTTTCTAATGGTATGGTTGAATTACCATATTTTATGTCCACATTTGCTCCTCTTATTTTATTCTATTCCACTGTAATATAGTAATACCAACGTTTTACCTAAGTAGCCATTTAAATCTAAGCTACAAATACAATTGAAAAAAACTTGAGTTACTGTAATTTTTATTTTATATTTTAACATTAGATAATTTTAAAATGTTACACTCTCTGAGGTGTTATAAAGAATCATGAATATTAAAATTTCTTTAAACTTTCTAAGAAGAGTCTGAAAAGCTGTGAGAACTATTTATTCTGAATTTTTCAGTTACAGTGCAATTTCCTCAAAATACTTCTGATTTCCAAAGACTTATATTTTAAGTATTCTAAAGGAAAAGAAAAATTGCTCCTGAACTGAAATAAATTGCTTTCTCCTAAAAGTGCTATGAATTATCATTACCAGATTTATATATAATCTGAATTTCTTATCAAGGAAGTTAATAACCGTCAGCAAAGTTAAGTGACTGCAGAGCTATCCAAGCATGTATTGCTTGTTAGAAATTGTTTCACTGTTCTTAAAATAATTTTTTACCCTGGGTTTGAAGAAATCCACTGTACTCAAAAGAAATGCCTTCCAGTTTGCTGCAGACAAAAATCTAAAAACTTATTAACTGCTAAGACTTCAAATCACACATTTAGATAAAGTTTAAAATGCAATTATGATTGTGATTGCATTTTATCTTTGATGGCAGTTGCCAGCGTACTGAACTTTTCTAATAAAGAAGTACTTTTCTAGTTCTCATTATTCAGGAGATGCTTTCAATATTTTTCCTTAGGATTGGAGAGCCCATTGTTAAGTGCTTAATAATAACTGCTGGAGCCTAATATTTTTGATTTTTTTTTATAAATCTAACAGGTAAGGTTATATGAGTGCTTTCATGCTATCATTCATTATAGGCAGAGACAATTCTCTTCTGTTAGAGACTGATCTTATGTAAGACTGTTAGCTTCATATTTCAAAGAAAAACAATATTCTAGAAAGAAAAAACTTTGGGAGAAGCAATAGCCCTACATTTTCAGTGCAGAAAAAATTATGTCACAAAGTACCTAGATAGTTCAAACACTATACATGTCAGTGTATATATAATTTTATGTATACAACTTTTACTTTTTCAACTGCAGTATAAGACAGTAAAGCACACTTTCTTGAGGACTCAAACCTTCTAAATAACACATTATCACCTCATTTTGAGTTAGCATTTTATCCATGCTCTACTGGCATTCCTGGGCAATTCCACTTCTATTCCTTTGCTGGAGCAGAGCTGGCTGTCACAAACCAAAGCTGGAGGGTAGTAATAGGTCTCAGTCACGCAGGCACCTCTGCCAACAGAAGCAGAAATGTGTAGACCCCTCTTCAAGGTGGAAAATTTCACACACCTTCAAAAAAATAATTAAGACAAAAAAACATGGAGAGGAAGAAAGAGATATGTAAAACTAAATGCATGACAGTTAGAAGGATACATTTGCACAATAGGAACCAAAGCTTAATAACACAGCTCTAATGATACCAAGGGCACACAGTAGGAGGACCTAGATGTAAACCGGAATTTATTGTTTCAGCCACACAAATGCAGCCAAAAAAGATTGAATTGACATAGCTCTCTAGCGTCTCTACTGTTTCAAATTGAAAGCTTCCCTTTTTTTAATTTGTAGCCTGTTCCTAGTTCTGCTCTGTCAGTGCTTGTTGTATCAGTCACAGGAAAAAGAACTTGCCTGCAGCATAGTCAGCACCTTGGTGTGACTGTAAAGAACAAAATATACTTCCTTTAAAATGTGGCCAAAGATTCAAGGAACTTTTCCTTCCAGACAACCTTTCCTTCAAACCAAGGGCTTTGAAGGAAAATACATTTTTTGTTGTTTTATTTTAAAAAGAACAGTCACTATACAACTCTGTGTTTGACTTTGCTCACAGGCAGGGAACAGTTGTCAAAATGATTGCCATTGGCAAGTGTTGACTGAGCTGAGGGTCTGAAACCTGCTCCACAGGTATCCTGATGCTGCAAAAGGTTAAAATTAGAGGACAGATTGTAAATTTAGTCATGAAGAATGTGCTCAGACACTGACACTCTTCCTTGAACCTTCTCACCAGTAGGCCAATACTGCCATGGCTGCAGAAGGGGCCTCATTAGGCTTGTGAGCAGGTGGAATATGCTTGTACAATATTATTTTGGGGGGGCTCACCTGAAGATGGCACCTTGCTGCCACAGCCTACAGCCAGCTGGCCAGACAGAGGTTGTGCCCTGAAGCCCAGACTGTGTGAGCAGGCAGACAGATGGTTAAATCAAGTGGGTTGTGACTCTAGGGGGTTCTCTTAAACTCTATAGACCTATTTTCCATGAAACTTTTATTTCTTTTCCAAGTATGTTATAATTTGCCTAACATGAAGCAGTAGCTTGCTGCAAATTTAAATAAAAATCAATGTTAAAGGGGAAAAAATATAAATAAATAAATAACTTTCGAAAAGGAACTTTCATGAAGCTGCCAGATAGACACATAATGAAAAAAACTTATAACTCAAAAAAAACCTAAAAAGTGGCAAAGGAGAGATGTTTCTTGGGCAGAGCCCTAGACAGCTTGGCTCTGAAGTTAGGTTATATATGACTGCTGCTGTGCAGGAAAATATGCAAATAAATGCCGATGGTATTTCTTTGACTTCACGTCAGCAAGGAAAACAGCCTCATCAAGTCTCAAATCATGACTTTCCATGCTCATTCTTGCAAGTTTTTTGGCTATAATGTCATAAATCATATAAGAAAAGTCAACTTGAAGGGGAAAAACTAAACAAACCAGATAATGAATATCTGAATGACCTTTTATATTTCTCTCAAAATATTAAGCATGGCATAAAAGTATTCCTCTTAATGTCTCTGAAGCCTTTTCTGTGAGAAAAGATCACTAGAAACAGGGTTTTTTACATAATGTGCCATTGCTCCTACCCAATGGTAATATGGAAAATACGGATTCAAGCAATAAACAGTGGCCTTGCTGTGAAAACATTAGCTCAAGAAATATACAAATGAATCAATACTTTTTGAAGTACCAATTAATTAATAATAACAAAAAACCCCAAGTAAGGACACAGAGGAATTTATTAACATTTGGTACCGTGTTTTCAAAAAATATTTCTCATTGCATGGGATTCTGGCACACACTTCAGAACTAATGATAGCTCCTCGCAATTAGATACTTGAAAGATACAAAGAGCTTGGGGAGGAAACCTGATAGCATCTTATATTAGATATCTGGAAGATCTAAAGAGTTTGGGGAGTAAACATGAGATTTATTACGTAATACTGAGATTATATCGCTTTTTAACTCTCAGGCACGTTGGAGCAGCAGAAGTATCTTAAGGGATCACATAAGATTTCAGATTCAAAAAAGTGCAATCTGTCCTTCCTCTAGAGTTGGCAACTCACTTCTTTCTTCCCTTTAAATCATATCTACCTGGAACACTGCTGTCTGGGTAGGGCAAACTAATAACAAGTATTTGATTTTATTACCTTTTTCACAGACTCAGTGCTACCCCTTGCTCTCTGACCAAGAGCAGGCGATGCCTGGACCCTGCACACTTCCTTGGCTTGACAGTAGGTGTGAAACATATTTACTTTGTCTGTGACATTGGTGGTTATAATGTTTGCTTGCAAAAATGCTGATGTACCGGGCAATTTGGCTCAGGCATTGATTCTTCTTAGGTACCCAGGCAGAGAGGATGCTCTCCTGCTCTCTCCTCCCCAAAGAGAATGGCTCCTTTATAAAACCTAGCAAGATTACAGCAGTGGTTGGGTAGATCTCCTTTAGACTGCTGCGCTCACACGGGGATTAAAAGGACGTGGGAAATGGTGTTTAGCAGCACCACCTGGTGGTAACGATTTCTTGTCGTTATTTGGTGTACTCTTGTAGCTATTTTGGTGAAGTATCTTGCCTGCGTGGCAGAGGGAAGAAAATTGTGTCAGGACAGCAGAGGGAAACAGTGTAGTGATGTATCACTACTCTTAGCAGCCCGTTTTCCTGGGGAAATGGGAAAGCAGACTGTAGGCATTTAAAGGGTTGTACTGAACGTCCCATGAAACAACAGAGCTTCCTTCTGCATAGAAATGTGGCTGCAAGGGAACAGGGTGTCATACGTCATTCCGCAGGAAAAACCAGATATTTCAGCCCTCTTCTCCAACCTGATAAAGGAATTCTGGTCAAGAAGGGGACATTATTTTCAGAGATGTAAAATTGGGTTTTTCAGCACCTCAGGAGAAAAAAAAAGCAAGCTTATTAGCTGTGAATTACTCTTGATGTTTGCTATTGATTTCTAAAATGTCAGTGAGTGAGAATTAGAAGCTAAGACGAAAACCCTAATTTATCCACTTTTCTTTAAAGAAAGTTTGTTTTAAGAGAAACTACCATGAGGAAAGAAAAATTATTATAACAAGAGGCACAAATTACTCTGGAGGTGTTAAACCACTATACTGATAGACAACCTTAGAAAAAGAAGAAACATGAAGAAACAGCCATCGGGAGAATTCTCAGTGAAACTGGGCTTTTTTCTCTTTCTTTTTTTCTTTTTTTTTTTTTTTCTTTTTTTTTTAATTGCCTTTCTTCTTAGTCATTTCTCAGGTTAATATATTCAGAAAAAGTGAACTATTCACAAAAAATCACAACCTCCATCAAACACTGTTGTATAAGATTTACATGCAACACATGAAGAAAGCTCTGTGCCAGATTCCAGAAAATGCAGAAGCCAGAAATGCTAAAGAGAAGGGTTAATCCTCTACTTCTCCAAGGGAATGAGGATCCCAGTACCCATGAGAGGGAGGCAACACACTTCAACCAGGAAGCACATCTCTAGCGCCACTCATTCCTCTCCCTCCACCCCACCTCTGCAATAATTTTTGCCTTAATTGCCTTTCTTAGAAGGCAAAGGTGATGGTCACAAAATTACTTCTGTGATCATAGAGATGATGGCTAACTCTTCTGGATTTAGTAGATTTGGAATAAATTAATTTGTTCTGCCCAAAGGTGTTTGTGATAAATGTGCTCTAACCATGTGGGCACTCTGAGGTGGAACTCTACCATCTCCTCCTTGTGCTCTTCCATTTCTCATTAAATAATTAAAATTCACTGTGTCAAAAGGAGAGGAAAAGAAAGAATGAGTACACAGAGAGTCCACAGTACCAGTCTGTGTTCAAATTAAATCTTAATTCACAACACTTACACCTCCTGTTGCTGTGGTGCTCCAGGTGAGCATCCCTCAAGTCATCTGAAAGCCATTCTTTGTCTTTCACTGCCTGTCCCAAACCAACCATCAGATAAAACATTGTGTGTGCAACTCAGATCAGTGAAAGGTTTGGTAACTTACACATTGCCAACAACTATGAGTCAAAACTGTTACAGATCAATAACATCTGGCAATTTTTCCTATAAAATATTAAAAATAGAAAGAAATTAAGTAACATATGAGCACATAATGATTAAGAAAAACAAATAAAACCTTTCACAGCCAAAAATAACGGCCAGATTTTGAGCCTTATCATGATAAATTATGAACAGTGCGATTACTACCTTTACAGACTGGCAGATATTAATTTGACCTTGGAGGAATTTGGTACAGATTTAAGTTTTTCCTTTCGAAAGAAAGTTATACCGTGTCTGGAGAAGAGTAAAACAGTGATAGCTTTCAATAAGACATAGAAATTTTCTTGTAGCCTGGCTTCAGTTCCCCTCTCAGTAGGTAATTTAATATTTTGCTGCCTTGCTTGCTTTAAGGTACTTGGCATCACAAATTATCAAATAATGGAAAGTATTTCCATTCTAAAACAATCAACAAAGTCAAAACCTGTGAATCCATATCCAAAGCTTCATCCAAAGGGATGAGTACCACAGTTCCTAACTACTGCATTAGCTTTCTCATGGGTTAGAAATCTAGTGCCAAAACTGTGAGCAGTTATCTGCAAACCTGAAAAATATTGCAAAATATGCAATTCGCAATTAATACCCATTTGAACAAGAATATATATTACAGAAAAAATACTTGAATTGCTCTAAGAATCTTTTCAGTGTTTCAGAACCTGCCTTTCAACCTTGAGTGAGTTGTTTCAGTGACTACTAACCACCAAGCTCTTAGCTACAAATCAATGTCGTATTTACACCATGGTTTTTCTCTAATTCATTGTTCAGATTTTCAGTTTAATTATATTGTCATGTCATGATTTAAGCCCAGCTGACAACACAGCTGCTCACTGAACCCTATACTCTCCCACCCCACTCCACTGAAAGGGGGAGGAGAACCAAAAGTAAAATTTGTAGGTTGATTTTAATAATTGGGGAGAAAAAATAATAATAATAACAATAATAATAGTAATGGGAAAGAAAGACACCTCCACTCTCTAAGTATGAACTAAAGTCCTTGTCTTTGGCTGACTGACTATGTTTACTCAGTTTATGTGGACTTCTCTTCACAGAGGAGTCTAACTTTTTTCCCTCCAGTGCTCATGGAGGAGAAAATACCATGATCATTTCTGCTGGAACATTACCATTCTCACTGCCCATCACCTCCCTACTGCCAGAGGTCACTTTTCTGTCAGAACTGCAAGTGTTTTGTGCTTAATTACTTCTGTCAGCTCGTTCTGTTGGAGTGACAGGCATTCATTTAAATTCTTCTATTGGCAAATTTTTCTAACCCAGATCTTTGCAAGAACCAGATAAGGGAGGAATGAAACCTGAAGTTATGTTGGCACATCTGAGGAGACAGGAATCTCCAGCAGGAATATCAGGGACGGTAAAGGTAACTGGGCTGGTCCAACCACAGGCAAGGGAAGGCAGCTGGCAGCAGGCTGAGAAACATTCTGTTTCAGAACACAGGGCTGGGAAGGGGTATATCACTGAGAAATATATCACTGAGGCTTTCTCTTGCCTTTGGATGCAGAATGCCTTTCACAAATTGATTATGTTTTTCCTAGCAGCCTTTCTCATGTGTCCACTCTACTGAAACTGTTCAGGTTTCTCATATTCCCATGTGTGCTGCAGTTCTGTGAGAGGGTACAGGGGGAGTGTCTGGGTTTTAGAGATATTTCAGAATGTTGGGATAATATCTTTTTCCTACAGGAGCTGAAATGGTAATATTGACTCCAAATATATTTAGTTGGGTTGCTACTTCGAAATTACAGAAATCAGAAATGTTTCAAATCAAAAATAAATTTCCATCAAATTTGAAATATTTTTGCAAAAAAATCAGTATGAAAGGTAGATCTGACAATAATCCTCTGTTAGCACTACAGTACTGTTTTTTTCTTGGCTTTAAAAGTCTTCCATTCAGGTATTTATTTATGAAAATTTGCTACCAAAAAAAAAAAAAAGAATCAGCCCTACAGTTAAAACAAAGAATGTGTTCTTTGCATGAGAGGAGGAATAAAAAAAATATTTAAGCAACAACCTTTGCATATTAGAAACAGAAACAGATGTCATAATTTGAAAAGCCTGGATCAGAGGTGTCCAGTCATGTCTGCTTCAATACAATTCAGCAACTGGCAGGGTTCTTTGACAATTACTGTGATGTTGCACAAATAATTGCCATTTCCCTCTGTTCTTTCCTATTTTGTAAGAAGGTTTCCCTGAAATGTCAGGGGGAGATGTCAAATGGCGAAGATGTAAGTGTTGTGGAACTCGGAGTAGGCAGTAAAACAGGTATCCCTAATTTTCTATGGTTTTTAACATTTTTACGTGGAGTGGGATTTTGTTTGTCTGCCTGTTTGCCTGTTTGCCTGTTTGCCTGTTTGTTTGTTTGTTTGTTTTTCTCCAGGGGGAGTGCGGTGCTGGGGGCTAACGCGAACATTGCTGTGTTCGGGGATGGGCACAGCAGCAGATTGTGCGTTGTGTGCGCCCCGCTGTTCCCTCCTGCTCCGCCGCAAGTCGCCGGCCGAGGCGGCGGGTCCGGGATCAGCAGGGGCTGGGAGCGGAGCACGGCTGCGGCTGGGCTCTCACCGCGGGTCCCGGGGGCAGCGCCCTCCCCTCCCCGGGCAGCTTTCGGGCGGCGAAAGCAGCCGGGAGCCGCGGGCAGGGCGGCGGGAGCGCTCCGCCGGGAGCGGGCGGCGGGACGCGGGGAGCTCCCGGGGACAAGCGGAGGGCAGCGCCCGCAGGTGGGTCCCAAGGCGGAGCGCTGGCTGAGGATGCTGCGATTCTCTGAATTTCTGCGCTCTATGTGCGATCAGCCATGAGGGGCTTTTTCCTTTGGTTTTTGTTCGTTTGGTTTTGCCCGTTGTTTTGTTTGGTTTGGTTTGTTTTAAGGATGAAAAAAAACCAGACCACCTTTGGACTGATGTTTGCCTTTAGTGGAAAGGTATGCCCGTGACTTCAGTCAATGCTGAAGAAGCTTAGTTGCCTGGGGGAACGGTGAGAATCTCTCTCTCTCCAACCTTGTCTTGGAGAGCAAGATGCTGTGGCATTATTTAAGGCAAAGTGCTTTGGATAGTGACTATAGAAAGAAGCAAAAAAAAAGTAAGGAAATATTTGTGTGATAGGAAAGCTATTTTTCAAGTCAGTAATTCAAATTTTTGAAAAAGTTGTAATTTTCCTATGTTTTCTACTCATTGGAAAGAGACGGGATGATCTTTTTTCTGGTCATTCATTGCCTCAGATTTATTGAAGACAAAAATATATTTAATTTGCGTCAGAAACTGAGTAAACATTTAAATGTAGAGGGGATTTTTTAGAGGCTGTTGTGCAGCATAACCACCAAGCATTAACATAAGGGGTAAAAATGAGACAGGGCTATTGTGTTTGATATTAGCCTCATGTGAAGTTAAGACATACCATACGAAGAAAAATATCTTCAATTAATAGTTTAACTCAGATTCAATAAATATCCGCTTTATAGTACCAGCTAAGGAGTAACTAGAGTTTTTACAGAAGAAAAAGTCTGTGAAAGTGTTTTTTTTATTGAATTTGCATTTGTCTTACATAGAAACCTTCAAGCAAGTCTTCTGCTACAATGTCATTAAAAATCAGTGACCTAATGAAAATATATTGAGTAAAATTTCCAGTGTTTTCTAGGTTTCTGTCATTATAATCCATCTCTATCCCAGCCCCACCCCACCCCCCAGCCCATCTTCCCAAAGAAAGGGCTCTATGAAAAGGATAGATGTTTGTCTACACCACCATGGTTTCTTAATTCAAGCTTATTATTTTGTATAGGAGGTCTTATTAAGAACATGAAAATTTAAATAGTTGTTTGGAAAGTTACAGTTGTTCTCTTGGATGAGTACTAGTGAAAAGTGTAAACCCAGATTACCTGCACTTGTCTCTAGTACAACCCAGTAGGCAGTAGACTACATGGGCAGTCAAGGAAAGAAAAAAAGAATCTGTTGTGAGTAAAGCAGTAACAGCCAGAAGGTTTCCTACCTCTCCTGGTGGTTGGCAGGCAGTGCATCACACAGAAAGAGCAACCAAGATTATGCTTTACAAGGAAATGTGATATCACTTGGCTATTGCCTGCTCTTGATGTTTTGTCCATGAGGTTGGTTATGTGGGGGCACAGACACAGTGGTACAGTAATTGCAGGGAAAAAGGAAAATGTAGAAGTGTGAAGGGTTGATGCTGGCTGAACTCCCAATGCCCACCAAAGCCATCCTGTCACTTCCCTCCACAGCTGGACAGAGGGGAGAGAATATAGCAATGAAAGGCTTGTGGGTAGAGATAGGACAGTGAGGGACACCCATCAATTGCCATAATGGGTGAAACAGACTCAGCTTAGGGAACATTAATTGAATTCATTGTTAATCAAATCAGTGGGATAATAAGAAGTAAAACCAATCGTAAAAACACCTTCTCCCCACCCCTCCTCATTCCTGGATTCAACTTTATTCCGGAGCCTCAGCCCACCCCCTGCAGCATCTCAGGGTGAGAGGGAATAGGGGTTGCAGCCAGTTCATCACGTTGTCCCTGCTGCTCCGTCCGCCTCAAGGGAGGACTCCTCACACCCTTCTGTGGTGGAAACCTGCTCCTCCCACAGGCCAGCGTGGGCTACGGGGGAGACCTACCTCACCTTGGTCTGCATCATGTTCTGCAGGGGAATCTTTCCTCTGCACCTCCTCCTCTGTCTCCACTGACCTTGGTGTCTGCTGAGCTGTTTCTCACACATACTCCTGCTTCCTTCTGGCTGCAATTGCTGTTCCCCAGTAACTTTTCCCACTCTTCTTAAAACTGCTATCCCAGAGGTGCTACCACTGTTGCTGACTGGTTTGGACTTGGCCATTGGTGGTTCCATCTTGAAGCATGCTGGTATTGGCTCTGTTGGACAGTGGGGAAGTTTCTGGCAGCTTCGCGCCCCTGTAGTTACCCTACTACCAAAGCCTTGCCACAGTAAACTCATTACAAGAAGCATAAATAGCAGTTCTCCAGGTTCTGTGATAAAATCACAGTGGGTAAAAAAACCAAGACAGACCCTAAGCAAGCCAAATATTAATGTTTCTGTGTTCTCATTTATCTTGGTGTCCATTCAAAGGTCATTCCAAAATTTAGTTCTATGTCAAAGTAATGGGAAGTGTCCTGTATCCACCCTTATAAAATTCATGTCAACTGTTTACATTTATGTGCTGCTTCAAGGTCTTCAGCCTCAGTGGATGCAAGAGGATGACCCAAGCCATTATATTTACCTTACATTTCCAGCATTGATCTTGTCATCATGGTGTGGGTGGCCTTGTTCCTTGATGGTGGAAGGGTTTGTGTTAGTGATGTTTTACAGAACTGACCCAAGTATTCTGCAGTCCAAATTTGTTCTTCAGTTCTTTGGCCAAGTAGGTAGACCTCTGCTTATTTACTTTCCTTCTCCTTTTAATTTTAACACAACTACCCTCACGCAATTTTTAATACACCCCAGCCCTGTTTATGAACAATCTCATACATTTTATTTGTTTTATTAATTTCATTTACTTTCTTCCTAGAAATAAGAAACAAAGTTTCATCACTTGCAAGAAGGGGACAGTTGATACACAGGTAAATTGCTATTTCTCTCACACTTGTGTCAGCAAATTAAATTGACCTGTTCCACAGCTGCTATTTATTTTGACTGCTTAAACAATAACCCAAGTGGTTATGCATGGCAGGCTGCTCACAGCAAACAAACATTGCAAATTCTCCAAGGAAAACAGAAACACAGTCAGGACTCTCTTTCTAGAAGCACCTCAGATTCCCCAGATTCCTAGCATACCTGTTCAAACTGATTTTTGATACAAGAGAACACTTTTATTTGTGTGGAAGACGACTAGGTGAGACAGTGCTCAGAACACACTTGTTTTTAAAAACTTTTAGGCAGATTTTTTTAAGGAGCTTTAACGGTGAAATCTTTGCATTGTTTCAATAACCTTAGACAAATAACCAGTTAATTCTTTTCCACCTTTATTGCCACACCAACAAAAAGGGAAAGATAATTCTTAGCTTTGTAAAGTTAGTGATGAACGTCATGAAGTTCAACAAGACCAAGAGCAAGGTCCTGCACCTGCGTCGAGGCAATCCCAAGCATGAGTACAGGCTGGGCAGAGAAGTGATAGAGAGTTGCCCTGGGGAGAAGGACTTTGGGGTGTTTATTTGGACAAAAAGTTCAACATGACCCAACAATTTGTACACTTGCAGCCCAGAAAGCCAATTGCGCCTTGGGCTCCATCAAAAGGAGCATGGCCAGCAGGAGAGTGAGGTGATTCTGCTGCTCTGCTCTGCTCCTGTGAGACCCCACTTGAAGTACTGTGTCCAGCTCTGGGCTTTCAAACACGAGAAAGACATTCACCTTTTGGAAACATCACAGGAGAAGCATCTAAGTTGACAACAGCTGGAACACCTCTCCTATGGAGACAGGCTGAGAGAGCTGGGGCTGTTCATCCTGGAGAAGAGAAGGCTCTGGGGAGACCTTAGAGCAACCTTCTACTACCTGAGGGGGGCTTATGAGGAGGCAGGAGAGGGACTTTTCACAAGGATGTGTAGTGGCAGGACAAGGAGGAGTGAGCCTAAGCTGAAGGAGGGTTTGATTAGAGAGTTTGATTGGAGGACTGTTTTTGATCATCCCAGCCTAGAGAAGAAGTCAACAGTGCACTTTATTAGAATAAACAGTGTTACTGAAAGGTGTATCTTGGCTGATTACAAATTTGTTTAAACTGTAATGAAGTTATTACTTCACAGATTTAATTTTGAAAATAATATCATCCTGTTCTTTCAAGTACAATCCTGGATGTACCAAGTCTTTCGGTGAAAATTCTTTTACAAAATTTAGATAATCATTAAACTGTAGTATAATACCTAGATATGAGATTTATTGAGATATGATATGATGTATGAGACATTGATATTCAAATTATTAGCCAGAAATAATTAATTTATCTTGCTACTACAGAACCAAGTCCTAAAATCACTGAAGAATGAGTGAATTTCATCCTTTCTGTCAGAACTGTACACCAGGCTTGATTAACAGATCTTGGAGGGGATGGCACCATTACCAGGTCTGATTTCCTTCTCTGATTGGGATTATCTCTTCAACAGGTTTAGCTGGAAATATCTTCACTGTGTTCACAATAATAAGGTATGAAGTGAAATCTATTTTTCAAAAAGATTTATTACTGAAAAAATAAAAGATAACTGCATTAAGGAAGTGAATTGCCCAACAAAGACAAGGATGGCAAGTTTTTCACGTTCTCTTCAGTCATTGATGTTTAATTCTCATTTTAAAAAATAGCTAAACCATGACTGTACGTAGCAGTAATTTATGCCTGCTTACACTTTTCTGCTATAAGAAAGCACTGAAGTGCATGACTAACTTCAAACATTCAAGGAAATCAAAATTCATTTCTTCTTCCTGTGTTTCCATTAGAATTGGGAGCCATCTTTCCTGTAACACACATAAAAGCTAGATTAATCTTTAAACTTAGTTGTGGTAATAGCAAGGGATTATAATGTTTTACAGAATTCTTTTAAGATCAGTTGAAATACAGTTTTTCCTGCTTTGAAAACTGCACTTCTGCCCCAGACTATTTTAATAACAGAGCTTTATCTAACTTTTGCCAATTTACAGCAGATTCCTAGAACTCATTGCTGTTTTCCAGCATCATCTTACTTTTGGAAACAGGGCCTTAGTGCCAGCTGAGGATTCTCACATGGCAGGAATTAATACCTCAAGATATTTTTGTTGTATGCTGAGAAAGTAAAACTGCTGAAGTTGCTAATTTTTGTGAGGGTCATAAAATCTGTCTCAACCGTGCTTTATGCAAGAAAATACCTTCTAATATCTTAATTTTAACAGAGGGGTCTTTTCCTATGTAGGGAAAAAAACCAAACTGCTGATGCCTAAGTCCAACAAACTCTAAATCGATAAGCATATGTCTTGAAAAGTGGCTTTTATCTGTGGTGGAAATTTTACATTAAACAATATGGTGCATGAGGCAAATAATCATTGCACTCTGCACGGACTAATAGAGGGACTCCACCCCAACATATTGTGCTTTCAGAGGAAAGATTTGCAAAGGCCAACCAAGGACTAAGTGTCTGTCAGCCCCCGAGTTTTAGTAAACTTCCCTTGAAACTAACAGAAATTTGGTTCTTGCTACAATGTAGAAGGGGACAAATATGAAAACATCTAAAGTGAACATAATGGCAATATGACTTTTTTAATGTATGAATAGAGAGGGGGAAAATAAATTAGTTATAGTGTCTCTAAAATAATAGAATAGAAGGAAACTAACAAGGAACAAAGAAACCAAGATTATTATTTTCCCCTGGTGAAAAGTCTTTGTCTAACTTAAATAAAAATATGAGAGGCAGAGGGAAAGGACACAGACAATGACTTGAAATAAAAAGAATATAATTTAAACCATACTTGCTTGAGAAAATTACAAGCATTCAAATTTATGGGCATGAACATTTATACTCAGGAAAAGAATTTGGAAATAGTGTGTTAAAAAGTTAATGTGGTATTTACCAACACTACAAAAGACAGACACAAACCCCAGATTTAAGTTTTACCAACATATTGAAAAACAATCGTGTCAAATTCTCACCTTCCACTAACTGATCTGACTGTACTCAGTGGCTCTGCTTCTCAGTTGTGTCTTCCCTCTTTATTGAACACATTTTCTCATGCCTACCTTTTACTTTTTTACCTTTACAGAGACAATTCTTTTAAGGGAGAAAGAAGCTAGATTATCTCTCTAATAAAGTAGAAAGTTATTTGCAGCAGCAAATGCTTTACTGATAGTAATAAATGATAAAGAAAGGACCTTGGAATTTTAGTTCCCCAATTTCATTTCACATGTCTGCCATCTAGGGACAGACATTTTTAAGTGTAAATTATAATTATATGAATGGCAATTTATTGGGAGAAAATATTAGAAAGTCCTCGTGAACCTTGCATGTAATATATGCCTATGCAGTGAGATTTAATTTAAAAATTTCTAAATCGATGACTTTTGGCTGGCCCTCCTTGTGCAGACGACTTTCATCCCTAGGGAATAATAGAGGGAATTGAGATATGTTACTATTTAATTGGAAAGAAAAATGGTGAAGAACATCCTGCAAGGGTTCAATGTCAGCCTGAAGTACCAAATAATCTTCATTCCAACAACCTAGAAAACTGGTTCTTAGACCCACAGCTCTGGAGACAACCCTTTTATGCAAACCCACTGAATTGGGTGGAGTAGCTGCTGGGGTAACAGCTATGGCTTTGTATGAAGGAGGAAAATATGATCCAGACAACCCCATTAGTCTGAGTTCATAATTTTAAAAACAAGCAGGTTACTGAAAAATAAAGGTAATCCCATACAATTTCAATTATCTGTAAGTACTTCTTCTCAAATTAACTTGATTCTAATAAGGTAACTTAGTACCTTAATATAGTAACCATTGGTAAAAAAAACATTTCTTTAAATAGACGGCAAGTGTCACAGCACTCTTCAGCTAGAGAAGGTATACTTGCAACTAAATGTAGAAACTGGCAGAAAATTTTTGAAACCTCTAGAGAGAGCTAAAGTTTATCTTAGAATATAAGTTACCATTATGGAAGTTATTAAGTTTGTTAAAGAACAATTTAATGAGTAGAAAAATTACAACATGATAAAAAAAATAGCTAAAGTGTGGAGGGTGCTAGGAGATGTTGATAAAAAACAAGTTTCCTGAAAAGATTTTCAGGAGAAAATTGGTTAATGTGGAATTTTGAGGGTCTGATTGTTGGGCTATATAACATATTTTCCCTCAGAGACCTGGGGCAAAGTGTAGGACTGTGTCAATAATATTCCCAGTGACACCCACTGGGGAGATGTGGCTGATGTGAAGCAGTATAAGGCTGTCAAAGAGAAAGAACCAGATGAAGAATAGAGGAGGGATGAGAGCCATAGAAATGTGTTAACACTGAATTGCACAAACCCATAGAATTTTTTTCTTACCAGTGTTCTTTTATAAATAGGAAGCACTGCTCTCAGAAAACAACAGAAGAAAAGCTCCTGGGATTACTGCAGGCTGTTATTGGGCTAAATCTGCGTGAGAAGCACACACAGCTGTAATACATGTAAGGCTTTGCCTTTCCAGGGGAAAGAGGGAAATGCTAATGCACTTCTCCAGGCCCGTAACAAGGCCTGAAATACAACCCTCACCAGCTGTTTCCAGGAAAGATAAGATACTCAGACTGGAATAAGAATAGGAAAAAAATCGCATCAGAATTACTAGAATCAGAAGGGAGAACTATCCAAATTCACCTAAATTTGGGTTTTTTTTCAAAAAAGGCCTAGAGGTGTATGCTTGCTTTTTATACCTCAGGATGAAAATCAGCAGAATGGGTAAAGGATTGTTTGAGCTAAAGGCCAAAACTGATACAAGAAAAATTGGTTAGAACACAGGAGGTACTTAATACTGATAACTGGAAGGCGACTTTTACCTTCCAGAACAGTGATGTCCAGTGATAGCCTTTAGTAAGAGTGGTGGAAGTACAAACATTATTTCTGAGATTAAATTACTTTGTTATGAGGATGTCTTTGCTGATCTTGTTGCCTATGACAGCTGATAAAACGACACTGTGACAAAGGTTATCTCTTTCAATCTGAAGTTCCTGGCTTTCCTATATCTAGCAAAGAAACCACAACACGTTAAACAGTGTACCCAGTGCCCTACAACGTATCTCAGATGTTCTGTTCTTTATTCCTTGCAGAGATGGAAAGCCAGGTGCCTTTACAGTGAGACAGCATGGTGTCAATTTTCTCTAATTTCTAAGATTCTGTTTTAGATCTGTTTCAGAAATCCAAAATTTTGTGTCAGAAATGTGGAACTTCCCATGATGACATTTGGCACAGCAGCTGATACACGCCTCTAAGTGATGCTATCTGGCTTGGCTCCGGGACTTAGGTAAAGAGTAATATATTTTTGGACCACAATATCTTGGACAGACTTGTGTAGCTATTGCTAATCTATGCTATATATCAAATGATGTTGTTTTCCAATAACCAATGAGATAATTGAGCTATTTGTAAGTGTTCATTGCTAGATACTGTTAAATGAAGGAAGACACAGAGGCAAAGATATAGCCATTTCTTTGTGAAGTTTCTCATAACACGTACTAAGCAAAATTCAGTCTCACAAGATTTTATAGGGCTTATCCAATTTGAAAAGAATTCAAGCAAAATTTTTCAGCCTAATTTGAATTGCCCAAGCCAATCATCTTGGTCTCTCCATGCAGAGACACTACTGGTAATAATATGATTCATCTTTGTCATATACCTATCTAAGAGAACATGAATTGCCCCTGGACTTCTGTTTCCCTGCACGGCTTATAGGAGCCAAGATGATTCAAAGACATTAGATGTCTAAATTTCTAACTGAGAAAATTAGCTTAGAAGAATCCCAACCTTGGCTGAAAGGAAAAAAGTCTTTCCTGATAAATATTGGTATGGTTTTTTCATCCACTAGTAGAAAGTAACACATACAGACATGAACCAAGAGGACACACAATGCATCTAGACCAGCACTAAAGGACTGAAAAATAATGTGAAGGAGTATAGGACTGCTGCTGTTGGAACTGCTCTTCTCAAGGACTGAGGATCTAGGTAAATTCCAAGGGAGTGCAGAAGGAAAGAGAGCTGTGATTAATATCAGAGCTGGAAATTTAAAATGGCTTCCTCCAACTCAAGCTGGTTTGCTGAGAACAGTTCGAGTTTATCGGGGAGGATGGACCTAGGGTAGAGGATGACTTTAAAGCTGGTTTTACTTGCTATTGCAGACATAGCCCCTAAGAGATGTCATTTTCACCTTTCCTGTGTGAAGAAAGGGTATATGCCTGGGCTTTTAAATGTGTGATACCTATAAATCATCTTGTCTTTGACCTGAAAGATCATTTCCAAATTTATACTTCAGCTTCAGGTTAATGAAGACTTTCTGTCCAAGAGATCTTTATAAATTCTGATGACAACACATAATGCAGTCAGAGCGGCTAAATGATGACTGATGACAACACAATATGTACTTGTGATGTTCCTTGAAGTTGTCACTGGAGAGACAGTCAGTATATGGATTATTACATTGTCATGTCTTCTAAACACTTATTTTTATAAAGAATCCATTTTATAAAATATCCATTCTTAATGAGTTTAATCTGTTGAAATAGAGTTGAAGAGAAGGTAGGACAGATTTGACATATTCCCATATTTTACTGAACAGCAATTGTGCTTTTATATATTTTTCATAGGGTGGTTCAGAGATGAAATTAACCCGGCATGGGTAAAAGGATGAGAAACTACTGAGAAGATTTGAAATTTCTGGTAATATGGTAGAAAGCAGTGAAAATACAAAAAGAAAAAAATTAAAATTTAGGCTGTCACTATTATTTTAGGGGGTGGGGTGGAAAGGTGTGGAGGGCTGGGTGTCTGGGGGTTATTTTTGTTTGGTTGTTTGCTTTTCTAAAGTGTAGTTTTAGCAGAAGACAAGCACCTCTGTCTTAACAAAAGATGAAAAAGTTTTAAATTATAAAATGTGGCAAACATTTTTTAAGATTATAAAGTTTACTGCATTTAAATATTGTGGATCTGAGACACCACAGGCAGCTATATAAAAACCTGTGTGGAAATACCCCAGCCTCTGGACACTGATCGAAAATGACATTGCTTTCTGAACCCCAGCACAAGGCATGAGACAGAGGATATTACAACATTTCCCTTTACATCAGCTGTGGGCACACAGCTATTCAATGCATAATTTTTGTTGATTAAATTTAGCATTGTGATGGTTTTGGCTGGGGTAGAGTTAATTTTCTTCATAGTAGCTGGTATGAACAAAAAGAGTATGGGGAACCCAGGTGAGTTTGGAGACAGAGACAGAAACAAGAATGAGCTGAGAGGTTGGCCAGTCACTCACACTGCAGTTTCTTGAAATAAGGGTGAGCTGAACTTCTCCTCTCCACCTTCTTCAATGATTTAACTTGCAAGCCCCAGTGCTTGCCTCTGAGCTGCATTAATTGACTTACATGACAAAACAAAAACAAACAAACAAAACCCACAAAAACAAAAACAAAAAAAAAAAAATTACAAATAACTGGGTACGGTTCTGGCCTTTTTATGCATTAAATAAACCATGGAAGAATTCGATGACGTTCAGAGCAAACAACAGTGTTCTTCTAATGCTACATTTTGGGGCTGTGTTTTGGATTTTTGCTGGAAACAATGCAGATAACTGTTCTGATCCGATTAATGAGAGACGGCCCTGCCAGCATTAAGGTGCAAATAAGACGATATGCTGAAATCAGTAATACAGATTTTATTTAACAATAAGGTAGACAGATCAAGTAGAAGATAGTCACCACCTGTGGATCTAGTGGTGTCCCGTTGGTCCTTCTTCACCCTGGGTTTCTTGGTGGTGGAGGTCCCAAGGTCATTCAAAACTTTTCGCTATTTATACATCTTAGCAAACAGAGAAATTAATGATAATTGGCTACACAGTTCTTTAATGTTAATTAGTATGCATGCTCATTCTCCCTTTTCTTTTGAGTTGGTGGGTTTCTTGGGTCAGCGGGCACTGAGAGTTGTGACCTCCCACTTCCAGAATTACCTTTTTCCTAGTTGGACCTGATTTCAGCACAGTTGTTGAGTTGGTCTTCCTTGCGGCCTGTAAATTCTGCATACATTGTGTCCATTATTAACAATACATTCTTCTCCCTCAGCTGTATAAACCTCCCCCTAAGTGTGAGTTAACACCAGGACAAAAGTAACACCTTTATCTTATCTCAGGTTCCTGCTGTGGTGGCTCAACTTAGAGTCCAAGCTGGAGGTATCCATATCTATGGATGCATATTTGGGGGGCTTTGGTGGTGGTCACAGGTGCCATCTGCCCCATAACTTGGGGTGATCTTTGTTTAACTGGAGGTATGTGTACGAGCAATTGCTTCTTTACACGGTTTTCCACAGAGGGAATTTTTGTCTGGATGCATTGCCCAGGATGTGTTGGCCAGATTTGCCTCCACCAGGCCTGGTGATAGCGCCGTCCCATAGCTCCCCCTGTGCTTATCTCATGGCAAAGTCCTTCTGGGGCCTTAACAGTGTTTGAGACAGGCAACCATGCTCTTTAATTCCTTACAAGTACACAGGGATATTTTCATTACTGCTGAGCAGCGCTTGCACAGCCTAAAGGCCTTTTTGGCCTCTCAGCCCACCTCACCAGTGAGGAGGCTGAGGGTGCACGCAGAGGTGAGAGGGGACACAGCCAGGGCAGCTGACCCCAGCTGACCAAATGGATAGTCCACACTGCATGGCTGAAGGAACGTTATCTGGGAAGCCACTACTTGGGAACTGGCAGGACACTGGTTGGTAGTCAGCAAATGTTTTCATTTGCATCATTTGTGTTTCTTGGATTTATTTATCTGGTTTTTTTTCATTTTCATTAAAACATTATTATCTTATTTTATTTCAATGACTATTTGTGTTTATCTTGATCCATGAGTTTTCTTACTTTCATCCTCCCAATTCTCTTCCTCTCCTCGCTGTGGTGAGGAGTGAGCGAGAGGCTGTATAGTGCTTAGCTGCTGGCTGGGTTAAACCATGACAAGCATAAGGTGTGCAAGTTTTCAATTTGAGATTGCCATCCTGAGTCCAAAAGTTATTTCCAATTTAGCATGATTTATCCTGCTAGTATGAAAGAAATAAAGCAGAAAAAAGGTTCTAACTTTCTCCTGAAAAGACACAGACAAGCAGTCTTCAGATGCTTGAAACCTGTGTGTTTCAGCATAATGGTCATTTGACATCTTGCAGGAAACACAGTTTGAGGCTTTTCTTTTCCTGTAGATTTTGCCTCCTTCAACATTCACAAGGCTAAAGGCACTAGAGAAAAAATATTATATATGCGTCATTCTCTCCATGAGCTCCAGTCATTAGTGCCAGCAGATACACTTTATAGCAGTCTGGCTTTGGTTTCAGTATCATAGCCAGATGACAGTGAATCATACTTCGCAATTTCATTTAAATGTTTGAAAAATAACCCTTTTGTCTGGCCCATTCCCTCTAGCTTAAATTTTTTCTTTGAAAACATAGCTATTTCATAACTTGTAGCATGCACTGGAGACAACATGAAAAGTGTGAAATTAGGAACTCTTCTCACACAGGTTCTTTTGGGAAATGATGTTCATAGAGTTGGACTTCTGAATGTGCTTCGCAGGTGGCCAGGTGGAGTTCTGCCAGCTGCAGGTCCTTCTGCATCTTCCAGTGAGATTGACAAATAAACTGGTACTTTGAAGTAAACTGGAGGAATATAAATTGATTAGATTTACTGAGAGGCAGCTGAGACAAATAGCTTAGACTGGACACCTAATTTATAAGTGAATTTAAGTATAGTAGTTTCTATATGGTGACTGTGGATAAGGACCTTTTTAATAAAGTCCTGTAACTAAAAAATATGTTATAAATATCAGTGCATTTTAAAAGATACTCCACATAAATAAATACTGTCAGAAACACTATTTTAGAGTCAGGGAAATTTTTCAGCTAAAAGATATTTCAAACTAAACATTTTATTCTCCACAGAAATACACTGTTCACAATTTCGTTTTCTAGTGAGGTTGAATGGGCTAATTTATTAACATCAGCAAAATTATTCATATTGTTCGTTGAAAACTATGATGTTAAAAATGAATACAGGTCTGGTGGACATTTAGAAATATCAGCCTAGCATAACTAGAAGATATTGGAGCTTTTCTGCAATGCAGTTGACCCAGGGCTGAATTCTACTTAAAAATGCAAACAGGAGATTCTTGACTCTCAATGTAAAATAGGAACTGCTGAAAGAGGAATGATCTTCTGGATGAAAAAAAAAAAAAATAGCATGCAATCAAATATTCAAAGAGAATACCATCATTCATGGTTACTGATTTTTTGAAAACTGTAGGAGTTACTTCTGATATTTGCAGAGCTGGCAGAAACATTTTAAGTCTCAATATAGCATCATGCTTTGTACAAGGCCTTAAGGGATCCTAATCCAGTGTTGCTGTTCTGGGGCCTATCTTTAGAGGTGCAGCTTCTAGTAAAGGCTCAATGTCACCAAAACTAGATTTGTTTTAACCATTATTGTTTGAAATAGAAGATTGGCTTCCAGGAAGAATGCAGAAACCTTTAACATCGGCTATTTTTTGAGACCTTTATTAAAATGTCACAAGACTACAATGAGAATTTTATTTTGTATCATTACCTAGAGAGTTCAAAAACAACTTATGTGTATTATTGATCTTAAGGAAAAAAGTAACTGAATTCAGGAAAGAAAAGTCTACTTTGGGCCAAATTCATCTCCTATTATATGTCAGAGTGAGCATGAAGGAAAACAAAAACACAAACTTTCCTGCATAGCACAAGGCACTTGTCAGTCATTAAGAAGATGTGGAATTAAACAAAGACTCAGTGGGAAGGACAGCTGATATTGAACTTCTAACAAAAAGGACAGAATGCTTCCATGGTAGCTTTCCAATGCTTTCCATTGTTGCTAAAGAGAGGGAGAGAAAAATTATCAGAAAACAGAAAGAAGAAAGTTATACATAATTTAGTTAGAAAATTGAAAGTTATAAATAATTCTGAAATAGGTAAAGTATGGCTATTACAAAAAGGCTACACTAATGCATGATAATAGAAATCTAATTTGGTTGACGTGCAGTTTTAAAAAAGTCAAGAAATTATCAGTTCCTTCAAAATTAGGTTTTGAAAGTTTGTTCTTATATTTGAGTAATATAATGAATTAGAGTATTTTCCCATATTCCTAAAGAATTTACATATAGCAGTATCTTTATCCTCATTCTTTGGAGAAAAAACATATGCAAAAAACAGAAAGTGTTAAGGCAGGAATAAGATGTGACATCCTAAATGAGGAAAGACAATATCAAAACACTTAGATGAGAAATAGTTTATGTCCCAAGTAAAACCATGTCTAAAAATAGATATTGTTTTCTTACAGAAAGAAACCTTGTACTTTCTTTTTTATTTTGAGGCAAGTTTTTCCATCTCAAATACACTTGCCTAGGGATAGCTGTTCAAAATACTTCTCTCCCAGTTTTATCACTGCTGACACCAATTACGACACTGTAGCCAACAAATAAAGGTTTTTCTGATAACAATCTTCCAAACTGCTTAGTGCTTGATAGTTTCAGTAAAGCACCTCTAAACCCACCTAGGAGCTTTTATTAAGTGAAAATACTAAACCAGGAGTTTTGCCAAAAAACCACCAGTTTATCAGAGTGACTTTAAAATCACCCCACATTCACAATAAAAGTAAGAAACACAATCTACATAATTTATCTTACTAAATTATATGACTGATGCAGCATTGGACATCTTCATGTTCTCTTTCACATTTTTTGAAAATAAAAGCCCTTAGAATTGAAGACAGGAGCATGCCAGACCTGAGAAGGCACTTCCAGAAGAAGCCTGAGCTGAATAAAATGAGCACCACATGCAAGCTAATATCTGTCATATAGCTGGATAATGCTTTTATTCCCATAAATCCTCTGCTTCATAATAGGAGTGAACTATGTCACGCAATCGTCCAGCAGAGATTTTAGTATTTCAGCATTTCTTTTTGCAAATAAAATGTCTTTATAAGGTCTTAAGAAGTGGCAAAACCAGCTGTTCTTGTATGGAGCTTTAGGGGTCAATTTATGAGGGGTACAATGTAAAAAAAATTTGGTTTTCATGACTCACTTTAATATGAAATAAAAAGCATTAAGAAAAGCTGTAAAACTATGCAAGTCGAGTATGCATGTTAAAATTTATGAGACAGTTTTCTAAATTGACATCAGACACATTTTTTTAATACAGATTTATATTTACGCCACAGGCAGACATAACATAAATTAAACCTGGATGTAACTTTGGTAGCACAACTTTTTGCCTATGGGTTAAAAGAAAATTTTGTAAGAAGCAACTCATAACATCTGTTCTCTGGACAGGATGAACATAGTAACACATAGACAATAATCCTAATACAAGTTTACCCCTCTTTACGAAGAGTAAATCTGAGTGTTCAACAAAAATATCACTATGCAAATCTGGCCTAAGTGAAATCAGAACTGTGTGCTACAGACAGCATCTCCTTGAGCTCATAGATTGCAAACTTATCTGTTTTTGTCTCTGGTGAAACAGGAGAAATGATGAGATGAGTGAAAAGGGGGTCCATTATGATGTCCTACTCATCACTTGGAACATTGCAATGTGCAATGACTTAAATTGACTTAAATTTAAGATGAACATTGTAATTAGCAATATTAGTGATTAAAATGGCAAATGAATGATTTGGCCAATGACATTTTATAAAAAGACCCAAGACTTACACATTCAAATGATTGATGTTTGTTCTTTCATGGCACAGAAGATGCAGCAGATAAAGCCCATGCCAGGCTTTCTTTCTGTGGCAGGAGGCTGTGAGGCACATCTCATTCCCTGTAGCATGAATCCACTGGTGCATGTTAATGGAAAATACCACCGTTTGGGTCCTTCTTACAGAGTTCACCTGCTTCTGACTAATTTTTCTATGAACTTCGGTTATAGGAAAATGTGTAATCCCCTTGATAGGTGTTCATTTGCCTGTGATTTAAGGTGTACTTTTGGTATGGCACATCTATATAATCTTGTCTCAGAACCCTGAGAAAGTTGCTAAACTCTAAGCTGTGTGAAAGTACCTAGAATAGAACCATGTGTGCTGAGAAAAGTATGATGGATTGAAACCCAAGACAAGATTCTTGAGGTGGAGTCAGGCCTTCAGGGGTTCAAGAAGAGAAACACTGGCATGAGGAAATTTAAAATACTAATGAAAATCAGGGGATCTGACTATGCCCCTTCATTCCCATTGATACCTGTCCAGCAACGACCCAGGGGTGTCATACAGAGGTGGTAGGAGTACTAACACTTAGCCTAGGAGCTTGCTAGTCCTAGCTGTCTGCTGCCTACTGTACTAGACAATAAATAATTGCTTTTTGTGAATATCCTGTTTGTAAAACATCTCCGTGCAGTGGAAAAGTTTCTTGAGCAAGCTATTGAAGTCCAAAAGTTATGCAGGTACCAGTCGATTTTGAGGGCTACATAAACATTTATTTAGCCTATACCCTTACAGCTGCAAGCACATAAACAGAGAAGGTTGAGAAGATAAATCTGGAGTAAGTAGTTCTGTGACAGCTGAGAAGAAACAGACAGGTGTTCCAAGCATTTGGAGCAGCTGAGACTGACAAGCATGAGAAATGTGTTCCTGGTTTGCCCATTGTTGTAATGTTGCTCTAAGAAATATCTACCAAGGCAGTATCACTGGTAGGGTGGAGCCACAACTCTATAATAAAGTCATGGGCTTTTAGTCATTTAGAACCAGAACCACTTGATTTGGCATGGACTAATCCATTTACTCATTCCTCACACTCCTTTTTCAGTTTCTCCTTGCTCCACTTCACATGCAGTTACAAATCCCCCTGCCGCAGGGAAAGGTAAAAGCCTTTTAAAAATTCAGTCTCTCCAGCAGCCCATTTGCCTTTGGGTGTAATACACCCTGCTGCCTCTTGGGCAAGCCTAACAGCAGTACATTTTAAGCCACTTCAGAAAATATATTAATAATTAACATAAACAAGAATGTTTATAGCAATTTTTGATTATAATGATAATAATAATACTGTTAGTATACTATATTGTGACAATACACAATACACAGGAATAATGTTAGGATAGGATAGACCATAGGATAGGTTAAGATATGTCCAGCAGCAGGAAGAAAAAAGTGAGGAACAATCAAGCTCTAAGACACACTTTCCCTCTTCTTTTCCTATATTCACAACAGAAACACAACCATATGTTTATGCCTTCGCTAGAAATCAGACAAGATGATTTCTAGTTAGCTACATTAACTAGGAGCATGAGCTGTCATGAAATATTTTCCCTACCCAAGTGTCACCTTGGCTTTCAGGATCATATAATGTATTTTGATGATGGCTGGTCTCAGAGATGCTCCTTCAGGCAGCATTGTAACAGCAGGTTTGGCAGAAAGGCCAGAAGGAATGCAGCAATAGGCTTGGCTAGCAAGTACCACATACCTTGTGCCTTGTACTTTCTGAGAGCTCAGCAAGTTCCATCACTGCCTCCTTCTCCCACTGACTGTGCCAGAGACCCATCTATGTGTCAGACACTCCCCTCGTTGTTTGTCTCAGGTAAGTATTATTCAGACTTTTCCCAACAAAACACTTTTATTACTGATAATTACTTTGTGACATGAGGACACATGTCTGCCTTTAAGTTCTACTCTCTGTTTGAAGGGGAAATTAGTCCTTACTTGCAAAACAACATGTTTTCCCAAATGCATCACTCATGCTTCATTTCAAAAATTTATCATCAGACAATAGACAAGATGGAAAATTGCATCCAAACTGAAGGAACCAATAGAAACCCACTGCTACAAAAGAATGGAGACAAAAGCTGCTTGATAGGTGTTTAGGGTGAGATTAATTTCTTATTGTCTAAAGAAGGCTAAGTTGGAACAACAAGCTGGAATAAGTTTGAGTTCTATCAAGAAACGAATCATTTACTTTCACATTGAATTGAGTTTGTGGTGGTGTTCTCATTCCACCCAGACTAATGATTTCCTTTTCATCTTTAAATTCATCAAATCACTTTTTTTTCCTTTGGTTAGATGAATATTAAAAGTGAGAATTATAAACCCGGATAAATTATCCTTTAGAGACACATATGAACATGTCCTACATAATAATTGATCCAGGAGGAATGAAAAGTCATCTTACAATACCCAGGGAAATACACATATATGAAGACCAGATTTGAAGGCATTGTGGCGACCCACCCTTCACTTTTGTAGGAACCCTTTGAAAATTCAGCTGTGTATCCAAGAAAATAGTGCCCACACAGCAAAAGCCAGGATCACCCAAAAGACAGGTAGAGATGGGTATTTCTGGAGCTGAAAGATGTGGATTCAGTAGCATCCCAGCCCGGAGGGTTCCTACGCACGTGCCATGCCTTCCCTTTATGACCTCCAATGCCCATTTACACACTTCATTTCATTACAAATTGCGTTATTCTGATAACCTCTGCAGCTGCTACTGAAATGAGTTATATTTGCTGCTGTTAGGTTTTGAGCTGTGCTGGTCTCTGGTCCTTGGAGCAAAGGCAACTCCATCCGCTAAGCCTCACGTCACACGGTGCCTTAAGAGCCTCAGCCTTTTGCACTGCTAACAAAACAGCCCTCTCTCTGAAGCTGCATAGCTGGCTTTCAGCTCTGTGCCCGGTCACCCAGGCTGTGGCAGCCTTTCCCAGAGCTTCTGTGGCAGCACTTCCTGCGAGTTCCCACGCTACCGATCTTGCAGCGTTATCCTGCCTGCCCCGCACCTGCAGACCCAGCAGCACTGCTGCAGGGGGTTCTCGTGGGAAGGGACTGCCACCAGCGTGAGAACCACCCCTGCTTACCCTCCCTCTTCCTACCCTGTGGTCAAAGCTTCTGGTCGACATTACTTGACCCAAAAAACACGCATGCCCCAGACTTAATAGCCAGCCAGTGTACAGCCTCAGCAAAACATGCTTTCAGCAACTCCAACAGCCTCACAGGCAGGAGCAACTGGTAAGAAGAGAGTCCTGATGAAAGCTGTGTTGATACTGTAGAAAAACCATTACAGGCGGGACCACGAACCACTGCACTGGAGCAGAGTCACAGAGAATGATGCTTGCCTGGAACACCCCTCATTGCTCCTCTTCCGTCTTAGACACTCCCTTTAATTCACAGTTTATTTACTGGTTTGTTGGTCTTGGTTTTTGTAACCTCCATTGTAGTTTTTTTCTGCATTCATTCTTTGGAAGCAGTTCTGTTGACAATTTTAAAAATAGTTGTAATATCATCCTCTTTCTTTGCAGGGAGATGTTGTTGCTTGCACCAATTAAAAAAATGAAAACTAGCTCGAAGCTTGCTTACACTGTGCTTACATGGAGACTAAGAGGTCAAATTTTGTGTAATGGGGGAACACTCACAATTTGAGAACCTGAGAAGCTTGTAAATTACTCTCAATTACACAGATCTTGTAAGCAGTATCAGTGTCAGAAACTATTTCCATGAGGCAGCCAGTGAAACAAGAGAGCTCGCTGTACCAAGAATGGTACAAAGTAGTTCTACCATGACAAATGTAGAGGATTTCTATTCTTTCTGTCACCATCATGAGGACTGAGAATAACTGCGTGAAATCAGACATAGCTTTTTAAGATATCATATGCCAGAGGAGCCTTTTGCTGATTCTAGAATTGATGGCTGTTACTTTGACCTCATTTAGCGAAAGAACTTGATTGTTGCAAAGCTTGAAAAATGAAAAAAAATCTGTTTCATACTCATATTCAGGCAAGACTGAAAATAATTTATTATCACATGAAATACCAATCTTTCTTCATCTTATGCAATGACTCCTGATTGTCATTGGCCCAAGGGCAACGATAATAAGCAACTGAGATTCTGCAGGCACCCTGTTCTGACAGGCTGCTGAACCTGATCTCTGAAAAGCAAGGACAAGACATTGAGCAACATCCCAAGGTCTTGCAGACAAAATGTTGCCAGCACCTACAGACAAGGACCTTCTGATTTGTATCAGATATTAACTTTGTAGAAAATGTACAAGTAGGGTTAAGTGTTTATACAGATACAGCAGCACAGGAAGGGAACGACAGATTTTGAAAGTTCAGTGATAACTTCACCAGTATTTAAATATTTCTTAGTTTCATCCTTTCAACTTTTGCAGGTCTTAAGTACTCTTAATACTTAAACACAATGAAGACTATAGAATAGAATTCGGTAGAGAAGGTGCTAATAGTCAATCATCAAGAATATTATTTCTAAATATTGTTTAAATTCCTAGTAGTTTTTATTTCTCATAGCAGCTAGTAAATCACTCATTTTCAGTTAGTTTCAGAAAATCACTGTTTCAAAATATTTCTGTGACTAAGACTCAATGTTTTCAGTCCTTTAAAAGGAACTGAGTCAATCTAACTCCCACAAGAGAGCTGTTTCACTGCTACTGCCTAAACATCTTCCAGAATTTTGCACGTAAAAAGACCTGTGTAATATAATTGAAGAGAGCAGAATGAATTTTTTAATATATTTTTTAGAAACCAGCCTGTCACGAATGGATTTTGATATAAGTTCATCTCCTGTCTTTGCCCAGGCCTATGGCAGCAGGCAGGAGGTGTATTGAAGTGACCAGCACCTCAAAAATCCACTCTGTCCACAAGTTCTTTAATGATAGCTGATTTAGTCTATTATGAAACGAATTATTTATTAATAGACGGGAAAACTAACAGACAAGACTTAAAACAACTTATCACTACACAGGGATAAACAAAAGAAATACTATTAGTAGATTGACATACAGCGCACGATACTGGTACCTTTTCATCTTCAGCTAGCAGAGAAATAGTATTAACCTAGGATTCAATGTATCTCACCATCCGAAGGCGGGTGGGGCACACACATCGGGATCCTTTCACTCAATCTCCTGGAGAAGTAACCGCGAAGCTGCGTCCAGACTTCGGGGAGAAGTCTCCGACATTTTTGGGATGTAGAGGCTTCTGCCTCAGTCATAACTCGTGTACCTTTTATAGTCATAAAATCGTGGCTCTCAAAGTCAGAAGTATATCTCATCTCTCCCCCATCGGCTCGCCCGACTAAGCTGTTGATTGTAAATCACCTCTTGGCGCCAGAGATAACTGCTGGTGGGCTCCTCCACCCCTGGTTATCTCTTTATTTATTTATCTCTCAGCTATTTATCTCTTATTTATTTATTTATCTCTCAGCTATTGTGATACACAGAGCCGGGGGTGCAGGGGGTAGTTGTCCTGCCACACAGCCTCAGAATAGACATTTTCTACCCCTAAAAATGACCCAGGTCTTCCCCCCTCCTGTTTTTGTGTGAAGTGTTGGCATTCAAAACTCAGTTTTCTCCTCGAGTTACATCTGCCTCATTTCTCTTCAGTGTTACCATTCCTCACACACCTACCAGCTCCTGCTGCCAGAGGCTGTGCTCTTCCACCTGTCCTTTTCTTAGGGAGCGAGTTGGTGGGAGAGGGGTACAAAGCAGAACCATAAGCTGGTGGCAATTGGCACAGATGCCACTGGCAGGGCTAGAACTTCAGCAATAGACCTCACATCAGACATTGGGAGGGCACCAGTAACAGATCACACCCTGAAGCTGGCAGCAGAGTGATGAGAATCACCCTTCTGCCAGGGCTTCCTGCTGACAAGAGCTGTGCCTGCGGCAGCCGCCAGTGCAGCACCAAGGTGAGGTCAGCTGGTGATGGTTTCTGTTTGCCCCATGTGCTGAGACCACCTCAAAGCCACCACAGGGCAGTGCTGCAGCTCCTTTCAGCCACTTTATCGAGCTCAGTGAGTATGACAGCCGCAAAGCAGTGCCAAGAGCCAGGACAATAGACACTTTCAGCTCCTGTCACAGCCAGTACCTTTTGGCCAGGGCTATGGCTGGTCCCAGCACGCCAGATTCTATATGTGCAAAGGATGGACAGAAAAAGGAAGAAACTAATTGCCGGGTTTCTTTAATTTATTCTGAGACGATGCAACACTTTTCTTCCCAAAACATATTGTTAAAGTGTGAATTAGTGATCATGTTCATAGGTAGTCTGATCTCATCTGGAAGTGAAGGTTCATCAAATGTAGGGGACTTTCTATGTACCCTATCGCTCCTGAAAAAAATAGAAGGAAAGGATACCTCCTTTTAACATCTATTTTTTACAACATGTGAATTGTTGCATTTAGTATTCTCCTTTCAGCTCAAAGATCTGAGTGTGGTAGGAGAAACTCTGTGTCTATTTGTCAGGAACAAATTATAACAAATCAATCTAATTTCCTTCTTTGACGGAAGTCACTTGATAGAGAATAAAGAGAAACAAAATAACTTGAATTATACAAAATGCCAGTAAACCAACTAGGAAAGATGGTGTCAATTAGATTACACTCACAATGAAAGAATGGTTGAAAATCTGTATTGAGAAGTTGATTATCACTGATCTACTATCAGACTAGAAAAATATCAGGGGACTAGGCAAAATATGTCCTGCATAAATGCTTGCAAGAATCTTCACTAATTGTACAAGTGCTGGGAAAAGCACACAAATACAGAATCTAGAGAACTGAGAGGTATACTTTGTAGCTATCCTTCTTCTAGTCAACCATATGCCTAGAAGTGCTGAATGTAGACGGTAATTCTTAGAAGTACTTGAAGTTCTAGGTACCTGCTGTTACCATGTATCTCTAATCAAGGATCCCTAATCAGAGACCACTTTAGGGAAAATGTCATTCATATATTTTTACATTTATGAGCTGGTCTTTGTATAATAGCCTTGTTTGTTCTTTTGTTTTACAGGCATACACTTAATCTTACCATAACAACTTTCTTTTTTCCTTTACCACCTTTATTTATTCCCTGTATTTTAATTTTATGTTCCATGTGGGAGATGTATCAGCAAAACAAGAAAGCAGGAAGGTAAAGTATTATTTGTGCTTCTCTCACACTCTGCCCAGACTGTAAAGGTTTTATATGTAATAGGGCAAAAACAACAGTCCTAAAACAATATGTAGGCACTGCATCATGTAACTTTTGGTTCTCCAGACACTGTATTAGGCTCCAAGGAAACCGGCTATGCATAGGATTTAATGGAGGGAGCCAAGAGAAAGCATTCAGAAGGAAATACTGTGGAGAAAGTTATGCCTGGAGTACACCATTCAGGACAACAAAAAGGTACAACTCAACCCTGCCCTTCTTGCTGCAGGAGGACACCTGCCCATCTTATGGCTTTGAGCTCTCAGTTCAGGGATTAGAAAACCCTGGGAGAATTTGGCTGCTGGGTCTAGTATCAGCTGTAGTGCTCCAGAGAGCTGCAGATCAGGTGCCTCCAGTTTGCATTTCCCTTCTTGTGAGAAGGAGACTCCAAGCCCCTCGTGAATACCTAGCCACTGTTCACAGTCTAGGAAATAAAAGAAAATTGGCACTTGAAACGAGAAAAACAGTTTCCCAGTTTCAGTGAGAGCAGCTCCTGGCTAGCCTGTTTTGGTTCTAGGACATCGTGCTTTGGATTTTGTCTCATAACAATCTTCTATGAAAAGGAAGTTGATTTCCATTTGAGTGTGGTTTTTACTTCCTCAGGCAAAAGGATTGTTCGCTTCTTTGCTCTAAGTCTCCTTTAAGCTGCTAAGAGTCATGTCTTAATTGGATATCTCTGTACCAGCTGATAGCAAAAAAAATTTAGTCATAGGTGAAAAGTGATGCAAAGCAATACAGCTATCATGTTGAAAAAGAGTAAGCATTTGTTATTAAAATAATTGTCAGTATTTCATCAAATACATGTAAACAATTCCCAGCAGCTCCTTAGTGTGTGGCATAGGATCATAGCAGAAGAAACAATAATGTGCAAACAACAGAAAAGTGAAGCCCATGAGGGCTGGTCTTTGCTTGCCCTGCTTGGTCTCAAATAACTGCTGTTTCTGACTGCACTCAGCCCATTCCATCATCTTCTCACCTTGATTTTCCACACTGAGGATTCTTCTTTGTTTTGCAGTTACACCACCAGCGCCCCCAGGCAAAGAGTTATGAGGCTTACTGGGACAGTGCTTGCTCTGATCAGTGTGTTTGTGATAAGCACTGCCCCCTTCCATGTGATCCAGCTCATGAATCTTCAAGCTTCTCAGCCACCTATGTGAGCTATTACATCTCCATCTGCCTCAGCTATGCCAGCAGCAGTGTTAATTCCTTTCTGTACATCCTGCTTAGTGGGAACTTCCAGAAGGATCTCTGGCAGTGCACAAATGTGGAGGATGAGATGGTAGAACAGAATGTCAGCATCACTGAATACACCCTCAATTCAAGTTTTTGAACCGAGATTCTTCTTCCAACAAAAAAATGCAGTATTATGTGTAGATTTTATTGATTGCAATAGGTGGACCTGATTTCACTTCCTTCAAGAAACTCAGAAGTTTATTGCTGGCTTTTTTGCTGGAGTCACAGCAGTGTCAAGCTGATGAAAGAGGAGGATCTGCACCACTGTTTCCAAGGTTAGAGCTCCTAGAATAGGGATTCTCTGCAAAAGAATTCTTTGCTACTCTGGCATTGTCTTTTGGGATGATTTGTACATAAGTTGTCTCCAAAAGGATGGAGACAAAAGTCAGTTTTGAAAAACAGTAGTCCTCTGATAGTAAGAAGATAAAATGATTGTGGAGGGCATTTGGGATCTGACACTGGGTGAAGTCATGGAAACTGTAAGTTAATGACAAAAAAAGAGGCTTACTTACTGATGACTCAGAAAAGGATTCTATTGATTTTCATCCTAACTGCAGCTGTCTCATCTGGCAGTCGCTTCTGTGCAATTAAAGTCAAGAGAAAGATGTGAAATGCCCTTGTGGAAGAAAATTACTTGTGAATAAACCTTTCTACATAATCTTGCAAACAAAGAAGTGAATTCACAGTTTGTATCATTGGAAATTATTAAACCTAAGTTTTGAAAAGAACTGTATGTGTCAGGGATAGTCTTCTCTCCTCTTTTCTCAAAATCCCTGTTTCTGAGACAACCCCAACAAGGGTGTGCCATCCTGAAAGACCTCAGTGCTGGTCTCACTACAAACGCCAAGAGGAACTTGGTGCTTGCCCAGGATGCACTCTCCCTCATTTCAAGAGGGCTAGAAGAATGCCTACTTGTTGTCAGCACTTAATCTGCAAGGTTTCTAATAGTAGAATGTAATCAAGCAACACTACTAGGAGCTTGTCAGCTAATACAGAAAATTGGTGAAAGAAAATTCTGTTGAAAAATCTAATGTTCTTGAGGGTTGTTCAAATTTTTGGTCTTCATCACACTGTGTTTATCCACATCATGCTCTCTTCTCAGACCACTTTCTCTTATCTCAGGACTTCACTTTTGATTTTTGGAGTGAAGATAATATTTCACTAGGACAAGTGAAAACTACAATTTTCTTGTTATTCAGAGACCTGATGAATCTGAAAGGTTTAGGATACACCTCCTCACACTTGCAGTTAGCTTCCCTCTTGTTCATCTGCCCCAAATGGGTCTTTTATTTAGTTATTTGCAACACTGTGGAGGTCACACTTAGTGATCACTCTCCCTGATCTGCCAGTCTACTGCAGGATTCATGACACAGGGAAGAAGATAATGTCTTTCACTGGAAGAAGTCTCTGCTGCACATTCCCAAACTGAGAACTGAGGCATTGCTGTCTTATCCTGCCATCACATGAAATCTGCTAGTCCTAGAGGGTCTGGCACACACAGAAAAAGGAGACCAAGGAGTTTGAAATTCATAGTTCAAAGATGAAGTTTTACACAGAAAATACATCACAAAACATTTGTGATGGTGTTATTGTAACAATAGGAGTCATGGGGAATACTCAAGATAAACTTTATGAGGCAAAGAAATATCTTAATTAAACTCTGGAGGATACCTGAAAAATGGTAAGTTTCAATCTGTAAGTGTTTTTTTCAGATCTGAAAAGTTTTTCTACTTTTCCCAGCTGTACAAATTTGTCTATTAGAAGTCTGATCTCGACCTACAGGCCACGTCATTTAAAATAAACTATTTAATTAACAGTTTGCACACAGGGTGGCTTATCAAGTATTACCAAAATATGGCTGTGCTAAGTGCATGTTTGTCAGCTAACTGTTCCAGTTTGCGGAATGTGTCACATTTGTTTCTGAATTACAGCTGTGACTTTACAGATTTCTCTTTCTTTTTTTTTTTTCCCCTTGCCTGGCCTTTCGAATCAGAGCAGATCACTAATGATATGATATTTAGCACTTAGAGCAATGATGAAATAGTCTTTTTTAACAGTCTTGGTGGTTTTCTCTTTTGTCTGTCATACCACCATTCTAAAGTCTCTCTGTATCTGAGATCATAGCAGTGAAATGGAACCACAGAAGCACAATTTCATTAAATTATCCTAACAGCAAGGCCAACGGGACACTGAATTTCCTCTTGTGTGGGACACTAATAAAATACTTTATAGTTCAGCATTTTTCTCACCTTTTCCATATTGTTTTAATTCTTTTTATCAGAAAGTTAAATGGATGCATTTCAGGGAAATTTATGTAAATATTAAAGCTTTTTATTTACCAGTTAATAAATTTGCTATGCTAATGAAAGTCCATAAAGGAATATGATAGAAATAATTCTTTTATATTTTGGAGCATCTGATCTGGATTTTGTTGTTTCACAGAAAATTAGAACAAGCAGTTCATTGGAAAATAAAAATGGGGGCAAAGGAAGGTATTGCAATGCAGTTGGATTTTAAATAGTTCTAAAAGCTGAAAAGTAGGTGAAATAGTACATCTCTCAGTTGAAATAGCATTGATGACGAAAATCTGGATTTGAAGGAAGAATGCCATAGTGGGTCTAGAGAAAAACTGTAGAAGGCTATGAAAATGCAAAACCGTGTGGAAATCAAATTGGAACAGTTCATTCTCTGATGATGATATGTATTTTCTGTGCTGTTTTGCCCCTACGTCATCACACATAAACTGCCCCAAAAATATACTTTCAAGAAGTTTCTTTCAAGATGCCTACTTGCACTCTGGTGCACAGTATCTACATACAGGTAAGGCATATGCCCATACCTTCAGATCATTTTTTTTATTATTAATTTTTCATTAAATGTTTGCTTACAATGCAGTGTTTCTGATCAGTCTTGTTAACATTGTGCTGCAACTACTATCCAGTTCAGCATTTCAAGCTTTTATTGTATTTGAACTTATGGCAGTAGGTTGAGGGTGCAAATATTCAGCCATTAAACCAGAACATCATAACTGAAAGTTTCCATCAGGAAGCCAGACCCGACTGTACTCCAGGGCACTGTGGACCAGAAAATTCTTCCAGAGAATTTAATGTCAAAACTTTGGGATTTAATATTGTATCACCTGCTACATACATTGTGATGACTATTTAATCCCATCATCCAGTCTAAAACACTGCATGCATGAGCAAACTGGATGCCAGAGTGAAACTGGATAGCTTAAGAGCTGGTAATGGTATGATATATGCAGCATTCCCTATCCAGAAAAAGCACTTAACAGACTTCTTGCATTTTAAGCATGTAGATAGTCTCACAGAAATCAGTGTAGCATGCAACTGTGATTTGCCATACTGGGGCCCAAACCTTCTGTCCAAATGCCAGTACCATCTGGAGGTGAATTCACAGGGTATACTCAACTTAAATGTATGTACAAGGGTAGAATATAGTGTACTTAAAGCTCTGATTCTGTAAGATACTTATGCACCTTCTTCTGCCTATTCAGTTGGTCTGGATTTAGGACTATGTTTGAATATTTTGGCAGGACTATCTTCTGGTCTCTTGTAGAGAAAAGAGAATACCCAAGCCGTTTCTTTCTCTCACTATTTTGCAAATCACTCCTTGAAGATGATTAGACTTTATCTTGGCTTTGTGATATGATGCACTTCTTTGTCTCTTGCATGGTTTGAGATGTGGAGGGGCTTTGGTCAGCTTTGCAGCCTCATGCTAAGAGAGAACAACCAGGACACTTAAACCTGCACCCATCAGTTCAGCAAATGAGTTGGATGAAGATCAAATTTGAGCAAAGATGCACAGCACAAGATTTTAAGCCATTTGTGTTGACTTAAGATGTAGGATCAAAATAAAAGCCATGCCTGTGAGCCTGGATTTCCCAATTCCTTCATGGACAAACACCTCAGAAAAAGATAATTTTGAAACAGAGCCCACTGGCAAGAAACTAAAAGCACTGCACATGTGGTGTAGAGAAAGGAGCACAAGACCAGCAATATTAAATGTTCCAGGCAGACAATCCTTCCCAGCACTTCCTCCAGCCACGGTGGGTGGTGAAGTGTTCTAGGGCTGGGAATATGGCAGTGGGCAGCAGTGCCAGCTCTTGTCAAGGAAGGACCTGGGGGCTGAAATCTTTCCCTGAGCTCTGGGAAGAGAGAAGCAAGAAATGCCTTCCCGTTCTGTTTATCCATCTCCTTTTTAGTTTCAGCTCCCAAAATTTATCCTCCTCTCCATTTCTGTGTTCCTGAAATCACAGCAAAGGACAGGAGGGAGCAGATAAGACAAAGTGGAAAAATGCATTTCTTCAGTATTAGAAGAATCAGAGCATGGTGTTCTTGAACGCATTTTCACTAAGGAAGAGGGAAAATACAAAAAGAAAGCAATTAATAACAAATGTGTTCATTTAAACTTGAGGATGGGGTTTTTTCCATTTTTTTTCATTAGTGGTATTTTTGACTGCTGCCATCCATTATGCCAGAAGCAAAAGAGAACAAAAGTAGCTTGAATAGTCTCATAATCTGCTCTATTTAAATTAATTGGGGTAAAATCTCACCAAAAAAAAAAAAAAAAGAAAAAAAGAAAAAATAAATTAAATCCCATTAAATCCTTGCTCTTAGCTGGAGAGAGAACAGTTGCATTCTTGGGACATAAGCCATTTTCTCTAAAGTTTATATATATAGTCTAAAAATTCAGTAAGTATTAGTGGTATAAAGAAAACTGAGAGGAGAGCAAGGTCTGGCTTTTATCAGTACTGTGCTCTATACCTATTTTGTGTGGATGTGAAATAGCCATTTAACTACAGAAAAAGAGATACCGTAGAGCTGTGCAAGCAGGAAGAGAAATTCATTTACTTTTTTTCCAATGATATCTTGGACAAGAAAACCTGCCAGGTTTTCAGCTTCAAGGCCTAATACTAATAAATTGAGAGCTACATGAGTAAACATTTAATCTTGTGGTTTTTTCATTCATTTCTGGGGAGAAAAAGAAATTAATTACTGAGTTGTAATCAGATCTTTTTTTTTAATATCTGCTTGGTATTTGCTGCATTTCCTTGCAACCACCATATTCACCAGAGTTTGCCTTTACTTTGACTTGTGATACAAGCAGAGACAACCAGATTAATGTGAGTGCCAAGCTGTAGAAGCACTGACTCTTCACACATATTTACTGTGCCTCTCGGCCCTCTTTATCACTTTAAAAAGGTCTCTGACAGAACATATTGGGGAAAATTCATATGACTTTTCTCTTCTAGCAGGAGCTCCTCATTTTCACTGTATTTGTACAGCATAAAATAGCTTTGTGTATTCGCCCAACTACGTTCAGCACAAAGCACAAATAAAAATATCCTAGTAATCCTTTTTCTAAATTCCAGTATTTCATTAGTGAATTCTGAAATACAAGTTTTTAAAATAAATTACTGTGGAAGCACATTTAATTCACCTTTAGTAAGACAGTTAGCCACTTTTCAGAGCCTCATGTGCATAAAGAGAAAAGCAGCACAATATATTTTTAGAAATTTTTTACAGATTCAGGTGTCATGAGTTTAGCCCCCAGTTAATGCACCATAAGGGAGATTACCATTACAAAGTTCCTGAGCATTCATCTTTTGCAGTTGAGGATCCTTCATGTGAGCAAAACTCGCAGTGCACACACACACACACACAAGTGCCCCCGCCCTCTCCAAGTTTTCACCCCTTTTCTCGAAAAAATTAACATGAATGAATATATTTCAAAAAGTTGAGCATTTTCAACGAGTCAGCTCAAAACTACAATAAAGTGAAAAGCTCCTGTAGCTTTTAGAACTGCTCTGTTTCACCAGAACAGGTTCCAAAATTTTAGTAATTATTTTGTGTTGAGAAATACCATCTGTTTCTTGGAAAAGAAACAAATTGTAATGAAATTCACTGTGAATGCAAGCTGCAAGCAACAATAATGAGCAGTCTGGTGACGAGCACCCAGTAAGTCCGTGAAAAGCCCCTGTACAATTCCAGTCTTCAAGATCTCTTGGAACGGGCTCAAGTGATTAAGAAAGGGAGTCTGCCTTTTCTATTTCATGTTTAAATACTATTTAAACACCTAGTTTCTTCCAAGGAGGCCTGAATTTGTGTTTCAATGCCTAAGATTCGCTTGGGTGTATTGCAAAGCCATCCTTAGCTTGTGACCACCACTACACAGAAGACTTAAACCAGGATGCCATCCCCGATAAAAAGAGCGAGTAAACCAACAATGATTGGTAAAAAACCAACAATTATGTAGTTTATTCTCAACTGCAGGTCAACAATATTTTGTGAGTAAGCTGATATACCTGGCCATAAGTCAATTCATGCTATATTGCATGAATTATCCTATTTACATTAAAAGTTCTATTCAAACTACTACTCAAAGTCAGTAACACTGGGAAATAATTGTTCGATCTAGGAAAGCTGCACTGTATTTTGAATCAAACCAGCATTTTTTATTTCACACCTCACCAACATGTTATTTAGCATTCTATATTAGATTTGTTGTGAAATGGGCAACAAGTTTTTGTCATCCTTCTGCTAACCTTTGAAAGCTAAGGAAGGGAAAATCAATGTCTGGCACAATTCAAATGGTTTACTGTAGACATCTGTATAAGAATGAGATGAATCGTATCCATTTACTGTTCTTCCATTGAGTATAGTCCAGGGGGTCCATTCAGATTAGACACATCCATCACAAATGTAGCATTTCATTAGATGAATCACACCTAATAAGTCAGTTTATGAGTAGAACATATGTAGACTACCCACATGTACTAAATATTATGCCATTTATTGCACTATTAGCATTCAGATGCTGTCTTGATGACATTAAAATCAAAATGGAATAGAATATAGTTGATCATTTCTGCCAATTACGCAGTTGTGATCACAGTGGTTATGGTGATCTAACCGAAGCAAATTGTGGGTCCAGAAAAAATATAGTTAACCAAAAAAATTTGACTTCTTATCTGCTTGAATTATTTGATCCTTGAAGGCTGGGGTTGGAACATAGCCTGAGAAAGCAGATCTCATAGCATTTCTCGTCACTTTGTGAAACGTATTTATCCATGCATGTAAAAAAGACCCAAAAGTTTTGAAGAATTTACACAATACAAGACTTCTGTACTGAATAACAGAAAATAATTCTTTTTAATGTAATTTAATGTAAATTAAGGAAGTACATTTAAAATCTTTTGTATGTTAGTACAAGTTTGGATGAATTTAGGTGCATGTAAGGGGGGCAGAAGAGAGGGCATTCATCAGTCTTTTTCACCTGGACACCTAGAAATACACATGCACATTTTAATTGGTTATCTAATTTAGAAATAACTTGGTTTTAAGAGATGGTATTTGTCGTCAAGGTTTGAAAACAAACCAGTGAGAGACTCCAAGTTAGAAAATACAATTTATTAGGAAGACAGAAAAAAAAATAAAAATAGATGCAATAGTACAAAAAAACCACTGACAAAGTCAGAATACAACCTGACACCCTGTTGGGCAGGGTGTTGGTAGCAGTCCAAATGAAGTGGTCCTGTTGAAAGTAGTGATCCTGGGTCTGGTCTCAGAAGGTCTGGCGATGGCTGTGTAGCTCTCATCCTCTGGGAATCCAGTGGAAAAGGCTGCTTGTGGAGTTCGAAATCTCAGTTTATATCCAGGATGGAATGCTTGGTTCCTCCTTCTGGGCAGAGCATCTCACAACGGGATGATGTAATTTTGTCAGTCATGTGGCAAGGCCTTGATGGGCCA
The DNA here is from genome assembly GCA_013397915.1 of Daphoenositta chrysoptera. NCBI lineage: Eukaryota > Metazoa > Chordata > Aves > Passeriformes > Daphoenositta > Daphoenositta chrysoptera. Next base: position 522,010 of record VZRO01007265.1, on the reverse strand, counting down.
TTAACAGGAGATAGTCTGGAGGGAGGAGGCAAGGAACACTGCCCACCTGGTTTCAACAGCTCATGTAGATGGTAATAGAATACACTGCAACACAGGACAGTATTTTACACTAGTATGTACTGTTATTTATTATGATCTCTAAGACACTCTGCTGTGGTTCAGGACCTACCCCCAAAATAAGAGCTAGTTGTGCATAGACTAAGGATACGTGATTAACGAGAAAATACTAAATCACATGCTAAGCAGTAGTTTCAATGCCACAGCTCACCTGAAAATCAGCCCACGTTTTCTGGAGGTCTGATGTTAGGCACACTGAGCCTGTGAAAGACACTTCTTGCTTTTGCCTCCTCCCCACTGCATGATCACAGCAGTGCAGATGCTTGTTGCTACACCTATGGTTTCAGTGCCGCTGCTCTGCTTGCTTCAGGGCCCACGGGTGCTGCAGGGTTCTCTCCTTCAGCAGGAGGGGCTGGTCAGGAACCACACCCAGACTGCTGTGAAGGGGGCTGAGCTGTTTGTACCACGGGGCAAATGAGGTACAGCACTACAGATTTATGAGATAAGGCAAGTTACCCAAAGAAAGACGCTTCAGAAATATAATTTGTGCATATATATGCAACCAGTGGAACAGTTTGAGATGGTGAAGTGAAAAGAAATCCTACTGCTAATTCAGACCTCATGAAAAGCAAACTGTGTTCAGTGACAGATGGAACAAATGTCAAAATAAGAGCTAATATGCACTGTGGATGATCATAAGGCTTACCTCAGTGTTCCAAAAACATATGGGAAAATAAATATTGGAAAAGACTTGTAAAATTATTTCAATGTCTGTTTGAAATGAACATTAGGATTTGAGCTGATTGTTGGGACAAACCTGTAAGATATTTAAAAGTAAAAAAGTATTTATTGATGGTGGGATATGCAGTGTATACAATAATATCCTTCAGACTGCATTGTGCATCTTAAGATTCAAGGGACACCTGTCTTGTAGCTGGACTTGGGTAGTACATAGCTACATTTCATCCCACTTAATGACCAGTCACTAAACAACTGGTCAGGTTTGGGGCTTCCTTCTGCTGTCAGCATGCCCTGGCAAAGGCCACCAGATGGAAGTGTAGGTTGTTAAGCACTTGTACTTTTTAACTGTTCCATTCTGCCCTGTCCATTTTCTGCCATATCCATTTTTGGTGTTGTCCATTTGATGTCAAGCTTTGTGAGTTTCCTGAAATTTATAGGCAAATACAGGATTGTCATAAGTCGGTTAGACGTGAGTGTTTCAACTTGAAATTTGATGATAAATGGCCAGGGTATCCTCTCTCTGTAAAACTGCAGATCTGAAACAAAGATAACTTGTGCAATTTAAATCCAGGAAAATTGGTCCTGCGTCCTGACTATTCAACCAAGACAAATGTTTTATTTCAGAAAAATTCCATGAGAGGCTATAAAAAATGAGGTAAAAACATTCAAAACGTGCCCAGATTTGCAAGGGCAGATCAACTTCATCCTTTTAAGAGTAAAGAATTATGACACCCTCAACCAGGGATTGTACATGACTGCCCAGGACACTACTGCCCACCTTGACTAGCTGGCCTACCTACCCACCAAGCTCACAAAACCCCAACTGGACATGATTTGCAGCAGTAAAAACGTCTTTCTACCTTCCTGGGTTATGCTGTTTGGAGTGAATTTTAGCTGTGCTGGAAAATAAGTTAGTTTTTCTGTATAAGCCACAGGCCTATTAAGGAGCTTTGCTATCACTGTGACAGACACACCAGTGGTGTGCAGACTGACCCCAGAGCTCCTGTAGGAAAGACAGGTTTTAATTTGTTTGAGCAATTCATCTGTACTCCAAAGCAACCAAAAATGTCAAGATGTGAGCACTAAGGTGAGAAAGAGAGGGTGGATTTCTAAAGGAGTTTTCAAGATATCTGACAGTCTGCTTTTCAGAAGTCTTGGGTTGTTCAGGCAAACAAAATGGGCTCTGAGAGCAGGGGATGCAGAAGTGCGGGGAGGGATGGAGGCTGGCCAAGCATTGGCTCTCAGAGTTTAGAGATGGACTTCCAACAGATGAGAAGGGAAAGGAGCCACCAGCCACCTGTCACCTGTGGACAGCAAGGCTATGTTGCAGTTTTCCAGAGGCTGTTTTCTCAGCCAAAATCTTGGTAACCAATGCTCTCTTAATAGGCCACACCACCTTCACCAATGACCTGAGTAAGGGTTGCAGGATTTAGATATCCGAGTCCAGGCTGACTATTGTGAAAAGGTATCCTGCTTCCAAAGGTTTATTGCAACTGCCACTTCTTTAGCTAAATTTGGTCTACTGAACTGTGATGCTTCAAATTAAATTTATCATTGTTCAGCACTGGAAAAAAGAAATCTGCACTGCAGCGTCATCTTCACAACTGTACAATCTGTATATATAAGTAGTATACAAAATATTACTATGAATCTGAGAAAAATGTTTTTATTTTCCCATGCTCTGAGCCATGTCAAGAGTAAATCTAAATTCCCAGTCCCTGGAATCACACTCAATGAGATATCAGTGTTACACCGAGCACAGCATACCACTTCACTAGATATTATGCTGTCAGAGTGGAAAGAGATCTGCCTCAGAACAATTTTATAAGTGTACAAAGCTACTATGTATGACTTTTGCAATGAGTTTATACTATTATTAATCATCTGTATTGTATGAGTTTAGTGTTTTTTCAGTGCAGAAAGTATACTGAAACTATATTCCTGTAGGGAAAACACAGAGAAGATGCTGGATTCCTGAAATTTAAAACAAGAATGGACATCTGGACTGGGGGAAGTGGGTTTAAATTACTTCAGTTTACACCTGTAGCTTCTGCTTGACAAAATGTAAGCTATACTCAGCTAAAGCATTTTCCAAAAGGTAAATAACATTCATATGCAGATATCAAGAGACAGAAAATACACTGCCCCTCTACACTTTCCAATAAATAGTCACCTTCAGTACAAAAAAAGTGTACCAAGTTAATTTGGATGTATCTGATTCCAGATTTTGGCAATTGGTCTTTATCCTTAGATTCTAGCACCTGTTTCTGGGACTGTTAGTGTATTTTGTATTAAACAGATTCAGAAATACATCAGCCCTAAGCTGTTCTGGATACACCAGATTTGGTGTTTGTGCTCCTTTTCTCTTTACCTTTGACTTTACATATTTCTGAAGCTTCATTTTAGCTCCTCACACCCAATCACACCCAAAGTCCGTAACTTGGTGATAGGACATTAATTCCCTTTGAAGGAACTTTGACTAATCTCAAGTAAATGAATTCCAATTCCTGTATTCTGTGTTCAGTGTGAGTAGGGAGGCACAGGAGTAGATGTCTTTGGCAAAGAAATAGCTTCTCTAAGAACATCTTCAAGAGTAGAAATGGCATTAGTTGGCACTTTCACTTTTTTTAAGAATGCTCTTAATGAAATCTCACCTTGTCTAGTATCACTCTATGATGGGAAGTTTCCATGGTGATCAAATAAAGTTTAATTAAGATGCAGAAATCTTGACGCTGTGTTGCCTGGCTCAATTTTATGACATTTATAACACCCCTTAGCTTCAGCAAAATAGTGCTGCAAGTAATTAGTGACAAGTGGTAGATCTCAACACTACTTAATCATGATCAGTTCTCCTGGAATAACTAATTTTTTGAAAAATTATTCTGCAGAACACACCAGCATTTCTAAAGGAAAAAATGAAAGAAAATAAAGTTTGAAGTATTGTAAATATATTAAAAGGAAGAGGTTTGATGTCAAGACCTCAGCTAGTGTGAGTTTTGCACTGAAGAGCTGACTGAATATCATTTGCCAATGTTTTTAAAGCCTTGTAATTGTTACTTTAATAAAAAATGAAAAAAATAAAATTTAAAAACAAAGAAAAGGAAGCAATTCTCTACTTACTATGTGGCATATACTTAAGTTGTTTGCTTCCAGATTAGATTGGCAAAATTACAGAGGAGTATTTTCAAAGCCTGAGTCCTGCCCCTGGGGCCAATAGAGTTAACTCCTGACTCTGCAGAGAACAATCCCCAAGAGTCACACCCTGTGCCTGAGAGCATTGTCCTAACACTTCTTAAACTCAGTCAGGCTGGTGCTGTGACCACTGCCCTGGGGAACCTGTTCCAGTGCCCAACCACCCTCTGGATGGAGAACCTTTTCTTAATGTCCAACCTAAACCACCCCTGACAGGACTGCAGGCCATTCCCACAACCTCTATCACTGTCATCTGAGAAGAGATGAGAGCCTGCCCCTCCACTTCCCCTCCTGAGGAAGCTGAGGCTGCTGTGACGTCTCCCATCAATCTCCTCTTCTTTAGGCTGAACAGACCAAGTGACCTCAGCTGCTCCTCCTAACTGACAGTTTATTTGCTGTGATTTTTAGATATTTCTTTTTTGCAGCTAAAGCTGCTCAAACCTGTCAAGTGCCGTGTGATGAGACAGGGTAATTAAATAAGGTACTCCAAGGTGGTATCTACTACTCCTCTGCCAGAGGCTTTTTTCACTCAGCCCCCTCAGAATCAGCAAAAACAAACCTGCATTCACTTGTCTGTTGCCACACTTCCCAGTGTCCCACTAACCTCACCTCATTGTCAGGCTGAGACCAATGGAGCATTGGACAAGTGCACATGCCTCCTTCTAGTTGCCAGTGCAAAGGGAGGTAAACTGAGGATCGTATATCTTTAAATTATCCTGCCACAAATTGTGATGTTTTTTCTGAAAGTTTTCTTATTCACCCAGTTAAAACAGTGTGTCATACAGAGATACAGCAGCATTCTTTTATTACTCAAATGCATTTAAACTGTGGTTTGGATTAAATCAATGCCAAATCAAAGTTAGTGTTGAGGGAAAAACTTCCCTTGATGGAATTTCAGGATCTGCTAGAACTTTTCCTCCATTGTGCCTAAAAATTGGTGGCATACCTTTGGATAGAGGTGTGTTGCAATAAAGCATAAATCTAGTAACAATGCATCCTGCCTTCTCTAAAACAGACATCTCTATAGGAACAATTCTTTTGAACGCTTGCACCGAAGACAACTTCAGCTTCAAAGAGCAAACTACTGACCTGGGTCAGTGCAGAAAATTTGAAGGATTTATTATACAAGCCTGCATAGCAGCCTTAACTAAGTACATTTGAAAACCCTTTTTTTCTGGAAGACAAAACAATTAAATACTATATGAGTAAAATCTCTGTGACTGAAAATTACAGGTGTGGAACATCCCTTGTATTCTTTTTTATACAGCTGAGAAAAAGCTTGCCAATTTTATGGTAGTGATTCGTTCCTACAGTTCTGCTGCTGACTAAAATCAAAGATGCAAGGAATTTCTCTTCCAGCAGGAAACAAGTATAAGATTTTAGAGCCATCTGTGTCCCCTACACACCTACGCTTTTAGGTTTTGCCTTGGTTTAGTCTTATACCTGAAAATTATTTCTATTTTTATTCTTATAATACAGAAGTGGTTGAAATATTTCTGTTATGCCAGCTTCCACTGTAAAATTATTTTATTCTAAATGTCTGTGGGAAATCTTCATACTTTTTAGGCAAATCAAACCTCTATTACTATCACTTTCTGATGAAGAGAGGAAGGATGAAGAGAGGAAGATTTTTCAACAAGAACGTCTGAATTTTCAAAAGAATAGACAAAATATTCTACTGATTTCATATACAGAAAAAAAAGAAATAAATCAAAAAAAAAAAAAAAAAAAAAAAAAAAGGCCAGGGGGAAAATGGAAAAGGTTGACTGAAAAGGTGGCAGTGTTTCACTTGAAACCAAAAAAGGCTTGGACCATCTATTTTCATATCATCCCCAGTGGTATCCGAAATGCAAACATCTGTTGCAAACATCCCTCTTTAATTATGTCTTTGGTTATTTTTAACTAGACAAACTTATCTCAGACATTCAATCCATGCTAAAACTTTTCATCTTAGATCTTTGCTCATATCCATACTTCAAGCACACTGCAATGTCTTCCCCTCTTTTAACGTACCTGCAGTTATAATGATGCTTTGGGGTAGGGAAATTTGCCCATGTCTTTCAGCAACTGGTTTCTAGTCAAGATTTTAAAAGAAAAGGCAGATGTTATGAGAAATGAGGTAAAGGAATGTGGCATAAGTAAAAGGATGCAAAAAATGAGCATGCTCTGTTCTAAAATACTCCAAAGTTAGTTATGAGCTAAGGTAATCCCTCTGGTTTGTAAACCATTGCTGTTAGTAGCTGAGATGCCCTTTATATACTCATAATTGCTTGACACAAAAAACATTGGAGGCCAATACATGCAGTTCTTTTCCTATTGTCTTTACAAAAATATCTGAAGAGGAGTAAAGTAAATTCAATGTAATTTGTGTCATCCCCTTAAAATGATGGGTTACCTATGAGTCTCTTTTACTATACTTGCCATTTTTATTACATGATTATGATTTTGGTCTATCTATCATTGTGCTTGTAAATTCATGGAAGGCATAAAATTACACTTCCCAGAGTTAATAGTTTAAGCTTTTTGACATGAGATGTTTTCTTCATGTAGTACATTCTCAAATATTTTTAGTACCCCTGGGAACTTCTTTCAAGGCTGTATAAAACTTTTGGATCAATGCTGCCTTTCATACCTGCACATCTGAGTTGTGTCGGACCCCTGCAACGCCCCTCCGGAGCAGTGGACAGAGGGCTAGATCAAAATAAAGACTTTTATGCTTAAAATTGATACCAAGTACTAGAAACTGTATTGCAATGACAGTGGCAAATTTAGACAGCCTTCTGTTTTCTAAAAAGTTAAAGAAGAATCTGCAGCAAGTGAAATCTCTGCTCTTAAGGACTCTCTGCAGCAGTTTTTCTTCCTATAGTCAGTTTCCCTTAGCTGTTCTAATAAACTGCTGCACTTTGTTCCAACTTTTATGACCCTTTCATCCCCACCTCTCACTCCTGGAAATGCTGCCAACCTGAGCTCTATGGCTTCCCTTATCAATGTTCCATATTGCCTAACTTAGAGCTTTTGATTATTTCCACATTTCTTTTCTTCTTATTATCTGGCAGACATTTTAAATATATATATATATATATATATGTATGTATTTATGTCTATAAATCACTGTGCAGTGTCTCAGAGCAAATATGCTCTTAAAAGACTGGAAGTGCATGTTTTCTGGGAAGGCAATATCTGATTATTCAAAAACTGCAAGGAGCTACCCTAACGTGAATGGCTGAAAAATTTTTGTCCAACTCATTTAAGATTACCTTGTAATCTAGTAAGGTTTACAAAAATTGTATGTATTTAATATAGAATGCACACTGATATGCATAAATGAAGGAAGATAGTTGTTTTGTTTCACAGGCAATCTGCATAGCTTTAAATACATATGCAAAAATAAGAGTGTTATATTAGAAGTTTTCTGTTGAAAATCGGAGAATGCTCCCTACTGTGTTCTGTAACTTGAGGATATGAAAAGTTTAAATGACTTTGTATGCTACAAGTATGTATCCAGACCAGTAGTTTTTGATCAGGAAACTCAAATAAATTAAACTCACTTCAAAAAGGCCATTTGATTTTCATCATATTCACAGAATCCAATGACTTGCAAAAGTTTTAAAGACTTGGAAAAATTAGATAAGTTTGGTCAAAAACCCCACTAGGTACAAGAATCCAAAGTCCAGCTTCAATAATGATGAATAGTAGCCTGTATGAATTTCAGAAGACACAGCTGGTAATTATTTCAGACTTTATGGAAGCAATTTTTCATGTACAGACAAGCTTTTGGCAAGGCTTGCTTCTCAATAAACTGAGTTGGACTGCAGATGCAATAGGAAAACCCAAAGTTAGATGAACATTTTGCATAGCCTGAACAAGATGCAGCAAAAATTGCTATGGAATGTCAATAATGCTCTCCCAATGAGTTATCAATGATGCAGCTTTATGAAAGATAAGAATTTAATAGTAGCAAATAGTTATTCCTGAGCTGTGAAACAGGTATAAGGTACTGAGTCCTCCTGTTTAGCTAAGCATTTAAAGACTTATTCAAAAACATATTAAATGCTCACTCTGAATTTTAGCAAGCTGTCAGACTCCTCACCAGTTCTTGACTTAAAAAATATGATTAATTCCACTAATCTCAGCTAGACAACTCTCACTATGCCTTTAACACTATTGTTTAAGTAGAGTCTCAGTCTCGTCGTGTTCCTATTGATTGCTGAAACCTTACAAAATGTCTTACTCCATGAGAGTAGTTACTATGCTTCAACATAAATCTGTCGTTTTAACTAAATTATCACCATTCAAAGCCTAATTCCATAAAGAAAGTATCAGAAACTTCTGTAAAATTCAGACACTGTGGAAGAGAACAAATTATTTTTGTCTTCCATGCAGTTCTAAATGAGGGATAACTGGAAAGCTTAACCCATTCTGTTTTGCATCTCCCTCCAACTGCCTAAAACACTGGTCATCTTTTGATGCAAGTCCTGAACTTCTGGAGTTTACTGCCTGACATGATAAGCCAAATAGATCAGAGGTGGTTTTACTAGCAGATGTCCATGCATTAGAGTTCAGCTGAAGGTGGTAATTTTGCCCAGCAGCTTCATGTGAATCATCTTGACCACAACTTCATATAATCGCTTTTTTATCATTATGTGAACAGCAGTGAAGAGATCTATTTTCTTCTGCAGGCAGCTACATGGGGAATCAAAACAATCATAACTACCATTTGACTGGTTGTAACTTTTGTAAGCATGCGTATATGCTCTGCCATTACAAAGGACAATTACTTATTATTTTGTCAGAAAAATGTATCGTGTTGAATCTGTATCCAGCAGATTCTTCCAGGAATGGAGAAAAGACTGAACAGCACATGAGATCAAAATATTGTAGTCCTTAGATAAAACTGAATCCAGGAGTCAAGTTAATCTCTATGTTGCTGAGAACTTCAGGGGGTTTAAAATGTTTTTCATGGAAGAAACAAGTGTGTGGTTTTGCTGTGAAAGAAGAGACTGGATGAAAACAGAGAAAAGCTAAATTGAAGTCTATTGAAAAGTTTAAAATAGTCAACAATTTTTGTCCAACTCCTCTTATTGCTCAGGTGCTCACAGCAATTTTATCATTTGTCCCAGAGCTTGTCCTACCAGCAATGAGGCCAATGCTCAACTAGAGAAAAAGTCCAAATATATAGCCATCAGCAAAATCTCTCAGGACTGTGGTTTGTGTACATCAATTTACAGAATCGCAGAATTTGCTGAGTTGGAAGAGTCACACAAAGATCATTGAGTCCAGTTCCTGGCCCTGCACAGCACCATCCCCAAGAATCACACCATGTGCCTGAGAGAATTCTCCAAATGCCTCTTGAGCTGGTGGTCAGGCTGGTGCTGTGACCACTTCCCTGGGGAGCCTGTTCCAGTGCCCATCCGCCCTCTGGGTGAATAATCTTTATCTAAAGTCCAACCTAAACCTCCCCTAACACAGCTTCAGGCCATTCCCACAGGTTATTGGCGTACAGCTAGATTCAAGTCCAGAACTAGCAATTGGGTGCTCTAGTCTAAATTCTTATATATTACAGACTATAAAAATTTAGCCAGATGCCCTTGAATAGAGACCCACATCTTGGATTGGCTGATTCTCTCTGTCCACATGAGCTATTCAAACTTTTAGACATGTACTTCACCAACTAAACCTGCCTCCTCTGTCAGTGCTAATTTGCCAAAATACATCAAACACTGGTTTTGTTGGTATTTCTTTGAGATGCAAAGATTTGTGGTGAACTGCTCAACCTCTCTAACCTATGCAGAGAATATCTTGTAGGACTTCTGCTGCAGTGTGTTATGTGGCAACTCATCTGAATTTAATGTTCTATATTGCACACAGGTTTTCTTTCTCCCCTCTCCTTTTCTTGTCCCCTTGTGCAAGTCAAACACATGCAGTGGCTTTGTCAGAAAGAGATCTAAATGTCTTACAGCTATTACTGAGAACACTCAACAGGGACACCAAGGGCAAATTATTAAAGACAAATGTGGCAGGTATCAAATGCTTCCCTGCTCTTGTAGGTACACAACACTTTCTGAAGTCTTTAGGAGGCCCGCTGCAGAATGATGTAACCGTATCACCTTGAGGAGAAGGGATGCCTTCCAGTGATGTTAGAACTACCGTATGAAGGACTGCGGATTTACAGAGCTGTATAAAGTATCTATCCTAACTCCATGGTCCGCAACAGAACTAAGGTCCAAGACCAAAAATAAAGATGTTTGCTCTTGTTGTCCAGCAAGACCTACCTGGTGAACTGTGTGTTTCTGTCTCCAGCAATTGCATCAAGGTGACCAGTCAGCTGGCAAGCTGCAGGCTGTTGGTGCCGTTATCTAAGTCATTTCCTTATGGGCTTTGAGAACAAAAAATATACCTCAAACAGTAACTGTCTTTCAGAAAATGAGACTGTTAGTGGTAGGCCCACATTTTCCTGAGGCCACCATATTTATTGTGCATTCTGAGCAAAAAATGCATTGTGACTGCTCAGTGGACCCAGTGGTTTCCAAAACAATAGATCAGTGCAGAAGTATGACACAACAATTCTGTACATATACCGCACATGTTGCATTTCCCGCTCATAATGGATTAATTATACTCTCACAGAAAAGCAGTATTAATACTTGTGCATCACAGGCAGTCTGTGTGCATATGGTCAATCTGGTGCTTGAAAATGTACTCCGCCTTTGTAAAATGTCTTCTACATGGGTAGCAAGGAAGCTAAACATAATTGAGTAAATGACACTACAGGAACAAATGACCCAACTTGTTTCCAGGTCCCCAAAATTATATCCAAGAAGTGAATTTTTCTGGCTGAATGAAGTGTGTTTATACTCCTCATGTGGTCTTCTTTTTGTAGGCTGCCTTTAGTTATCGCTTAAAGTGGCCAAGAACTAACAGGCTTGGTACAGTGAGTAAAGTGCAGGGCAGATTTATGATATTAAAATTTCTACTCTTAAACAAACCAAACCCCTTTTTCCTTAGATTTAGATTGGTAGGGATGGGAAGATGCGATCATCTTTATTTTGAGGAACTCCCCTTTTTCGCCATGGTTTCTGAAACCAAACATAAATAACATGGGACATTCCAGAAGATTCACATACTTACAGTGACAATAGAAAGTCAGCCTGGAAAAGCTGAAAGCAAGAGAGACCTCTCTCCACATCACTGTATTCAGACAAAAAACCACTGTCCTCCTCCTAGAACAATGTCTCCAAACCAAGGGACTTTCTTTCTGTGCATTTCTGAGGCATTGTCGTTTGAAATGAACCTGGACATTCAGGTTTCTTTACCCAACATGCTCAACTAGAGACTACCCTCTTCAGCACAGGGTCCCCAGGTCAAGAGAAAAAGAAATGGCATATGTGTTTACATTCAGAGAGGCTCAAATGTCTTACTGATTTGACATGCGTATGAATTGCACATTACCCCAGACATATTTTTCTTTTACAGATATGAATTTTTCAAACTCCTATATTATTTGTAAGCTGATTTTTTTAGGTTTTACATACATGGTATCAGCTATAAGGCTATAAGAGTGTGACCTGTTTCTTACTCATGTGTCATTTAATAGATCAGCGAGTCAGGTGAGTTCAGTGGAAGATATCCCTTGAAGTTTTACAAATATCTGATGGAATTTTGTTATGAATTCACCACGGCTGGAGGGATAGTTGTTGCAATCATATTTTGACACACAATACTCCCTGCAACACTCTGTAAAAAACTCCCATTAGAAAATCAATTTTTTTTTAACGCAATCTCAATGCTCAGTACCTTGCTGGTGACCAACTCTGAGACCTCTGCCTAGCAAGATATGCTCATCACCAGTATCCTCTGTGTTACAGCAGTGACAAATAAATTCTTTAGCAGACTTCCAGAACTATCTGCCAGGAAAGCTGCCTATGGATGGCTTATCGTGACAGTAACTTATTTTTTGCTACTGTTGCCAACCTTGTGACTGTATCATCAAAAGCCTTTACGTGCTTCCTGTCCCCCATTTCAACACAGCAGAAACATCTCAACTTGGCAGAGAGATAAGGATTTAAATACTGTGTGATAAAGGGCAATATCTACTTCCAGGAAGTAATGGCTTTGGGACAGAAGAGCTGGAAATGACAGTCATTATACCAGACCGTGCTTATTCCAATACCAGAGATATCAGACTGTGCTTATTCTAATAAATACTGGAAGGAACAGATATAACAGAGTGTTCTGCTCAAAAGTATGAGCCAAAAAATTACATGTACACTGAAAAAGATGATTTGAACATTTCAAAATGGACAGTTTTAGTGGTGGACTTGGCATTGCAAGTTAACATTGAACTTGATGATCTTAGATGCCTTTTCCAACATAAGCAACTCTATAATTCTAAGAAGGTCTCCACATTGCTTCTCTTGGTAGATTGCTTAAATAGAGATCAACTTTGCTATGATGTTCTTGACAGTTCTTAAGGAGGACAATGATAGAAAGATCTTTATCATCTTCTTTTTTATGAGTTTATCAAACTCTTCTCTCTAAATACAGAACTCTTCTCTCTAAATAAGAATAATGATTGCCACTTCTGCCCTTTGAGTCTTACCATTCCCTACAATTATTTTAGGGGGTTTTTTCATCCTTCAAATTTTTCTCTTCATTCTTTTTGGTCCTATAAGCCATTGGTTGTGGGGTTTTTTTATTTTTTCTTTCTGAAATCCTGATTCCTGTAGCCAAAGCCATAACTGTATACTGTGAAAAGAATTTGTATGGTTGTTCTATTTTTTACAGTATGTCTTTAACCACCACTACTGATCAGTGAAAGAAGACTGGACTATGTGAGTCCTCATCTGAATCGAAAAAACCATTTTTATTGCCTGCTGAATTCTTGACAATTTTGTGCATATCAAACCTACTAAATTACAATATCTTCTTTTGATTTCCTCTACTTCTGGTTGTGGTATGTGCATTTATACCCAAATTTCTGTCCAACTCATTTTATTAACAGTCTTTTTGTCATAGCTGTCCTTTTTCCTACAGGAGCTAGAAGACAATGCAGAAAGTTTGTTGCTTTCTATAAACGTTTCCCATTTCATGTGGTTCACAGTTTTCAGTAATATCAATCTGCAAATTTTCCTATGCAAACAAAAATCAGTTAAATGAACTGTGAATGGGAGGGACTATGTAAACCTGAATCTTCTCGGAAGCTTTTAGGCATCCTACTCTTCACTTAGGGGTGGGGAAGTTCACGCCTTCCTGGAGTGTTGCGTCTATACCAAAGGCATAATCCTTCCGTCATGTAAGATCCACCCTCTTGAAAGGGAATTGGTCTAGTTCTGCGTTCTAATTTCTCCTTGGAAAAACATTTTAGGAACTCTCACAATGTCTCCCAATAGACTTAACTTCTTTACTTCTGACACAAGAACTCACAAATGTACCATTTTCAACACACCTGCAGAACCTTTTTCTGCAAATCCCATTGTTAAAAGCAGATCTGACAGAGTTCAGCCTTGTGTTGCTTCATGAAGGGCCTGAATTTGCAACTTAAACAAGACAAGTCTCAGTCAGAACAAGATAGGTGTTTTGGATGTTCCCATTTCTATGTCTGTCCCATTTTACTTTGGGTTTCAAGTGTGATATTTAAACACTACTAAGTAAAAACAGCAGGCTGGTTTGGATGCACATACAGGTTTGTTGGCTGATTGCTTTTATTTCACCTCTTTTCCCTTCAGATTCTGGGTGAACCAACATTTATGCTCTAAGTATGTCACCTTTATTAGAGATGCCTTTTGCAGCCATTACAGGTATGAAAGGTAAAGGAAGGAGCAGCGCTACTTCTCCATTCTAAATGTTTTTCTGTAATTGTTTCCATTTCCCAGTCTGGAACTGACACTTGTCAAGGAACCTATACCTGAAATAAATTCTTCATACAACCTGTGGAGACAGAAGACATCTGCTAAGACAGTGCCCTAACAGCCAGGCTGTGATCTTTGCATTAAAGATTCTCTATCCTTATTGAAGCTGTGTCACTGCACAAAAAAAATCGTGATTCATTGGGTCAGAGTGGTCTGGCCCCTGGATGAATATAACGCACTATTTCTTTTTCCAAATGCCTTTTATAAGAAATGGGCTGCAATCACATTATGCAGGGGCATCTTGTCCTAGTGGCTGGCAAGTGTGCAGTTTGTTCTGCTAACAAGACCAACAGAGGACCAAAATGAAGGGGAGTCTGAATTTAATTCATAACTTGATTAATAATTTCTGAATTACGATTAGCCGTGGATTTGAACAAGTTGCTGGGATATTTGGACCGGGGCAGGAGAGGTACAACTACAATTTCAGCAACAAAGTAAAGGGTTTGTGTGTTTCAATGCTCTAAAGATAATCAGTAGCTGAAAAGGCAATGTGGATTTTTTTTTTTCCTGTGTAAAGGCACAGGATTCATCTTCTGGGCATAGGGTGGTGATAGGGGATACACATCATAAAGTCAGTCCAAGACACCCAGTTTTGGACTCTGAAACAATTTTTTGGCCAAATTCTCACTTCAAGAACTAGAGGACAGCGTTTGAACTGCTTTTTTGGGGGAATAGGTTGAATTTATGTGCCTAAATCCAGGAGAACAGCTCAGCAAGTTTCATGTCTCATATACCAGTGAAAGTTAATAGGACAAGGCTCAAGATTAGAGAATACTTGACTGCATGCAGTAATCATAGCTGATAGCACTTCAGGGAATTGCAAGAAGGCAGCAAGTGTGACTCACAGAAGTGGGCCACTAGGCAGGCTGAAAGATGTGAGAGGAAAGGCATTTTGAAATCACAGTCTTGTCACTTTGAATTTTGTTCTTTGCCTTCACTAAATTAGTATTAATATTTCTCTCATGATTTTTCTGACTCATTTTTTCTTGTATGTTTTTATTTCAGATTTTATGTGTCATGTTCCATCTTTCATGCTCCTTTTTTCTCTTTTCTAATTTGCATTAATTTGCCTAGCAATATAACAACTGCCTTTTACAGTGCTGGCATATGGGGTTTTTTCTTTCTTAGAAAGCTATATAATGGGCCTCTAAATTTCCGTTTTTAAAGCCTGCAATATTTCTAACAGCACTAACTATGACTCACCAGCAAAATGTCTTAGCAGCTGTGGAACACTGACAAGAGATCCACTTCCAAAGATTGGGTTATGGTTTAGTTCCACAATTTGCAAACTTTTAAAGCTCTAAATGTGTTCAACATTTCATTCTTTTAGAAGGAAAATGAACAGATTTAGACTGTTCCTTGGACAAATTACAGTAATATATTGCTGCAAAGTGCAAAAGCATCACAAGCTTTTACAAGCACATTCAGTCTTGCCAACATCATTAAAATAGTATAATACAATTAGACTGTGAGCATACAGGGTCCAGTGACAAAAATGAAAACAAAGCCCATTAGGAGTCTAACTGCACCAAAAGTCTAGCCCTGAGTATAATTTATATCATCAGTGTTAGCCTGTGACCCAGCATTCATGCTGGCCCATTGGCATGTGTTATGTGAGTGAAGTGCTCCATCTGCTGCGTGCCCAGGCAGGCAAGCCAGGCACTTTGGGATGTGTGTTCACACACCCCTCAGGGCTCCAGCACTCGTTATTAGCTACATTTGGAAGCACAAAACCTGTGACAGCTCAGAGTCACCTGGTGCTCAGCCAAAACAATAAACAAAATAAAACAAACAAAAAAACAAAAACAAAAACAAACTAAATAAATAAATAAATAAAGGAGGCACAGATGATAGTGTTGCTTGTCTTGCGTAGGCAGTTCCTACAATGCTTTGCTGTTAGCAAACAGGGCACGTGGAAGCATCCCCTACATGTGTGACAAAGCTATTTTAGCATTAACGATTGACACACTATGTCAATGAGCAGTGATTTGAATGTGCATAATTATTCTCCCACTAGATGCCATTGAATCATCCAGTACACCAGTTTGCAACAACCCAAACTTCGATTAGTACTTGAGCTCCACAGAAGTTCAGGAGGTTGCATCCCCAAAAATTTTTTCTTTAGTTTTTTTTTTATATAGTTTTTTTTTTCCTTTAGATCTAACATATATTTCAAGGTAAATCACTTGTCTGGGTTTATTCTGAGATTTTTTTCTACATTAACAATTTCTGAATTAGCAACTTCTTCCTTTGTCACAGCAGGTTCTGCTACATTTTCCCTTTGGATTAGCCTTGGTGAACATGCAAACACACTCATTTGGTCAAGGTAGAAGAAGGAGATTCTTTCATCTTTGCAGTATAACTGTTTTTCCCATTTGAAAAAAACCCCAAGCTACTATCCCTCCAAATAAATATATAACTGTATTACCAAACACTTAAGCAAATTGTTGTTTCAATTGAAATTAAAAGTGTTAAAACAACAGTACTTCATACTGGAAATAAAAGATGCATTTTGTGTTTTGTGGTCATATTGAGGCTTGGGAAATATGACCTACTTAATAAGTCTAGAGCAGGCAAACACCAGCTGGTTATTCCAGATTTCTAAAGTTTTTTGTTTGTTAAATACTAAGTGGTTCCTAAAATGTGCTGAGCAAGTAGTTGTCACCACTGAAAGCTCACTTTTCTAGCTTATGAGAAAGAATTGTGATTTTAAAAATCATTGTCTTTTTTTCATGAGTCTGGGTAAAATAGAGTTTATGTTGTAAAGTCCTTGCTGTGGTTATGCTTACATTTGTTGCCTAGTTTCAAACTAAAGAGGGAGAGAATTAGATTAGATGTTAGGAAGAAATTATTTACTCAGAGGGTGGTGAAGCTGGAACTGGAATGGGTTGCCCAAAGAGGCTGTGGATGCCCTATCCTTAGAAATGTACAAGGACAGGATGGATGGAACTGTGAGTAACTTGGTCTAGTGGGGGTGACATCCCTGTCCTCAATGGGTGGGGGGAAAGGGCAAGGGGTGGAAGGAGGGTGAGGGGCATGGGGATGTAGCAGGGAGGAGTGAATAGATGAACTTTAAGGTCCCTTCTAACCCAAGCCTTTCCATGATTCTGTGATTTCCCTTTGGGTTTTTTGTTTTCCCTTTGATTTTCCTTTCCACACAAAATGAAACTCTAATAAGTCTCCTGTCTTTTGAGAACTTGAATCAGAAATGCACAGGATGTCAGATAAGAACCAAGCCAGAAGGCTTGCTTACAAGTTGGAGTTTGGTACATCTCTCCAGTCACTTGAAAAAAAAAAAAAAAAAAGGGTCGAGTAGAACTGACCTAGGGCTCCAGGGGTTCTTGCTGGGCCTGTCACAGTATTGGCATGAGAGGTTCCAGGCTACCTGTGTAGCATTAACACCTCGATCTGAGTGCTGAGGATAGAGGAGCTAGCCAAGTTTTGGATGTGTCTTTGACAAGGAACATAGTTGCAGAGAGCAATGTTGGGCACTCCCCTCAGAGACCCCTAAGGTGTCTGTGGTATCAAGTGTTCTATCCATGTTCAATACACAATAAATCAGATATAGGAAGAAAGAAATACAGAAAGGCCTGGCTGGAAATCTAGGACTCTCACTCTTCTCCCACACCACAGATTGCACTTCATCCCCTCTCCCCCTCATCCAGACGTTACCAGCTTCCAACAGGCTTGAACTCCTCTCTCGTGTATCCATACATCCCAAGAGCCTGCAAGCTGTCACTTCCAAATGGTTTAGCAGGATAACCAGCAGGCTTCATCATCACCACCAGAGAGTTCATGTGGGTAGCCAGCTGGTCTGTTTTCCTAGTTGTGGGAATTTCAGAAATGCTTAGCAACACAGGAAATATTTGTACATTTTTTGTCCATCCTAAAAGTAATTTTCCCTCTACATCCTTTTAGATTCAGAAGCAAGATCAAAATGACTGTATTGATTCTTGAGACCGGCAAATAAATTGTTCTGGGGCTAACTAAGACCCAGAAGATATCACAATATAGTGAATTCATCACAGTGAAACAATTTGTTGGAAATTACTCCGAGCTTTTCTTGGAGAGCAGTAGTTCAAACCTGAAGTAAACATAGGCTACATCTTAGCAGAAACCCAGATTTTAATAATTTGACTAAAGGACTTCTGGATCACTGTGATCTACTCAGTAAATCTGTAACAGCCTAGAACTACCAGACATGATGAGTTTGCAGTTTCTTGAATTCCTAAATTATTTAGAGAACAAGAACTGAGTTCTAGATGTCAGATCACAAGTGTTATTAATCTCATATTTTTATAAACTACCTGGTTTTCTTGAGGGTCTTTCTCCTAAATTAGTATGACCCAGCAGGCATTCTTCTTGTCTCCCCATAAAGTTTTTGGCTTGAATCAGATTCCTTTTTGGAGGAAGATATTTTAAAAAAAAAACCAAACACTACAAATAAAATAGTGGTAACTAAGAGAAACTAAATAAATAACATGCAAGCTATCAGGCACCAAAGTGTCTGTACACTGTATATTGTCGTGCCTGTCCTGCAGGGAACACAGTTGTGAGCTGATTGTTGTGAAGACATAAATTTTTCATGAAACAAAGATTTGTAGGAAAAATAATTGTCCACTAATTCAGCTGGGGGGTGGAAATCAAAATAAGGCAGAGAAGTATTTGGATATGCAAGCTTTCCTTCAGATTTGAACATCTTTTCTCTGTTTCAGTAGAATTTTGTCATATCCAGTAACCATCTCTAGGGAGAGCCTGGGGTAAAAATCTGAGACCCACAATCCCAACACTGCATTGCCTGAAGTTAACTGTGTTTGATCACACTGTTAAAGTCAAACCACCACACAACATATCAATGGAACTAATTCTCACCTTGTGAGATACTGGTACAGCGGTATCCTTCACTTTACAGTGGAGATTTCTGTCCTTTCTGAATCTTTAACCTTCAGATAAAATTTTCAGGTGGCCAAGGTTGATGCAACACCACATGCTTCAGAGAGAGGGAAATCTGGACACTGAAAACCATGGACCCACAATGGAAGGAATGTGTCCCACCACACATCTGACAAACTGTATTTTTAATATTGATTCACTTTATGCTGAAGAAATTCAGAAGTCTTGCATAATCAGAGTGACTGGGAATGTATATGCTGTAACTGAGACAGCACACAGCTCAATGGAAGTTAGTATTGTTGGTGCTATTTGTCTGCTTTGGAAGGGGTGAAATGGAGAGAGAGTACAAGTGTGATACAAAAAAAGTCTTAACAGCCACAAGAAAGCTTCTGAAGAGCAGCAACTCTGATTCAACTTATGACACTTAAAACACCTACACACAACTTAAAACACCTAAGGTTATGTTTCCACATTTAGATATCCGTGTGTGATTCAAGTGCCTAAATTCACATCATGATCTGCAGATAAAAGGCCAACAGCATTTAACAGTTATCAGGGAGAAATTTAGTTGACCAGCTACTAAGAATCTTATCCTGAGATTAGATCCTACACAACGAATTCAGGAAAATACGGGGTTTGCTGATAGTGGTAAAAAGCCGGTCCCTGCTTACATAACACCTCCAGGAACCAGGACATCACAGCAGTACAAATGCAATAGCAATCACAGTTCCTGAGAAAATACGAAGTGTGCTTTTTGTCTCTTCCTTACTGACAAAAGTGCCATGACAGGAGCAGAAAAAGATGCACAATCTTTGCTACAGGCATCTGAAAAGTTTGCAATATTCCCAGAAAACAGGGGTACACTGGGCAGAAACAGCATTGTATGGCCATGTGTGCCATGGAGCAGAGGGTCCCAAGGGATGCTCTTGAGGCAAGAGGCTCTGCACAGACTGGAAGGCCAGCCCCTATCTGAAGTAACATAAGGCATTGAACCTGCTACACATCCCACAGAAATCAATGATAATCCCTTCACTTTCATGGGTTTGATATGCCATTGCTGTCAGTCCCCTGTTCCTACACACTTCATCCTGCCTTCTCCCTTCCTCAGCTGCATCCACCCACTGATGCCTCCCAGGAAAAACAAGGTTGCATGAATTTGCAGGCTCAAGCTTTGTGCAAGGAACTTAGATATTTAATATGCAGCTTGCAGTCATTGCTCCCAGCTTCAATAGCCATCTGGAGAAAAGTTTTGAAGCTCACTGACATGCTGGAGAAGTGGACCTGATTGAGAAATGATGTTCAACAGCTGCCAGAGGGGAGGGGGATTGGAGCTGAAAGTTTTCACTGATGGCTCCGGCATTGCCCCACAGTGCTACTAGCAAGTAAATATATGTCAGAACCTACTGATCGTGCCCAGTTTGCATTTCATAAATTAAAATGTATCAGCTGTTTCTTAACATTTTATTTTTGGTCTTCTTTTGGTCATAATTTGGCCTAAGGACTACATCTGTGATGAATTCCTTGTAACAGGACCTTGCCATTTGGACTACAGTTGTCATCAAAATATTCTAGCGTGCTCACACAGGCTGAGAGAAATATATTTTTTAAAATATTCTATCACTCAAAAATTAGTTTAAAAAATCAGTATTGCTTATTGAGTTGAAAAATGGTCTGTATTGAAATTCAGTTTCTGCCTTGCTCTGATTGGAAATGTCTATGTGTCTGGGTGTATTTATATAAACATAAGCACAGCCACACAATAGCAGGGATATGTATAGACAGTAAATAAACCCATGTAATGTAGTTTTCCAAAATGCAATCTGTCCTCAAGTTTAATATTACATAGCAGCTTGAAGACAACCCCAACTGTTTGTTTTGAAGCATTATTTTCTCAAATCTGACTCTTATCTGTATTTTGAGATCAAGGCTTGCTTTTATCCAACTGTATGCCCGGTGCTACAAAAGGTGGTGATTCAGATGCAAGGTTCTGGAGAAAGATTTTCATTCCACATTGAAAGGTCCCACCTCCCCTCTGAACACCCCTGTGCCTTTCCCAGCCCTACAGCAGGCCATGTGTGTATCAGTCTGCCCAGGCTGCTGAGAATGGTGGCCCACCAGGGCCAGCACCTCGGGAAGAGCTCCACTTCCAGGAGCTGCAGCTGCGGTCTGCTTCAGATGAGGAGTTGCAGGAGGGACAGGGAAGCTGTATGAAATGAGGTGGCTCATGGCTACTGAGCATCTAATGGATTTCAGGAGGGCTGTCCTTGTGGCAAACGAATAACCAAGGTTGTCAGGAGATCAAAGGAGAGCATTAAAGCCAAACAAGGATGGTTGTGACATTATTGTCTAACAGACCACAGGCCAAAGCCACCCATTGTGCTGTCCCCATCGGCTGTGATCATACTGACACAAACTTGGGAGCTGTGGTCCATGTGGAATGCAGGGGTGAGGTCATTGCTTTGCCTCTGTGTAGCTGGGCAAGTTCACTGCTGTCCAGCTTTCTTATGATTCCCTCCCACCTCAACACGTGTTTTTCCTGCATATTTGTGCCACAAGAGATCCAAAAAGCCAACGAGCTTTCTCAGCCTCCTTCTTCCTATCCCCTATGTCTGTCTCCCTGGGGAAAGGCAGAGTGTGAGAGGCTGTGTGGGAGTTTGGCTGCCACCCAGGGCCGATCCACCACACACACCAGAGTGGAGGTTCCAGAAGTTTGATTGACTGCTCCCTAGACAACAATAGGATTTCAGGTGTCACCACTCCGGCTCCAAGTATAAACAAGCAAGTCAGCCAGCAAATATTAGCTTTTGCTTTTCTAAGTGCCTCTTCAGCGCAGTGTCACTTCTCTCCTATTCATCTGCAGAGACCTATAATGAAGTGTCAAGGCAAACACAGCATGATGTGGAGAAGGGCTGAGAACCAACATCTGCCCAAGCCCTCTTCTTCAGCTGCTTACCACAATACCTGTGCAGAATAAGGAGTATGAGTTCAGACTGGCAGCAAATGAAAAGGAGGCAGGAATTGTGCCTATTTGTTTTTCTTCTGTTAACAGATGCCCCTACCAGTGAGAGCAGTGGAACAGGACAGTATTCTCCCATTGCTCCAGGGATATGTTTCTGCTGCCAGGTAGCTCTGTGATGTCTGTGCTAACTCTTCACAAACTAGTTCAGGTACTAGTTCAGAGCTCTCGAGCTGTGACTGCAAGGCTACAGGATAGATTAGCCCCATGGTGCTCTTTGGTGGGCCTAGGCTTACTTGCAAATTACATCTTTGCCCCTATCTTTATTGCATCATTTTTTAAAGGTTTCATGCTATCAGTGCTTTTCACAGGAAAGTCAGGCCCCACAAAAGCACAAGTGAGAAGGAAAAAACAAGAAGATCTAGGCCCCAGGGCACTTTCTAGTAAGTGATACCAGAAAAATTTTTCTGAGGAAACATATTTCCATTTCAAAAATCTGTGGCAGAAGAGACGTGTTTGTCTCTTCCAGTCCCCATTGATTCTACTAACTATTCCACAGCATTTTTCATACTTTGACAGCTTTGACATCTTTGCCGCTGTCATATGCTGGTATGCACAGTAGTCCATAGGTAATAATCTCCCCTTATCTGAGGAATCATGTCATTGCCAGAGACAGGGGCAGGGAGTCTTTTCCAACAAGGAGTTCCTTCCAGTCAGGGTAGCACAGCCCCAGTTCCGAGCCAGAGGGGAGTGCTGGGTGTAGCACAGCAGAAGGAGGTGCAGGGTATTGCCTGTTGTTGGGGGTTTCCAGGATGAGCAGTAATGTTCCTTTCCTTGTGCACTCTCTTACTCGTATTTTTGTTGTTACTGTTCCTTTTCTTATCTCATTGCTGTGTCCAGTAAATTGTTCTTAACTTAACCCACGATCTTCACCTTTTGTGTCCCCAATTCTGCTCTCCAGCCACCCGCAGGGGAGGGGGAGAGGAAAGCAGGGGGAGCAAGACAGCAGCGCATGGTTTGGAGAGTTTCAGTGGGAGCACTGAATTGGAAAGCACCATTGTCAAACTACAACACCTTTCTAAATGCAAAAGAAATAAACGTAGAAAGAAATGACAACCACCTCAGGAATACTCTTCTGAGACATGGAAAGCCCAATTATACAGTTTTCCTATTTTGCAGTTTTCAGCTTCTCAGCTGTGTCAGCACTTTCCTTTGGTTTACACTGAGATTCAAATGTGCTTGGTCCTTTCCTGTCTTCATTGATACATTTTACTGCCTGCAAGCAGTCACTGCTCACGGTATTCAAACAATTGATTTTTCTTGGTTTCTCAACGGCCCAGTGAATATTTAACATTTTGATACAAACTATTTTTGTTACAGCTGCCAGAGGAGGAATTAGGTAGGTACAACTTCAGGGTTTCCATTTAGGTGTGTCAGGCTCAAGTCTGAGTCACGTGGGAGTCAGACAGTCCGGGCATCCTGATCTATCCTAGTACTGAAACCACTTCACAGTGCAAATCACCACGACGTCAGGATTCCTGTACAAATTTGTGTTTCTAAAATAATAAAATCCTGACCAAGTGCCTCTCCTGTGCACTTCCACCTTTCTGGCCTTTAATAATTTTTGGCAGCTGGGAATTGATTTGGAAAATCTGACAGCAGATAAAATTGCTTAGTTGGATGAATGCTCAACTTCGGCTTCCATTTTTTGATCAAGCTCTCATTTATCCTCATAGTCTCTGAAGTTACTGATTCTTTGAACCTGACTGCTATTGCACATAAGCAGTGTTTTATGTGTAATCAACTTCTTTATTACATAACAACCAGTAACATCTGAAAGCTTTAAACATATTCTAACATTTTAATGATAGCAAGGAAAGATTTATGGGCAGAGTAAATATCTTTTATTGGCCCAATGATGTAGTTGGAAAAATGTAGACTTGCTTTTGGGCACCCAAACCTTTTTCTGAATTTGAAACAGAAGCTGCAAAATTGTGGTTTGATGTTTGCCTTTTCTTTTGGTTCTCAAGCAGATCATGGATGTCTGAAGTCTTGACTGGTTTCCCAGCAGTGCAAGTAGACAAAGTATTAAGTCCCTGCAAACCTTAATTTGGTTATACCCTTAGATCATCATGGTTACACTACACAACTATTTTAGAATATTATTAAATTCATTGTAAACTGAAAGAGCCATATACCTGATGGTCTTGCCTTTGAATTGTCATATTATGTTGCCTTGTTTTCGAGTAATACCTTACCTCAAAAGTCTTTCTAACCAGCCTTTGTAGATACATAATATTTGATGTTACTGTCTAAGCTGTATTTCTTTTTTAAAACCCATAAAAAATGTTTACTTGCTTTTAGGTCCCCTCTGTGAAATTTTCTCCTTAAAGAGAAGGAAAACGCACCATCTGTGGCATAATTTGTAGCTGCTTCTTTGAGGCAGACTGTTCAGAAGGAAGTAAATCTTTCCACATTTTAGAAAGCTTGTGAGGGAAGGAATTTATCCACATTTAGCAGACACTGGGGTAAGTACATTCTTCTGGAAGCCGCAGGTTTGGGGGGCAATAAATCCTTCCATTGCTATTAGACAGGAGGCAATAAATCCTTTGATCTCTACCACACTCAATGATTTTACTCCACTCAGAATGTACATTTCATTGAGGTACTGTCTTCATTTTCCCATTTTCCTGGGATTAATTTATCCTCCTTTTCTAGGTTACTACCCCTTTTTTTAATTAATTGGTTGTACTTCTTGACTGTTCACTATAAGGGCATGGCATTCAGTTACATTATCTGTTAAGAGAGAAAATACTTTTTCTTTCTACTTTCCTTTCATCATCTGGGCAAGAGACTCTGAAGTTTTACCAGTGTATTCCCTCTCTTAAGAGTACTAAAGTATTTTCTCTTTTAAATAAGCAGGCGGCCTTAAGCTTTTTGAAAGAAGTTTTTTCTTGAAGAGTTTTTTTACACTTTTGGCCAGTTTCACATAAGACATTTTCTCTTATATCTAGCTACAAGCATCAGTAGGCTTAGTGTTGGCCTGAGAAATGCTAGAAATCTAATACTTTAGGTTGAAAATCTGGGGGAACAGGTTTTCCATATTAATTCAGCACTATTTTTTATCTGCAGCTTGGATTATGATTCCAGTAAATAAATGTAACTGACGAATTTCAGCTGCAAAGCATGCCTCAAATGCTCAGAAGTTACCTTTTTTTTCTCATTTTTACCCTGCCTCTGGTATTTATATTAAAAATGAAAGCGTTTTCCAAAATCCATTCAAAACAAAAGCATCCCACTACAAAGTATCCTTTAAAACTCCATCCACTGAGAGGCCAGATGGGGAGGAGAATTTTTAAAATGAAATCCGCATCTTCTAGCATACAAGTCGAGAAGGGGTCCCGAGGTTTTGAGCCTTTCCAAGTTTATTTCTGTCGAACAGTGACACCCGGTGGTCAGTCAGACATTAATGCTAAGGCATTGAGCCTCTCCGCCCCTGCCCCAGTGGCTGCCTCCGCCTTTGAGACGGGGCAGGAGAGGAAGATTTCTGCCAGCCAGGTGCCTAATTAGCAATGGCGGGGACTGAGCAGCAAATGAAACAAGCACATGGTCGGATATGTAAAGGGTAAATACACTGAAAGATCCATCTTGCATCTTTTTTCTTCTGGTGTTTAATAGCATCGTATTAGACTGGAGATGCTTATCTGTTCCCCTAAGGATAGGAAATAATTTAAATTTTGCTTATAAATATGTCAAGTATTCCCTTCTGTCACTGCATTCTTGTACAGCTGGTAAGCTGGGGACAGTTTCCAAAAACTGCACTACAGGGTGAAACAGTGTTGTCAGACTTTATAAACCATCTGGAACAGCAAGCTGCTTTTCATGCCCTAAAATTCCCAAGCCCTGCTTTTTTACACCATATGTAAAATTGATATCTTCCTATAAAAGTATAAGACTTAACCTATGAAAGTATAATAAGAAGTTCCAGACTTTTAATTCAGTTTCTGATCTTATGACCGAGGTGGAAAGCATGTTTCACACATGAATTATGGGACCAAATGTCTTGCAGCAGCCACGTCCATATCTCAGCAGTGCCAGTCTCCAGCTCCCCAGGGCTCTTCTCTGCCCATCAGTGTCCTGACACATGGCACTAGAAAACAAAAGTTCTACAAATTAAACTTAGGGTCCAATTTACCATCTTGTCTGGGAAAAAAAAATTGAGAGTGAGACAGACATTTCATGACCTTTGACAGAAAATTTTCTCTTAACGGCTTGGAGTAGGTAAGACTCTTTCATCCAATATCACTCCTTTATGAAGGGTGCTCCAGATCAGGAGTTAGGTTGTTGATGACAAAAATGCATTCAAGTACAGCCAAAGGGGACTAGTGAGAGGTGGGAGCAGGACTGGAGGGGTTTTGCATGACCTCTGCTCACACAGCCAGTGGATTGTTCACTGAAAAATAGAGACTGTTCCCTGGTTCATTCATTCTTCTACCAAGTTCTGCTTTTATTCCATGTGCTAAAAAAAATATTGGGAAGATCCTGTTTTCTGGTTTCATCAATGAGGAGAGCTAACATTCTGTTAACTCTGCTTTACCCTATAAACTCTGCCCTTTCATTCTTTTATATCCCTAAATGAATGGCAAGACCAAGTCTGATTATAAAACTTCTTTGCTATTGTGAAAGATCTACCATTTTCTTTTATTGATTCTTTTCTGATTATCTCAATCAAAGTTGTGAAATGGAATTAAAGGTGAAAGGCTATCTGAAATATATTTATGTGTGTGTGTGTCTGTGTGTATCTAACAAGAAATTTCTGATTTTCCTGGTAGTCAAGATTCTGAAACATACTGTTATATTCAACAGAAACTCATATATGGTATTATAATAAATGCATAGTAAGACACTCAGCTAGCCATAAATACTTCATAATGATGACAGGCAATGCCATGTTACTGTAACAAAGATATGCTTATAGTGTCTGAATGGATTTTACTGATTTAGAGAAACTTTATGCAAGGCAAAATCAATATTAAGAGTGTTTTCATTAAACTTTAGGAAAGGAGGAGAGCCATTTGACATTAATATTGTTTGTAAATATTTCCTTTAAGTCTTTCTGACCTGCATTAAAATCATGTTATAGCAATAACAAAAGCCAGATACTCAAAACTGACTGTCAGTCCATGCTTAAACTTAGTTCCTTAGGAAATAATTTGTTGCATGACATCACCAGGGCAAATGAGGTAGCTTCTAAAATGACTTTCAAATAAAATGCAGGAGCTGGCTGGACTGGTGCTCTGAGGTCCAAATTTCCATCCAAAGTAAAAGATCAAGTCAATAAGAGGCTGGTTATATCTGCAACCAGAAGAAACTGAATGCTGATGTATATTAGTTTAGCTGTGCAAAATCACTGTGGTCTTGATTTTATGATAGTAACACTTCTGCATGGAAATGCATTGCTTTCAAAGAAAGCTAGAATATATATCTGTCGTATTCATTCTTGGTTTACTCTTTTTTCTGTTCTTTGCCACTCTTCAGTATCCTTTCCTTCCTTGTTTCTCCCCTTTTCTTCTACTTCCAGATTCCAAATCTGTTTGTCCCTTTAGTCTCTATACTGTAAAACAGTTTCTGTCCCTCCCTCCTTCTTCTATCCTCCTTTCAGTCCTTCCCCCTTGTATATCCTGTTATAGCTCTCTTCCCAGCACTAAATAATAATTCATCCTTCTTTCTTTTTTTTTTCTAAATCCAATCAGGCTACTAGCTATTCATTTATTTTGCGTGTTCATTATCGCCTCAGAGTTTCTAAACTTTAGTTACTAGCTTTTTAAATGCCCTTAGTATAACATCTTTGTCTTCACTTTTTTCCCAGCAGCTGAAAAAGGAAAGGCTCTTGCACATAGACTGAGCAAGTTTCAGTCAGGTCTGAAAGAAGAGCATAAAAAAGATGGGAACATCTGCACCTACTTGAAATTTTTGGAGTCCTCATATGTGAGTGTGTTTGCAAATACGGCTGTTTCAACCAGGTTCATTTTTACTTTTCTTCATTAATTTTCTGCCCTCTGTCTTCATTTCTATTGTCATTTGGTGTTAACTAGTTGGCTGAAATGTTTTGTGTAATTGGACTAAGCAACCTCGTTGATAATAAGACAGAGCCCTAAAGGTCCCAAATTCTGTATCCTCAAAATACTTGCAAATTTCCCTTGTCTACAAATGCTGCCCCTGGCAGACAAAATTCATTTTGTGCTCCATTAGGCTCTGCTGTCTTCAGTTTTCTTTATCATGCCTGCCCCTATCTTTCCTTAGCTGCCTTCTACAGGAGCTTCTGTAGCACTTAGCATCAAAAATGCAGTTCTTCTGAAAAACCTGTCAACACAAGAATTTAAACCTGAAAAAATTACACAGTAATATCAGCTTGGGGCAATGTACCCTGTACATAAAGAGACCTTTTTATCTTTGGATGTTGGTCCTTGTGACCAATTACCAAACCCATCTTTCCAACTTATTTTTATCATGACATGTTAACATAGTGGCTGTCACAAAGACCTGTGACATTTCCAGCATTAATTCTGCTGACGCACAATTTTGCTTTAACATGCAACTCCAAAATTCCTAAAAGATGCCAAGAAAATAATATGTATTTTGTTGTAATTACAAGGGAACATGCCTCCCTTGGATC
>VZRO01007265.1:390720-493551 GCA_013397915.1 Daphoenositta chrysoptera | reverse complement strand
TTTTTTCACAAAAAAAAAATTTTGTAAAGAGAGGGTAGAAATTTCATGTGCATGTTTCACTGTCTTAAAATGTCAAATAATTTAAATTGCATCATTGTGCAGACCAAGTGCTCTACTGAGCTGACTGTATGTTTCTTTCTGTTTGTGATGGTGCTGCCGTCTTACTTCAGTGATGATTTTAAGGAAGGGGTTAGAGCAAGAATGGCCCTAGGGGTAATATGAGAATGCCAGTGTTTAAGAACCTTATCCCAATCCCAGGACAGAAGACAAAGGAAGGGCAGATAAACCTTTTGGATTGGGCAAAGGAACATATATAAATAAATATACATATATTAAAAAGACACTATTTGGTGTAGAAAGGCGGTAAAGAAAAGAGATCATGAATGTTTATTCACTGTTTATAATATTGAAAATTTACTGAGTACTTATTCATTGATTGTTTTTGGAATTAGGAACTACAAAATTGAATTAGCAAGTAACACATTTTTTAAAATAAGGACTTTTATTATGCAGTTTGGCCATAGATCTTATTACCAAATAAAGTCTATTTTTATGCTATAAGTATAAATGGATGTTAAGAGCAAAGAGAGAAAAACATGGAAATAGAGCCTACCTGGGGTGCAGCATTTCATTTCAAAAACCTGGCATCTTGGAGTGAGCAAAAAGGGAAGTGTCTCTTTCTGTTTACCGTGTTCTTGCAGGTTTTTCCCTAAGGTTCTGCTCCTGGCTAGAGACAGGATACTAGGCCTCAGTGCTTGCTGGATGCAATGTGTCCTTCCCACTTCCAGCCATCTCTCTGACTTCAGTACACCTGTTCTTGCATCAGTATTTTATCATTATAGGGCTTGGTTTTGTCATTAAGCATTTGAAATTTGTTGCTTTTTTAAAACACAGTATTTTAAACACATTTCAAAAATATGGGAGAGAATACTACGTATGACTGTTGAACAAGGTCAATTTCAAATCAGCAAAGAGTTTCCCAAATCCAGACAAGAAGTGTCTGAGTGGGATACCTTTGTTATACTTCATACAATGTAAACTAGAGAGATGTTATACCAGCAGATTGAGATTTAGAACTCATGATGTCCCTAGGCCAGCCAGAACTGCAGACCTGCCCCATCAATTGCCCAGTGAATTCAGATCAGTGGTGTAAGTGAAATATTCTGCTTCTTCCGCACAGGTCAACTTCTCTGTCTCCAAAGGAATTCTATGGATGTGCTGATGGACTCTGCAAAAGTGGCAGGAGGTTTGTATTCCTGGGTCATGTGAAAGACCCTGTTCAATCTGAGGAGGCACCTGGTCCTGCTAAAGAACTGGAGAGGGTCTTCAGATTATAGTGGGAGGTACAGGATTTCCAAATATTCTGCTCTTGAGAGCTGCAATTTAAGAGAAGTTTGCTTACCAGGGCAGAAACTACCCAGGATGCTACAGGACCCACAGCTCCCTAAACGGAGTGAAGAGTTGTCTCACAGCTGAGAAAGCTGTATCAGTTTTCACAGCCAAAGGACATTAAAATCAGAAAGCACCTAGTAACCAAAGAGCAAACATTTCTGTGAATAGGCACAATGGCTCTGTTTGCTCCTGCTTTGCTGTTCTGCACACCCTGCAGGAGAAATATCTGCAGAAAAGAATGAAAAATACCTATGCTGTAGCTTGTTTCAACATGGGGAATTAATCTCCATCCTCTTAAATTGAAGACTGTGTGTAAGTAGCATCTTGGACTAGCCCATATCTTGATGAACACACACTGATCCACTCTGAGGAGATACAGAGACAGTTTGGTGAAGATCTGTGAGTGTCTCCAGGGTCAGCTAACAGTGTCTCACTTTTTCTGTTTGAAGGCAGAGCTAAGAACATTAGGGATGGTCTGTGATATTCTAGCACAGACTTTTTGCTGGGATAAAGACTGAAAATGGCATAAAATACAGCTCTCAGGTGTCATAACATATCCATATAATATGTAATTCAAAAAGAGAGAAACATAGGTAGAAACAAGTTGGTCAGTTTTCTGCTCTTGTAGTTTGCTGCTACTTGATGAACATCTTTAAAGCAAAAATTCTTTAACAAAAACCCTTTCAAAATCAAGCAGAATTTTCTATCATAGGCTAAGCCCACTACTTTGTCACATCAATTCCTACATTTGAAGAATCCTCTTGAATATATTTCAAGAACATTTTCTCTATTCCATTCACTCTTGGTTTCTCGATTTAGGTGACAGCAATAATAGTTCTCTCACAGAGGTTAAGGGAAATTGTTAGCAGGGAGAAAAATTGTGATGTGCTTTCACTTCAACACACGGAGTCAAAGCAGGTTTCAACAGCTGCTGGTTTCAATTTAATTTCCAGCCATCCCATTCCTCAGAGGAAAGTTTTAAGGTATACATAACTCCTTTTACATAGCATTTCTTACAAATTTTCTTCCTCCCATAACCAAAACAACTATTTTAGCCCAACATTCTCATTTTCTACCTTTATAAAGCACAATTCTTATCAACCTTCATTATATATGAGTAACAAAATAAAGAAATAAATAATAAATGATATGATCTAAAGGAAAAACAAATCAAAGCATTCCATCTGAGGTAAAATTACTAGATAAGAAACAATCACATTTCTGAAGAACAATACATAAGGCATCACTCCATAAAAATTAAAGTGATGGAAAATCCACTTCTTTCTTAGTAGTTTGTTTCAGTGCTATTCACTCTCACCGCTTGCATTCTGCTAGGTTCCCAAATCCCATTGTCCTGGTCTCAGCTTCCAGACATTAATTCTTATGACCCTTTTTCTCTTCTGGATTGAAAAGATCTTTACTAAAATCTTCATTAGTCCTTCTTTCTGAGGAAAAACTTGGTGTTCTTATTGACGAAGCAAATAGATTGACCTTGTTGGCTGTAAGAAATAATGTTCAAGTCTTGAATTATTGTTTTCTCCTCTTTGTCATGTTCTACATAATTTTTCTTTCTTGTATAATGTCCAGTAGTGAGGCAAACTGAACCCTGAATTCTTATTGCCACCACCTTACTTGTACAGCTATAGACGTGTTTTCTCTGCTGAGTTGGGCCACACTGAGACACAATGTAGACTTAAACATATAAGATGCACTGCAGTAAGAATAACAACAAATAACATGGTTAGTAAATAAATCTGTACCTATCCACAAGGTCCACCTCAAGTCAGCACTTACAAGTACAGCTGTGAGAGCAAACACTTCATGAAAATATTCCACTTGTCCTTCCTGTTCCTTTTGACAAAATCAACACTTTCGGATTAATGCATATTTCTAAACTTCAGATTATCCCTCTCTATGTACTCAGCTGCAGTTATAATAGAGCATGAACCACAATTTATTTTGCTATAAATTGTATACATTTCCAAGATGACTGTCAGCCTTCTGCTCACTTTTTAGAATGCAAGGAGGTTGTCACTGGTAGAGAGGATTCTCTGGATTCTGTCACTGGTAGAGAGGATTCTCAGTTTTGCACTGAGCCTGGCAGACGGTAATACTGCTTTGTCATCAATATGTCCTTATTAAGCAAGGTACCAGGAAACCAAAAGGCAGAGGAGAGAGATGCTGGTGAATACAGAGCATGAGAGTGGTAAGCAGAATATATGTCTCCCGCAGCTTTTACAAAAGACCTTCCCTCATGAAAATGCAGAAATAAAATAAAGAAGTGGTGAAGCGCAAGAGAGTTTTGGGGTTATGTCACAGGATTATGTAGGAAATATTTTCTCATACATTTTGTTATAGAAGAACATCATGCAAGTGCTAGTCGTGATCTCAATATGCCAGGTCAAAAACAAAACAAACAAATAGAAGAGGAAGATTAAAATAAATGGATTGGAAGATAATAAAAGCTTTGTTCTGTCTACATGTACTCCTTAAAAGTAATTCAGTTCCTAATTAACAAGGACATATTTACAATCCCAGCTCGATGTGGCTCTGCAGGGGCTGAGCCTCTGCCGCGCCGCAAGCCCAGCAGCAGATGGAGCTCTCGGCTTGCGTTTGAGCTCCTTTTTCCAGGCTTGGTTCCACCTCTTTGGGTTTTTTTTTTTGTTTTTTTTTTACATTTCCGTTTGCCAATTAAATACATATATTGCAGTACTAGTCCGTTGAAATTTAGAAACAAGATGAAAGAGGAAAAAGACATTTGAATGGTGTTTTTCGCACTAAAAAACTGTATTTCCTTTTGGGCTTTCATGCCATATATGTCTTTTACAAAGCCACTGCTGCTCTTGTCCAACAATTGTAAAAATCGTCTTTTCTATAGCTGAATCAGGCTCCAAATGAGATCACAACTGTAAGAATTTTAGTAAATTCTCTTCTAATAAAATTAATTTTTTTATTAGAAGTTAATTATTTGTTAATTAGTAAAAAGTAACTATATTATTGGTATTATATTATATCAACTATATTACGTAATTGGTTTCATAGAAGATTTCATCCAAGGTTTAACCTGGGTTGATTTGTATTTAAAAATACTGGTTTAGATGCCTTTTTTTTTTTTTTTTTGTGCAAAGGATTTGAATTGTCATTCTTATTTGGACAAAATAGTTTCCATGTTGCTTTGAAGTTAGAGAAATCAGACACGTGTTCGGTTCAAGACAGCTGACAGAGCAGGTGGCAGCATCCTTTTATATGGCATCTCAGCCAGCAGGAATCCTGAATTTCAGGTGCACCAAAGTCTTCTCACTTGATTGTTTGCATCAACTGATTTAATTCCTAGTAAAATGCCATTTTCACCAGCTCCAGGGATATAGTCTGGCACAGGGCATTTGGAATGAGGAAGGAGGGACATGGTGTTTTCAGGTAGGAAGGGTGCAGAAAAGAAACCCAAGAGTTATGGGATAAGGTAAGGAATAAGTACAAAGCAGCTTGACTGTGATGCCCTTCCCAAGGGTGCTGTCCAGGAATAACTGCGAGGAACAGCATCAGGTTTCTGCTTACAATTGTATTTAATTTATCGTTTAATTTTAATCAGAGATACATAAGCTATATTCAAGACAAGGATTAGAGCCCAATATTTCCATATTTGGGGAGGTAAGGGGTTTGTTTGTAATGTGCAGGGAGCCTTTTGCAGCTACAATCTCATATCACTTGACCGGTTTCTGCAATAAAGAGTGTATTGATTCCTCTTTTTCTGAGAGTCATGTGGCTTTAACAAATTTTTTAAAGTATTTTAGCAGACCTCATGTTAAAGCACCCTTGCAAAGCACACTTGTTCTCTTATCTAAATATGTTCTATTATCTAAAGACAGATTTTTATCTCTGAGGAAAACAAAAGTGCTTCCTTTTCATTAAATTAATAATTCCAAAGGCACAATAGTGAAAGTCAGAGACATACCATGTAGCATTCCTGCAGCATTTACATTTTTACATCTTGGATCTGGTAGAAAAGTGTAAAATGAAGTCACTCAGTGCCAGGAGAGCAAACTTAATGCATCTGGAAACTCCTTTTTCCTTCACCAGCGAGTAGACTGTGGTCAATCTGTCTTGATATTGCTCCCAGCAGTTTTGCTCCTGAGAGATTAACTGCTTCTAGGATCAGGTACCAGACAGAAGTCATATAACCAGCTTGGTCATATATATTTCACAGAATATACTGGAGAGGTCCCTTAGCTTAACCATTTTGATTTGAATTTGTAAAGAAACTCCAGACTCTCTCTTTTGACCTCCCGGGTAATTATCTGGTTTAAAGAATTCCAAAGAGTCGAACCTGGCAGAGAAGGAAAATCCAGCTGCCAGGAGCAGGCTGCCAAAGGTTGCCAAGCTCTGTAGTGGGTAAAGGGTACAAAGAGAGCATGACTGGTAGGGAAATTGAGCTTTTCAGCCTAGAGAGACAGTTATATGAATGCTGAAGCCAAACATAAAATTGGAACAGATAATTCAGCTCAGAAAAGCCTACTTAAGTACTATTACACTAGAACTCCTGAAAGTAGAGTCAATTTTGAAAGTACCTGCTGTGTGGGATTTTGAGCCAGCACAGGGAAATTCAAGCAGCAAATGAGCATGAAAAAGGATTATGTGTTTTCTCTTCACCGCCACCATGCTTGTGCTCTCCAGCTTAGTCTGTTTCTCTCTGTAGAATATTTGTTTCTGCACAACAGTTTGCCTCCATGAAAAGAAGCACACACAACCCATAGCTGAACATCCCATTAAAATAATTCAACATGAAGTTTTCAATTTTTTCTGGTTTCAGAAGCACTGAGGAACTTTGAGTTATAGCTGTATTTGTGATTTAAGATTCACATCTGAAACCTTTGAGTAGAAACATTAAATCCTACAATCCTAAATTGTTCAGGATATGTGAAATATATTACAACAGTGAACAGATACAACAACATTAGAACGGTTTTCAGAGGAAAAGTCAGAGTAGACAGGGATGACTCAATGTAAGAATCACTGAAAAATTATTTGAATGCACTTATTCTGCAAATTTTTTTTCCTAGTCCAAGAACCTGTGGTTAGAAACTACCAGCAGTTTTCACATAATATTCTGTACAGTTTCATGAGCACTGCTCCATTCACACAGAAGATCCTTTAAAAGCAAACTTAAAACATTTCTGTAAATATATATAGATTATGTGTTACCAAGATTGACTTTTACATTTGTTACCTGGTGATCCAATCAAGCTGTTTATGTACCTGCAGTAGGGTGAGGCATCTATTTTTAAAACCTTTGTATAGATACAGGCACAGATGAGACATATCAAGGAAGAACTTGAGTCCTTAAGTAAGGGGCAGCAAAAGGATACTGTTCAGGGAAGACAGAGCAGCAGCATGTCTAACTCCAGGAATAGCAAACTTAAAAATTGCCTCCTTATGAGTGTTTGGGCTGACTTGTCTTATGCCAGAGGCCAAGCAGGTTCTCAGCTAATCCTAGAAGAGACAGTAGTTTGTACAGTTGCCTCTGACTTCCCACAACCATAGGGGAAGTCTTTTGACATCATCAAAATCCTTATGTTAACATGAGGGTGAGTAACACAGTTAAACAGTATAACTGCTTTTGAGACAGCCTTCTCAAATAATTCTGTGCTGTCCTGAGTTTGTGACTTTAATGTGCAGCACATCTGCAGGTCTTCAGAAACATCAACGCATCAGTAAAAACATAAAAATACATTTAAATTAACATCCATAATTAATACTACATCTCATGAGTATGAGTGTTTGAAAACTGAGAGTGGCATCCACAGGGAAGTACAATTTTTAAAAAATGTCTCCATGCAACTTCACACAGGCTCTTTTTGTCTTGTTGTGGAAATGCATGCTGTAGTACATTTTAATCCCCACTCACAGCTGGCATGGCTTTCAGCTTACTGTTTGATGCACGGTGGCTTTTTTCTCCGCCTTGCTTGTGGCAGAAAAATGTTGCCTGAATTTTTATTGCCATACCTGCTTGAGAGTGGTTGCTCCCACTTGCAAAAAAATTTACCAGCACTTCAGGAAAGTGGCCAGTAATCTTGTAGGTAGGTCTTCTTGTAAGAACTAATAGGAACTCAATTGCATAATCAGTCAGCATCACTGTTCTTTTTGACAAAAGGGAAGAGGGGGAAAGAGCAAACCCGTGGAAGCAGAAACACACTGTCAGCATTTACCTCTGTGTTCATTCAAGTTGTTTCAATTAGAGGAAAAGCTCTGGTGAGGTTGCCTGTACTAAGGGCTCACCCAAGCAGTGAGACAATGAGAAATTGATCCCTGTGCTTGGAAGGATGGTTTCTGAATACATCCCCAAGGTTTCCCCATGTTCTGCCATCACCAAGGACCATTTCTCCAGCCCTCAACCACGGAGCAGGGTTCTGTCATCCTACACCTATGTCCCCTCCTTACATCTCAAGCATAGTGGCTGTTATGAGCACTAAAATTTAGATCCAGAGCTAAACTGTTTTACTCCGAGAGCCGACATTCACCTTTAAGCCATTTAACACACGCAGTCTGTAGTTATGAGAAGAATGTTGGACTGGCCTAGAAAACACGAAGGGAGGAAGAATATGACCTTTGTCAGAGTGAGAAGACACAGGCTTAGAAAGTGACTTACTAAAGTCACAAAACCATACATCATAAAGAAACCTCATGTGTTCTAATGTATGGCCTCTTTCAAGTCTTGGGGATTCCTGCAAACAGTGAATAAACCTGAAACACCAAGTGTGATTCCTACCTCAGCACAAATGCCTCCTCCAAGTGACTAGCTGCCTTTCCTGAAACAGTGCAAGTAGGGGAATGACTTGGACAGGACTGTAACTTTTCCTCCTCTCTTTAGGAGAGAGGTTGATATTATCCAGACCAGATTCTAAGTTTATCCTTTTATCCTATACTTACTCTTTTTTTTTCTCCTTGGCCCTGAAGAATACTGATCCTTTCAAACTCTGCTATTTATTTGGCTTTTCTTCTGTTTTATGCCAAAGGAAATAAGCTTGCATGGAATCCCTGTCAGTAAAAAACAGTGCACACTGAGGATCTTCCTCCTGCTCTTGGAAGAGCTGTACTTGATGTCACTGGCATTTGTCTGTGAGATGAAGATCCCTGTTCAGAGCCCATCCTATTATCTTGTAGCACCGTGGGGGAGAAGCTGTATCTCTCCACAGCTTCCTATCATCACTGCAGTTGCAACAGCTTCTGCAGCCTGTTGGTGCCCACTTACAACTTTTGTGAATAACAACTGGATATTAAAACAGTGTTACATTCATCATCATTTTTTACATATATTGATCACACCAACCCTAACAGCTTGCTGAAAACCACCTACAATTGTCAGTGAGTATTTCTAATCAAAACCAGAAGGAAAAAGTTCACGATCAGAAATTATTTATAAGCTACTATAAGAAAACTTTTGTCTCCCACCTTCTATTCTTCATTAAAATCACTGCTTCTCTCAGACCTTGAAATTCCTTAGGTCTGAAACTGGAGCCCAGCAAGATAATAATTATCTCCTATCAATTTTCTACTTGTCCTTTATCCCTGCAAATGTCTCATTTGTGTGGAAGGACAGCAGAACACAATGCAGCCAGGGAATGCTGCGACAAAGGTCTGATGCAGCTCATTTCCCAAGGCTGAAAGTGAGCACCTTGAAACAAGGCTCTAAAGGCACCTGAACAATGAAAAATGTTCAGGCACTATCTCAGCATAAAAGTGGCCTCACATTTTGGATTCTTAAACAAAAAAATATAAAGCCATGTCTGTCAGTGTCTCACTGGTCTGATGATTACAGTTTTTAGTCTATTTAGGGGCTACCATGGGCATAAATCAGGAAATAAATACAGCCTTTAAGGAACAGGAGTTTTAGTCTGTCTTCAACCTCCATCATGTCCACATATCCGTAAATTTTCAGGCATGTGTCCCTGCCTGGAGTCTGGAGAAAGGTGGAGAGAGGCTGAATAGGGATGATACACTGCAAGAGCAAACTCTCAGCATGGCAGCCCTATATCAGCTGGGCAGGTTAGTCGGGGTGGGTGTCACCTCCCATTCCCTGAATTTCTCCCCCTCTTTATACAGTTCTATGCCACTGGAGACACCAGACACAAATGTGGCAATCAACAAAAAAGTCTTCTGCTGTCAGAAAATTAGGGGAGGGTTCTCTTCCCAATGCTTTAAGTTAACATAAGCTGTCAAGAAACTGAAGACTGAAGAACATCAATAAAAAAGACTGAAACATCAATAAAAGATGAGGCATTAAATGTGGTTTATCTTACAGGGCCTCAGGGAGAAGTGTGTTTGTTCTCTACCTCTGTACAAGACTCCTGTTTAGTGTTAGATGGGCTAACGGCTGGCACCCACATCCACACAGATATTGAAGACTTTCTTTATGCAATATTAGTTATCCACATCACAGCCAGCTTCTGGCTCCTGGCATGGTGGTCAAGTCCTCTGGCAAGCTCCATCACTGCACTCACTCTGGTTGTGCAAAGAACTGTGCTGTACTGAACCACACACACCGAGCCACTTCCCTCTTCATGTCTGGGCTTGCATTCCTCCTCAAAATGAACTTAAACTTGTCGAAAAAAATGTTGAAAATTTTTTCTCAGCACAAAAGTCTCAGTTTTCCACCTACACTGTAGCAGTAATGCAGCAAAGCTCCCCGAAGGGATGAATGAGGAGCAGTTCAGCTCCCAGCAACTGCTTCCTCTGCAGTTGGCTCTGAATGCCAACAAGCTGGGGGGCAGGTGTGCATTTCTGCTTATGCCCGGTGTCTTAGTTAGATAAGCATTTATGTGGAACAGAATGGCAAAGACAACCATATTTTGATTCAGACTAAATCTGAGCATTTTCTAAGGTGCCTTGCCCCGACTTTCTCATACTTACTTGTCTCCCAATAATGCCTCTGATTTCTAATTTCAAAAAAGCTAAGGCTTTTGCCTGTTTTCACTGTCCAATAAGTAATGCACTACTAACGTGGAAAGGATGAAACTTCAGGGTCACAGGCCACGCTAGATCTGTGAAGAGCTGACATCACTGAGAGCTCTGTGTGTAGAACAAGGACAGTATATAACGGTGCTCTCAGTGATGACTTATAAATGTTCTATTGGCTTTTCATGGATAGTCTTAATGGTATTATCTGTGTCCTTAACAGAAGGAAACAAAGGGAAAATGTGTCTGATAACCCACTCTACTGAACAGCATGTCCTGACAGCTAGGGACTACCACTGCACCCCCTCAACTGAAACAAACCAATTTTGCCAATGTCATTTTTCACCAACTGAAGCCTTTTCACCTCATTTTTATCTCAGTGACAGCCCATCTCCAGTAACCACCATTTACACTGACAACAATCTCCTTCCACCACATGCTCCACTTGTCAACAAGAGCCACTTTGTTAATATAAAAGTAGTTTCTTGGAATTTTGCTCAGAGTGTCATTCAAGTGTAACTGTATAAGATGTATCTTCCTTCAAAATCCTCATCATCTTATTTTGCCCTGCTTTACTCAGCCAGCTAAGGGTATAGAAATTAGAGCCACATTTTCTCTTCAAAATATATTTGTTATACATAGAATCATAGAATGATTTGGACTGGAAGGAACCTTCAAGATCATGTAGTTCCAAGCTCCCTGCCATGGGCAGGGACACATTTCACTAAACCAGGTTGATCACAGCCCCTTCCAGCCTGGCCTTGCACAATTCTAAGGATAGAGCATCCACGACTTCTCTGGACAACCTGTTTCAGTGCCTCACCACCCTTACAGGAAAGAACTTCCCCTAATACCTAATCTAACCTACTCTCTTTCAGTGTGAACCCAATCTGCCTTGTCCTGTCACTACATGTTCTTGTGAAAAGCCCCTCTCCAGCTTTCTTGTGTGCACTGTTCAGGTACTGGAAGGCCTCAGTTAAGTCACCCTGAAGCCTTTTCCTTTCTAGGCTAAACAGATCCAATTCTCTCATCCTTTCCTCATATTAGAGGTTCTCCATCTCTCTAATCACCTTGGTGGCCCTGCTCTGGACAAGTTCATGTCCTTCCTGTAGTTCATTCCCCAGAAGTGGATGCAGCACTGGGTCCAGGTGGGGTCTCACCAGAGCAGCATAGAGGGACAGAATGCCCCCCTCACCCTGCTGGCCACACTGCTTTTGGTACAGCCCAGGACACAATTGGCTGGCTGGGCTGGAAGCACACACTCATGCTGCTCATGTCCAGCCTCTCATCCACCAGGATGCATGTGTGCATTTGAGGATAATGCAGAAGCAGTGGTTCTCATTTCTGTATTTCTTCTTATCTTATAATTTCCATTTAAATTCCCAAAAACCAAGAATGCAGTCGCATTTAACATCTTTCTGTCTCATTATCCAGTTGTAAACCAGGCAAACCAGCTCTGAAGTGGAGCTTCAGTGTATGTATTGTGAAAGGAGAAAGGGAAGGATCATGGAAAGATGCATATCTTCCGGGGGAGAGTGGTGGATCAGTGGATAGCCTCTGGACACTGGGGACATTTACTGGGATGAAGGTTTTCCAACAGACTGTTGTTATCACAGCCACCACCAGAGACACCTGCTCCATATTCCACTGATTAATTTGGTCACCCTGACCTTCACCTATTTTATCTGTTGTATGTCAAAGAGACATTTCTTTCCATTTCAGAGTCCAAGGCCAAGTAAGTAGTTGAAGGGAAGTCAAAGCAGGACATTTGGAGATTTTGGAGAAAGACTAGATAGCTATACTGATAGCATATAAGCATGGGAAGGACCAAACACGGGATTCCTGTGTTGCCTGCTAAATCATGGAGCCTAAGAGAAGCAGAGACCCTCAAAGCAATGAATCATGAGGAAAATGATCCTAAAAACAGCAAAAATGCTTGGTGCTGCTGCTTACAGTTGGTATAAACTGCAATGAGAGCCTATACACATAAATAAACACTCTGAACATGAAACAGAGAATTTCTGTTTATCACACTTTTTGGCTGGCAGTTTTTCTGCTGAATACACTAAGAAACTTGCCTATTGCCCAAAGATCTGGATCCCAGCAAAAGCACAAAAGCCTGCTTAGAAGGTTTTGAAGGTTTTTGAAGAAACAGGGAAATTGAAATTGCAATCCATCCGTGGTCAACTTTTTCCCTCCCAACGTCTCGGGCTTCTGGTCTCTTCCAGGACAATTCAACATCAGGAGGTACCTTCCCCTGGTCCTGGTGGATGTAAAAGGGAAAGTAAGCATTAGGTTACTTTCAAGACAAAACAGAGGACTAGAAGATCTACTGCCAGATCTACTAACATAACTGTTCCAGGCTTGGATTATTTTCCCACTTACGTATATTGATTGACTGTTGCAGATTTGTACCATTTTTTTTTCTCACAGTCTCTGTTTTATATTCCCAGCTTTCTTTCTCCTCCTCCTTTTTTTCTCCATCTGTCATTTTCGTACACTGTACTGTTCCTCCAACTCTTTCTTGTCC
This sequence comes from Daphoenositta chrysoptera, assembly GCA_013397915.1. Classification (NCBI taxonomy): domain Eukaryota; kingdom Metazoa; phylum Chordata; class Aves; order Passeriformes; genus Daphoenositta; species Daphoenositta chrysoptera. The sequence continues at coordinate 480,680 of VZRO01007265.1, read as the reverse complement.
TCTTCTTGAGGTCAGAAGTATGTGCAGTGCAACAGTTGTTTTCTCTGGCATTTTCAATTATACAGATATACACAGGCAAATTCATATACTTGGGAAGACAAACCCAAAGCCCTTTATTGATTCTTCATTAAGAGCAGATGATGATGATATTGGTGATGGTTGTCAAGACTCACCTAAATCTGGGCCCTGAGACCTCTGTCCTCTGTGGAGACAGGTTTTGTCTCAGTGTAAATGATCCACTAAGAGAGCACTGTGGCTCTTCAATTGTATCCTCATCCCAAACCTCTCTGTATTTCAGGCCATTGAAAGCCAGTTAGAATGTAAGACCAGCCCTGGAACTAGGTTTGATATTCTACAAAGACATAGTGTAACCTCACAGAGAGGTGATATCCTTGTAGGAGGCATCCAGAAAGATACTTCTGGGCTCTGTGCCAGCCGGAGCATGAGGCCTAGGAAAGAAGACTTGTAATGCACTGTTATTTTTCAAATGGCCCTCTCATTGCCTAGCCAGAGAGATAGACTCTGGCAGATAATTTGAGATAATCAAAGCTTCGCTGAGGCTACATGAGTGCTTGGCTTCAGCAAGGAAGTCTGTTGGAAGCTGAAGAGTAAGCTTTAGGTGAGTGGGAACTCAGTGCCTCACTTGATAGGAGGAATCCCATCGCTACCCGTCAGACAGGTTCATGGAAGAACTCACATCTCTGTTACTCCTCTTGGCCCTGTCACCTTTCAGATGATAAATTAAGGAGATATTTAAATGAACATATGGACATTGTATGAAGAACTTCATTTATCCCAGACGCCATGTAAATACGTCTTGCAACTTTTCTGTTCAGTGCTTGGTCCTGGTACGTAATGCTGCTTAACTCATAAGAAGGGGTACTAGCAGATGAATTGAGAACAATTTGTCTTAGGTCATGACACAATTGACAATGTCACTGGATATAACACTGAAGTTTATAAAAGGCTTAATAACAAGGCAGAGTAATGGAATGAATAAATCAGAGATGACTTTTAAATCATACAGAATGAATAACAAATTTTTTTCTTCTATGATACTAAAGCCTCTGTTCTGAAAAAAATTTACATGACAGGCCACAAAGGACTGTTGATATTGTATATATGGAAGTACACACATAGAAGAGTACCTTGAAAAGTTTGAAAAGCTCACAAAACCAGCATTCCCATAATTATGCAATCAAGAATTAAAGTTTTCCATATACCCTTCATTTTATCTGTTTATTAATTATACAGTCATTAGTTAGATTTTGAAAGTTATTTTTTCCACATAACCCAGTCTTGGTTGGTGACTGAAAGAAAAGCATTTTATTGGACTCTTTAGCTTGGTTCTTCAGGTAGAGGTCCCAGACACAGTTTGAATATGGTATTCACAACCTGTTCAGTTCAACATTATTAGTCTCCAACTGGGATTTTTTCTAGTTCTTCCTTTTTACTGTATGAGTGCTCAATTTCCACAAGAATTTAGCATTGCATGATCTCTTCTTGGTACCTAATCAGTAGGGCTTGCAACCTCTAGTTTGGATTCAAGTACTCTTCAAATTACTTTTTGTTAAAGCTAAGCATCAGCAAGTGGGAGCCACAAAATCAGCATAAGGGTATCCAGTGAAAAATGTCAAGAACATGTATGAGGTCCTAAATTAAATTTAAGAGAGAGAGCTCTTAGAAGTTAGGAGATCCTCAAAGCTAGGGGCGCCTGTCTGCACCCAGTTTGGTAAGAGGGAAAGGTGGGTGGGACTTCTATTTGGAGTCCTTCAAACACGTGTCCCACACTCCAGTGTCTAAGCAGGAACTACATTGTTCATTATGGAAGAGCATTTGTATAAAGTGCCTGAAAGGTGTGCAGGCTCTTCACCCTCAGGATCATGCCCGAGGATTTGCTGGGGAAAGATACAAAGTGGAGCAATTCAAAGCCATGCAAGCACTTTTTCCAGGTTTCATGCAACTTTGTGAGACATTAATTCAGGTCACTTTACAGAAGGATCTTCAACTCCAGTCTTTATAGAGTTCTGCCTGAGTGTTTTTTAACTGCTACTTATTTTAAAAAATCCTTCTCTGAGAAGTCTGTCAGATTGAGCCTCCAAAATGAGACCAGCATCATATAGGCATATTTTATGATTCTCTGCAGGCCTAGAAGACAAAGGGGACAGAAAAAAGTCTTAGAATGAGGACATCATTATATGACTGTGTATGTTTAGTGACAAAATGTAGATACATAAGTCACAAAATGACAAAAATAATTGTTTATGCATTTAGGCATTTCCAGAACAAGGTATCAACTCAGTTGGTGGGATGGGGTTATGAGCATTGAATTTAGGCACCTAAAATGGCAGGTGACCATTAGGTCTTACCTAGACCCCTTCTTAAGTCCTTCTGTGCTATACATAATTTCCAAAAGGACAGTTTCTCAGGCAAACAGAGACCTTGGTGACACACAGACCACATGAAAACATTTGCATGTGTGCATGGTATTACTTACATTTTTAACTTTGTGTTTATGAAAGATTGCCTTTTAATTAGTAAAATTAATGTCAGGAAGCGGATTCAGAAGATATTAAATAATCTTAACACTGTTTAGTTTATGTAGTCTAACTGAGGTAGCAGGGAATTCAGAAGTGCTAGAGGGGAAACAGCTGGCTGATAGTATCATATGCTTTGGGCTATGCTGAAGGAAAAAAGGAAGTGGGAATATTTTTTATAAGACCTTATGGTCTTTCTTTTAATGAAAAAGTGCATAGAACAAGGCGTAGTGAAGCAGTTGAAGTTTTGTTTCCAATGCATGGCACACAAAGCCCACTACTCTTTATATAAACACTATTCTTTATAATGCTTCCTACCATTTCTTTTGTACTACCTCTTCTCTACCATGTCTACAGAACTTCCATAAATCTGCAATTTGCTGCTCAATGAATTGACATAACTGAGTTTTACCTTATTTTGCATGTCACATAAAGTTTGTGTGATTCTACCAAATAACTTGTAGGTCAGAATTTTATCAACCCATCCAGTGTTACACACTTGATATTGTGTTTCTGGAGCAAACTTACATGAAATCACTAAATAACTGTTAGGTGTTGAAAAAAGTTATATACGTGCATACAATGAGATTTAATGATAAAAAATGTGTTTGCATATGTGTTTTATTTTTCTTAAATACATTTTTCTTTTTGTTATAATTGCAAAACTGATGTCTTTTTGCAAGTATGGTGGTCCATTGCATTTTAAGGTATTCTTGCTTAGGACAAATTAGGATAATGATTATGTTATTATATTAATATAATCAAAATATCTCTTTGGCAAAAGAAAATCTGCAGCAAGTATCAGAGAAAATTTTACGTAACTTTTAAAATACTTACTGCAGCTGGATATAGGAAGCTAACTAGATATCAGCACTGCAGGAACCAGCATTTTGACAGTCCTGTGTCGTTCTGGCTAACTATATAATACACTATATATACTAACAATATAAGCATCCCCTTAGTGATGCTCCTTCAGAAATGGATTAAATAGTCAATCAAGTTCAATGGTTTTCCATAGTATGGAATTGTATACGGCATATCTGCCAAAAGTCATTGCTATATATTCAAAAGCATGCTATTACTTCCCTGTTAGGTCTTGAGGACAGACTAGTGTTCAGCTGGTTTTATCTAGTCCATCTTTCTATTTATATTATATTAAGATCTAGAGTTCCTATCGCAGTTTGTTTTTATCATCTGAAATTGTGGCATGTAAGTAATCGGAATCCTTTTGAGTCTCATTATTTTTAAAGTTTTCATGTTGATTTTTGTTAGGCAATAATGGTTTGAGTAAATTCAGGACTACATCTTTGCCTGGTTGAAGCTAGTTTTCAATTGCCTAAAACTGCCTTGATCTCACAACACTGCAGCTTAATCATTAATTCAAGGAGGCACAAGTCCTTAGTTTGCTTTACCACTGGTAGAAATATCATTTATTGAAAATACAGTTCTATCTAAAAGTCTACTGCACAAGCTTTGTGGAATTGTAGTCATCATCTTAGAAGGTGATACTTACAGCTTGACCATTCTATATCTTGCCCTTCAGGACACAGATGTATAAAATCACAACTGGAAAAAATATGTGAACCTGTGCCTGCTTTAAAATTGTTTACAGTGCTCTTTGTTTGCTAAGAAATTAGAGACATTTCCAGGTCCAAACAGTCCAGGACACATAATGCAATAGCAAACAGATTACTGAGGAAGACATCTGCAATATATGCATTTTTGTGTATATCAGCACACCAGGGGATGTTGGGATTTTTCTTTAGCAGGGCTGAGTAAGAAATTCTTTTCTGATTCTGATGGGATTTTATGATACCAAAGATAATATTCTTTGACAATCTCTCTCAATCTCTCTTTGAATGATAAACATTTAAAAACTCCATGCTTTTTATCCACAGAGAGATTATCAGTGAAATATTAAATTATTTTTAAATTAAATTATTAAAGTAGATTTATTTCCACATTTATTATCAACTATTTTATGGTTTAACATTTTTTAACACATTTTTCTTCTTAAAAGGAGAAACTATTACAGGAAAACATACTTTGAAAATGCCAAACATGAACATTTGTAATTTCAGAAAAACTATATAACTTGTCCAAACAGAACTTTTAAATGTTGATTTCAAAGGACTAAGTTTCTAAGGAAAACTTCCAACCATTCTCCTTCTGCTCTACAGCTTTGTGCCCCTTTTTTACCATGGAAAAGCTACTAACACCTCTGTAATTAAGGTGCCCGTTAGCAGAGTGCCTGATTCAAGTTCTTACCCTTGTTTCATCAGTCCTGCTGGCTCTCCTGATAGTTTGGTCCAACACCTCCAAGGCCTTTTCTTTGCAAGGAAACTGAACAGGGCATGGTCCTGAGCACTGCCTTGCAGTCGTGCATGCTGCTTAATTCATTAGCACCTTCCCCAACAGGGTTTTGGTCTGTGCCAACCAGCACTCTCCCTGCTGGTGCTATAGCATGAGCAGATAGCTAGCTTTAAAACACAGTTAGGTACCTAATGATCAAGTGCAGGCTTGGTAACAATTCTGATAGCAATTCTGAGTAAGGATGCCCTATTTCTCTTGGAAAAAATCTTATCTTTATGGATTAAAAACCTGTTATGTACAGGTAAGTCTCACTCAAAGAGGTCAAAGAAACTTCTCAGCCAATGCTCTTCGCTAAAAGTGTTCCACTACTGAAATAGATCTTTTGGGTATGTAGAGACATCTCATTCTTAAACAGGTATTTGTGTAGACACTTTGTTAGAGGTTGCTTTCAAAGTGTTAAACACAGTCTGCTCTGTTACTATCATGTACGTTTTCCTGTGAAAGACCAGGCTTCAGTAAGACTGTTTTAAATTTAAAAAAATAAATCAAAATTCATCTTTTCCTTGCCCATAGATGTGCTACCACTTTCTGCCCTCTCACCTAGCTGCATTTGGCACTCACGAGGTGTAGCCACCCATATGCCTTTTTGCCATATTTGTAGCTGAGAACTGCTTCTGTGTACTGCAGAAGCTGAGCAAGGTGTATGCAGCTGTGCTGGAAATGCTGCTGGGAATGCCCTCTTTTCAGTAAAGGCTGGCAGCTAAGAGAGGTGTAGGGGTGCTTTGTACAGCAGTTTTCAGGCTGTTTGGACCTGGAATTATTAAATGCATGCTCACAATTATATACTTGATCTTCAGGTCAAGGAGTTCCATCGTAAGTCCGTTCAATCAAATACGTGCTGCTGCAGCACTGAGTGAGCTACTCGGGCACTGGAAACCCTGAAACCATCAGCTCAGTGCTCCAGGAATATGCCATCCCATAAAACACCTGTAAAGCAATCACCTTTGTGTCTTTTTCTCACATCAAATGTGGTTGTCCCCAAAATTTTAACAATTGCAGAGAAATTGTTTTGTCGCTTTTTCTGAACAATGCCTGTTCTACTGAGGTACAGTAAATAATTCCTTGTCTCTGAATTGGTTTACATTTACACTTCAAAAATGAGGAATAAATATGACAGAGCTATTTGATCTTTGCATGAAAATGGACTTCAAAGCTGAATGTGTATTTCTGTTCATTTTACAGCTACAGATTTCCAGCAGAAAGTGATTATGCCTCTGATTACTGATGCTTATTGTAGTAGCAGTTTCATCTAGTGCTTTTTCAGAATTTAATCATTGTCTTTTGTTGACCAGTACAACAGTACAGAGAGCTTTGCTCTACATGCATAAGTGGCTAGTCTAATTGAAAAACAGACTAAATCTACCAGATTTTTGTAATGAAGTAAATTGTGAATAGGAGAATAAAAATGTCCTCAATGTCTGCATGTGTATTGTTACTTTGAAGCTACTCCCAGCTACCACCACCACAGGATCAGAGGAGAAGCTAACACCCACTACTTTAAATAATTATTGGATTCGTTTTTCTCATTATTTCCCATTCATTCTATTTTGAGCACCACCCCACTTGATGTTATAATTAGTTCTCTGAAAAACCTTTTGCAGATTAAATGGCTCTGGCTTTGGAGTATCAGAGATATGACAACTATGTGTGTTAGGGAGAAGAAATTATTTAGTCATCAAAACTTGCAGTTAAACCAAAATTTTAATTGAATATTAGTAAGAAAGCCATGCATATAAAGAATGTATTTTACATTTTCCTCATTATAAGCAGAGGCCTTAAGTGAATGCATAGAATTTCTAGATATGTTAGTGTGTGGCTCTTTACACTGAGTTTTTCAAATCCACATGCAAATGGAAATTCTCAGATTTTTTTGACATCAAATGTGTGTAACCAGCATAAAATATATAGGGGAAAGTTCACCATCTGAAGGAGGAAAGAAAGAAGGAAAACAGTGACATTTGGTCTGAATATGTCTATTCAAAAGAAGTTTAAGGAATTTCCTTCTGTTCCTCTATAAGCATTTTTACACACAATTTTTAGCAAAAGGGCTTAAAAGTTCTATACAGTAAAGACCCTTCTGTTCATGTCTTGTTTTATCTTTTCTGGCTTCTCCTCCAAGTCTTCTTCAGCCTTTTAACTTCTGAACTCCCTGTGCTCCTTACTTTGCATACTACTCATCTCAGAGTGTGCTTCCCCTTCCTGCAGCACAGAGTGAAAATACAGTTTTAAGTCAGAGCCTGAAAGGTTTCTTCCAAGCCTCAACACACCAAGAGCAGCACCCAGACAGTGTTTACCCAGCCAGTGTTCACCCAGTAGGACACGTTGCCTATGCAGCAATTATTACATTGATTGGAGTTCCACGAGTCCAACACGAGATAAAAGCCTCCAAAAATTGTTGTCACTCCTCTCTTTACAAAGTCCCAGGGAGGATTATATGCATCAGATGGAAAGAGGGCTTAGAGTATTGGCTCTTAGACACTGATCCCAGACAGAGCCAGTCTTGAACGCAGCTCACACCAAGAGAAAAAAACAGAGAGTGCCCAGTGAATTCAGTGGTTTCAGTGGCACTGATCTGGTATTTAATAAGGCTTAAAGAAATGTTGAGCTCTTACAGTTTTCTGTTGGTATAATAATTCATGGCATTACTGAGGAGATTACATGGCGGCATGGTGTGACTTCTAGATTTCCTCCTTTCTTGATGCCCACTCACCTGTGCAAAATGAGTCTGCAACCATTTCCTTTCCAAGAATGGCTTGTGTCTGGAAGATGCTGCAAAATAAGAAAGTAAGTCAGAATCATAGAGAATACTGGCCAGTTAGCCCATTGCTAAATAAAATTGGGGTACTACATTTATTTCAGTTATTCCATTTGTCCTGCCAAATGTTTTTTCCAGTGGAAAGAATTCAGGTGTTCCTCATTATCCTTCTGTGCTGTTCTAGTAAATAAAAACATGACATTAAATTAAGCACTTTTCATTGGACAGTGTTTTAATGATTCAAATAGTATAAAGTCAGTATTAGTATTCATGTCACATTCAATTATCTCCCTACCATGTTCCCCCATTTGCTTTTCCATGTGTTGGTTCATCACACAATGCTAATTAGGTCACTTCAAATGGACCATAATTGACAATGACACTTTTGCAGGTTTATATTTTCACACAGAAAATCTGAGAATAAATTAATGACCAGCAATTTTGACAATTACGGTCAATTAAATTTGTCAACATCACAATTGACAAAATTAATCTATATTTAATATTGAAACCTTGACATTAAGTATGAAGTCTTGCCAAGTAACCAGATTTAGGTGACAAATGTGTAATAATGCATCAAAATTATTCATTTTCAAAAGGTATGGGCTACAATATTGATATCTTTTAGATCTAATGTCCTATCAATAAACAACTAACTTAAAAAGACCCTGAAGCTCACATGCACTAGTGGGAAAAAAATTATCTTCTAATTAATGACCACACCATTTTCTAGGTTTTAACAAAGGTATAAAAAAATTCCAGTATTGGGGATTCAGTGTTTAAACTGCATGTCTACTTCATCTAAAACTTTACCTAAAAAAAAAGAAAAAATATCTCAATGATGTCATTTCTCATTCCTAGGCTGGCTATAAATTTTTATAGGCAAACTGCAGGACACCTTGGGCATTTACTGACAATGCTCGACATTAATCTAATAGCTTTGGGTCCGTGCACCAGAGCTAAAGATTTTGTTGATTCTTCTGTGCAAGCACATCAAAATTAAATGCAGAACAAATTCACTGCAAAATTAATTAAATCATAATTAAAATGTCACAATAAATATGACTATAGAAAAATAAATTAAAACAGAGAATAGTCCTTTGGTTTGTGATATATGTATGAAAAAACTAAAAATATTATAAAGGATTCCTTTTCAAGAAGCCCTGAAGTGCAGGTTGTACCAAACCAAAGCCAGATGAGACGGGCAGCAGTTTTCTAATTTTGGACCTGGAAAAAAAAAAGGGAAGTCCGTTAACTGAGTCCATTAACTTCCAAAAAAACAATAAAACTTCAATTTTAAATCCTGTTTACTGTTACTACCTTTTGCTTGAATAAATTTTTTCCTGAGGATACACACAGGTCAAATAGTTGCATTAATGCAATTCAGACAGGCTTTTTGAAACACCCCCACACTTTGTAACACCCAGGGAGACTTCTGTCTTCTGTGGTCATTTGGAAGTCATTAGTCAAGCTAAACAGCCATGAAAAATATTGATGGGACAGGATAGTAAATCAGACACAAAAAAATCCTTATTATCCAGGATGTATTAACTTTGTGCTTAACATGGAGCTAGTGCTATATCAACTGTAAAGCAAGATGGCTTGACAGACATTGATACAGTTGGAGCTGTACTACCATAGCCAAATGCAAATTGAGGATAATAGCTGGCAAATCTGAGAATATACTTCATTAGCTTGCCACACATGTGCTTGCATTTGGACATCATATTGCCATATTAATTTTGACCTAAAGTAGTTAAATTCATTAAAAGAATTAACAATTCGTTACAGCACTGTTTCCTGATTGAACAATGGGGCCTATGTCACTATTTTCACAACTGCCACGGAGGTCAAATTTAATTGCAAATTAGAGTAAAAAGAGGTATGTGGCCTGTATAATTCTTGCATTTTTCAGAGTATAAGCCAGTATGTGGTAATGAGATGCCTAAGCAAAAGCTAACATTTCCAGTACTTTGTGGGAATTACGTTCACCTTTCTTTATCTAAACCATTGGATTGGGTAGAGAATGCTGTCATGCTTCAGGGATAAAATTTAGGTCTTTAAGTTTTTATTAGTAATGTTTTCATTACTAGAGTGCTTAAGAAGTTCAAAAAGAAACTTGTTCTAGCTGATGTAGTCTTACACCAGAGTGGAAGCAAGATTATTTAAAAACAAATTTAAAGTCACTTTGAAAATAAACAGCTGGAAAGAAATATGGGAGAAAAAGCAAAAGAACACAACTCAAATTCCCTTGTAAGCAAGGGAAATATGCATGAAAATGCCAAATTTTCATCAGAGGTCCACCTGGAGAATCCCACATTTGGTTTGCAATACAAAGCAATGAATAATCTTGGCTTTCAAACACTTCTGACAACCTGTCTCCTTCGGTCAGGTATCTCCTCTTGTCCATTCTGGTTATGTCAGAGTAACCAGAGAAGGGAATCCTTCTGCCTGTGATCTGTGTCACCATTTCTGACAAAGCAATGGTGATAACAGCATGATATCCACTTATTCACTAAAGAAACTGCATGGTGAGATCAATAATTACAAATCAAGAAGATAACTAATACAAAGGGTTATTTGATCACTGACAATAAACGTATCCTCCACAATGGACTACATGTCAAAAGTGAGACAAAAATTCTCATACCTATATGGAGAGTAAACCTTGCTTTTTTTTTCAAATAATCACTCGCTTTTTAATTAAGCAAGGAACCCAAAAATGGGCCAATGGAGTACAGACTCCCTCAGGAGGAAGGAGGCTTGTCTGAGTTGCCAAAACCACCTCACTGAACTATTCCCATATACAATCCTTCTGGCAGCTTCTCACAGAAGCCACCCCTGTAGCCCCCACACTATGAAAACCTGTCTATGCAAACCCTTACAAAGTCTAATGACTCAAAGCCTAGCTGCTAGTTTGCTGTTTGGGAAATAATGAAGAGAATGGGGCTGCTTTGAAATGGCCAAACTGTTCATAGCTTGTGAGCTGACATTCATTCAGATGTACTGTCAAAGGTCAGCAGAATATTTTTTCTTTCTGTATCAAATTTTTGCCACAAAAACAATTGACAAATGTAATTTTTGAATATCCAACTTTTAAACATATATATCATGCCATCTTTAACGAGGCTGGCTCATTTAATAAACATGAGAGGGTATCAGAGGGGCTTAAGGGAAGAAGAGTGGGATTCCTTTGGAGCATATTATTTATTAACTCCTAGATGACCACCTGGATACAGCAAAATGATGTAAGCATGACCAGATCTGTCTTCTGTGGCAACTTTAGAGTTTTCTCTGATGTTAAGGTGGAAACTCTGTATTGGTTTGAAAACAAACCAGTGGGAGATCGTAAATCAGAATAAAATTCAATAGGAAAAATTAAAAATAAGTGAAATAATACAAGGAAAAGCACTGACAAAGTCAGATACAACCTGACACCCTGTTGGGGTGGTGGTAGCAGTCCAAACGTAGTAGCTCAGTTGAAGTGGTGATTCAGCAGTCTGGTCTCCAGCTGAAAGTCCAGTGGTAGCTCTTGTCCTCTGGGAAGCCAGTAGACAGGGCTCCCGTGGTGTTTGCAATCTCACCTTATATCCAGGATGGAATGCTTGTCTCCTCCCTCTGGGCGGAGCATCCCACAATGGGATGATGCAGTGTTGCCAGTCATGTGGTAAGGCCTTGATTGGCCATTAACACAATATTGTCCGGAATGGGTTATGTATGAGTCATGTGGCAAGACCCATTAACAGGAGATAGTCCAGAGGGTGGAGGCAAGCAACACCACCCACCTGGTGTTAACAGTTCATGTAGATGGTAATAGAATACACTGCAACCCAGGACAAACTCTGAAACAGGATTTTAGTGAAGCATAATTACTCTTTGTACCACTGCTCCTGCATTTGGGGATGGAATCAGAGGAAGTTTGTTCTGTTCCAGATATGCTCAGCCTCTAATACTGACATGCATTTGTCAGTTTTGCAACCAGTTTTGCAACCAATTTGCAAGGTAGAGGTCTTTTTAGATTTCCAGGACAGCATTCCAGCTCCTCCATCCAGGGGAAATCTACACTAGTAACACTTAACTGAGAAAAATGCTGTGCAATTTATTTTACTAAAGTTTTTTAAGACTATTTAAAACCCTTAAATGGAAGCTGTAATCAAAGTTTAAAGATGTTCCTATTTACACCTAAATTTGCAAGGAATCATTTGAATGCTATTTAAGAATACAGTTTTGGTTTTTTTAATTAGAGAATGCAGATGAAGAAATTCCCTGATCCTAGCATTAAAAATGCAATGTATCACCTCATGGATGAGAAGGAATCTCTGAAGTTGTCACAATTACACAAAACACTCTTCAGTATCTCTGCAAAGTTGCACAAAGGATGAGGCTGAGTAGGCTTCCATATAGATAATATTTCTTCTGATAGAAATAAGTACCTTGTAGATGGTGTCAATAAGATATAACTACAGCCTCTTGAATCACACAAACTTACAGAAGATTACAGATAAGTGAGACCTCCAGGGAAATACTTTTAGATTTACATATACATAAATATTTTTATAGTTATATATACGGCCAAAATTTTTATAGCATGGTTGATGCACTGCACCCATCTTTTCTCAGGAGAGTAATTTTCTTTTGCTATTGAGAGCCATGGGGGCATGAGGCAATTTGTTATCATTCCCACTTGGTTGGGATGAACAGGAATTGCCACAGCAGACCCACACACTTTGAACTGCCTCCACCAGCTGAACTTTTCTTTTTACAGCTTTCTAATGCTCCTGGCAGATTATAAGTAAGCAATGATAAACAGATTCATAGGGGTACATGAGAGAAGAACACACAGCACCAGCCCACACAGCCCAAGGGTGACTCCACTTGCCATCTTTGCAAGACCTATTTTCTGCCACAGGCACTTGCTATGTATGAGCAGGAGGAAAAGCTTCCTCTGTGACAGCTAATGAGTCACTTGCATGGTTAAATTATGGGTTTGGAAGAACAATATCAATCAGACTTGCCTGCAAAGAGCTGCTTTCCCTGAGCATCCTACTCATTCCTTTGGCTCAGCACGTTTAAGCACACCACTTCCCGCCCAGTTTGGGAAGGAGGATATTCGCTTATTTTTTGTTGGTTTCTTTGCCTGTCCTCCATTAGGTTTTTATGATGTATTAAAGAGGTATTGTGGTCTAATCCCACCTGGGAAATCTGCCTCAGACAGCATCTTGCTCACTCCCTGCAGTGGGATGGGGGAGAGCATCAGAAGGGTAAAGGTGAGAAAACCCATGGGTTGAGACAAAGACAGTTTAACAGGTAAAGCAAAAGCCACACATGCAAGCAAAGAAAAATGAGGAATTCATTCATCACTTCCCATGGGCAGGTGTTCCGCCATCCCTAGGAAATCAGGGCTCGGTCACGTGTAATCATAGAATAGTTTTGGTTGGATGGGATCTTCAAGATCACCTAGCTTCCTTCAAGACTTGGAAAGACAAATGCCACCATTATGAAAGTGGTCTCTTCCTGCCTCTTCCCCCAGCTCTATATGGTGAGCATGACACCACACAGTATGGAATGTCCCTTTGGTCAGTTGGGGTCAGCTGTCCTGATTATGTTCCCTCCCAACCTCTTGCTCACCCACAGCCTACTCATCATCAGGACAGCCTGAGAAACAGAAAAGACCTCAACTCTGTGCAAACATGGCACTGTAGGAAGCTCCATAAAAGAAATTAACTTCATCCCAGCCAAAACCAGTACAAGGGGAAAGCAGAAATAATTCACAAAACAGTTCTGGTGGCACAGGACTGAGTTTGTCTGAACTGAAGCTGCAAGAAGGCAGAAGTGAAAACCAGCAGCTGGGAATGGCAGAGCAAACATGGAAAGACTCCTTTTCCAGACATGTCATCAACTCCAGTCAGTTCCCTATCCTTTTAAAGGATTTAATTATTTAATCATTCAATCTAGGCTTTTGCTAGTCCCAGATGTCCCCACCATTTATTACCAAAAAAACTCTGCAAGCAGGTGTAAATACTTGCAAAGACACTATCATAAAGGATAAAAGAAAAAAGTCTGTTCATGTTAACTAGAGAAATGTGAATTTTCATTACTTTTAATTTTTCCCATTTTTTTTTCCTCCTAATTTGTTAAAAAAACATGAAAAAAGTTGGGCTGTTTGTATTTCAGGTCAACATTAGCACCTGCCTCTAGCAGGATGCATGGACATGACAACCAGGACTTTCAAAGATCGGTGAGTGAAATGAGAAGCACAGGTTATACTAACTTTTAATTTTCCCTCAGTTGCCAATGCGCTTAAACAATCCTGAAGATCTCCCTTGAATTTTATTTCCTACCTTTCCACTCCAAAGTACTGAATGAGATTGAGTCCTATCAAAGGTCTCAGCCTTACATGTATATGGGAATTGGAATCTGTCAATTTTTCTAATCTAGGTATGACATAGAGATTAAACCATCTTTTTAGCATCAACTGGCACTGCAGCTGGATCAATAGGAAAATGGTTTATGGCAGCATTAGGAAACTCTCCCTGAGGTCAGCATGTAGAGGCAGCATCCACATGACAATGTGCCTGCTCTCCTTCTTTCCTTTTCCAGTGGCAAGAAAAATGCCTAAAAGAGTGAAGGAGAGACTGGTGTAAATGAACCCATTTGGGGTTTTTCTGGGAGCACGTTGGGTGCTGGGCTGGGACTGCAGGCACAGTAAGAAGGACAGGGCGTGGGAAGGGGTGTAGTTCCTCTCCCTTGTGCTTTGATTCAATGTCAGTGACCTGTGGCTCCACTTCATCCAGAAATGTTCTTCAAAACAACACTAAAACAAGGACAAAACAATCTGACACACCAAAGTCAGCTGAGCACTCTTCTAGCCAAGTATTTCCTTCATTTAGGATTTTGAATGTTTTCTTTATAGTGTGTTGCATTCCTTTTAACTTGGATCTATCAATGTTACGGAAATAACGGAGGTTTGCTGAATTGCCCAAAGGAGGAAAAGCCCCTTTCTACAGCTGTGTTTTTGAAATCTAAATTTAGAAGGGGCTCCAGGACATAGTTTCCACTTGGGCCCTTAATATTCTTTAATTATGGCTATATGTTATGGCTGTTTCGTTATCACAGTAAAAAAGAGGAAATTCATAAACTAGTGGGAAGATAATTGTTCCTTTTCCCTCAGAAAACATATATATACACGTAGTAAATTTTATTTTATTTTTAAATTGAGAGATCTTGCTCACTGTATTAATAGATCTAAGAGTTATTACTTGCATTATGACATTATGGGCACAACAAATGTGTGATTTAATGGTAGCTCATATTGTCTAAAGACAAAGAATTGTAATTGATTGCTGTAAAATGCAATGCATGGCAGTTCATTTAAGAAAAAAAATAGAATCAGTAAAAATACAAAGCATGGAGAAAAAAAAAAGGCAACAGAAATCAAATATACATATAGCTATTTTTCCAAACTCATTGCAAAACCATTCATATAATTTAAAAGCATTCAGAAATGAGGTCAGCTTCTGGCAGATCATGTGGTCTTGACTTTACTGAACCACTGTTCTGTGATCAGCTCCGTATGTGTCATCCTTCTGCTGTGTAATTTTGTTTTCAAAGTCTAAAGATACCATTAAAGTGACATGTCTGCAGCCTGGTATAAAAGACTGAACAGTTTGCAGTTTAAAAAAGTCACAAATTTGTTAATCATTGAAGATATACAGAACAGAATTTCTCTGTAATTACTGTACTGTCATCAGAAACATCTTGTTTATTCCTTGAGAAATTAAAGTTTCCAAGAAGATAAGAAAAATATTGCTCCAGACATAGAACTTCAGTTTTTCCTAAAGCTTACCAGCAGCCCTCAAGTTTTGTACACTTCTCTTTTCCTAATATCGTCCTCATTCAAACACTTTGCTTCCTAATCTCTTAAGAGAAGGCAAGGTCTGGAACAAGGTCTTTCATGTTGATGTCTTAAAGCAAGAGCAAGAACTTAAACCAAATATTAAAGAAATAATGTTGGTCTATAATAGAAATCAATTAAATACTTGATGCAAAGTCAGCATTACCTGGATGCTTAAGAAAGCTTCAGAGAAGAGGGAAGCATTGAAAATAACTTGGTTTTGTAGCCTGAATTTCCCTGAAATAAGTTTACTGATCCAGGGAGGCTTTTTTTCCCTCTTTGGTATGTTATGTCTTTCTGAGCGTAAGGAGTAATCAGACAGTACTCAAGCACTTTAGAAGTAATAAGAGAAAGTGGAAATATTTCTGAAAATAAATACCTTCCAAAATATTTTTAAATTATCAAAATTAATTTAAAAATTATTGTCCAGATAGGAGCAAGAAAATGAACTGATTTTAGAATTTTAGAGCTCAGGTTATTCAAACAATACTATATTTTTATAACTACTGAGTTCAGTTAAAGTACTCATCCTTGCAAATTACTTTTTCCCTTGCTCCTATAAGGATAAAACGTTCTACGTTAAAAAAAAACCTCTTGAAGTTTTGAAAAAACTTTCTTCATTTGCCAGTTTATGGTCAGCTTCACCAGGTGTATTAAGGCTTCTTAAACACTGTGACAAACAGTTGCAAAACTTATTATTAAATCTGCACATCAGATTCTGGTGGTCTTGTGATGATGAGTTGTTTCATCCTGTGAACTTGTATTCACAAGTGTTTTGTCTTAACCAGTGTTTATCATTGCCAGCTCATCAAGTCATAATCTACCACAGTGTAATTCTTACCAAGGAATTATCCCGTATTATTGTTAATAGGGTGAAATGTCCTGTGTCCTCTGCTTCCATAAACTTGAAAAATTACATTAGGAAATGTTTTATGTTTTTTGCAGCTCTGAGCTGCGTAGTACCGCTTAAAAATTGATAATAACAAATAGTTCTTTCAAAAAAAAATTGCCTAATGCTAAGTAGAAATAAAAAAAAATTAATTTGAAAATCTGAATTAATAAGAAATTATTAGAAAACAGAGAGATTATTATACCACTTTATAAATTATTTATTCACCTCATGAATGAATTCTGTGCTGGTGGCCCAGGTAGAAGAAGAGTGTAAAAGAACTAGTAAAGGCACAGAGAAGACCAAACAAATGGATCAAAAGAGGACCAGCAAGAAAATATAACAGCTTCTCTATGAGGAACAACTGGACTAAGGCTCCCCAGATTCAAAAAGAGAAATGACTGAAGGGTAAAAAATTATGAGCAATCTCAGTGAATTGGGAACAGTAGGGGGTTGCCTTTTTCAATACAAAAATATCACATAAAATCACAGCCAGCAAACTCAAAACAGAAAGATCTTTACAAGATGAATTCTTAAGCTACAGAAATCCCTGCTGCAAGACGCAAGTCAGCATTTTAGAAAAATAAATCTATCGATTAAATCCATTTAGAGCAATTTTTAATTTATTCTTATATGTTATTTCTGGGTTTCTGGCATTCTCTGAACTACAAACCACTGAAGAATGAAGAATTCCATGGGACAATAACGCTGTACCCTATTTCCTCACCCTGTTAACCAGACATATTACAACAGAAAAGAACGATGGTAAATGGATCTTTGCTCTGACCCAGTGGAGAATCTTTATGCTCTGAGAGGCTGACAGGCTAATATATACATATTAGATATACAGATATGTATATGTATGCAGATATACACTGCAGATTGAAATCTCGAACAGTAAGTTGTTTTGGGGCCACAATCCTTTGCACAGAAGTTTTGAAGCTGCAAGAGTTCAGTAATTTTCACAGCACCTGCTCAGCCATCCTCTGGATCCATCCAACACAAATGGGTGTTCAGAGCTCAATTCACTGGCCACATGGAAAGCTGGGACCAAAATATTCAACTAGCATCTACCTCAGATATGGAAGCCAGTGGACACTCTCACGCAGAGGTTTCCCCTTAGTCTGAGCCAGGGAGAAGGCAGGCAGACACTTCTGGCCTCTCTGAAATGTGTGGCTTGTCTTCACATTCAAGTGCAGATGCATTCAATCAAAATAATCTGGCCTTGTGATGACAGACATTGTCATATCTAAATTGGAGGAGAAGACATGATGTTTCCTAGCTTGCAATCAGAAAAAAAAAAAAAAAGAGTGGGTTTTCAATTGCTTCCTGAAGCAGAGGAAAAATTCTGGGAGAAGCATTACCCTGTACATACACTCTTCCCACAGTACCCTCTGTTGTTACTCTGATAAATAGGACACTAACTGGAGAAACGCAGCTGCTCCCATGTTCTTGTAAGAATGTGCCCATCCTTATCTGGCTATATTTAGCAAAATATCAAACAGTCTTTAAGAAGCCTGATCAGTAAATTTTAAAAGGAAGGAAAAGAAAAAAGGTGATGACTGAGGCATAGCTGCACAGTTTATTCTTCAGAATGTCCTTCTTTATTAATCATAAAGAGAACCATATCTTCGTTGCTCTTGAGCCCAGCTGACCCAGGTATTTTCTGTTCAAGATTTGCCGTCTTACAGTCATTATGTCCTCATGCCAGTGACAGCAGTGGCACAGATGATGAAAGTATTTTACAGGTTACCTGCTGCAGTTGGTAACTAGAGCATGGTTCCTGCTTTTTCCTCAGGTGGTGGAGAGAGGGCAATACAGATCCCTACAGAAATCTGCGGGTAGGGATGTTCAGAGAGAAGAGACAGGAGCCTACAGCTGGTCTGTGACCACCTGGTCTCACCAAGACTTTGGCAGGGTAGAAATTGCCTGTCACGCACAGCTACCAAGAACTCTGGAAGCTGAAACATGGGCAAGGAGTTTTGCAGCTAACCTTGAGCAGGAGCCACCAGAGACATTGTTCAGAGGACCAGAAATGGCATCCCTGCCACACCCAAATTCACTGTCATAATAAGCCAGGTCTTCATTCAGTAGCCTGAGACATTACAACTTCTCTGTGAAACAAAAAAAATAGGTTTTCCTCTGGTTTATTACCATTTTATTTTGATTTATTACCACTGATATTCTTTACTTTTGAATAACATTAATTGGAAATTATCACCAAACAACTCTTTCATTATTTCTAAAAGCTTCAGTTGCTTATAAAGGCCTTTACAATACAAGCTGTTTAGAAATTCCCATATGACATGAAAGTACCTGATCTGCCAAGGTAGTTTCCTTAAATATATGTTGTTTTTTCAGGTGCACAACATATGTTCTTGAAAAAAAGAAGAAATCTGACAACTCAATTGTTAACTGATTAAAGCCACAGAATTTCACATAGTAGGGAAAACTTCAACAAAAATTATTATTCTGGAGTTCATTTTCTTGCTCCCAGCCTTGTACTCCCATCTGAAAAGATTTTTAAATTGAAATAAGTACCGAAACATTGGTTGGAGGGTTGCTTTGTTTTTTAAAGCAGAGATCCTTATCTCCTTCTTAGTCCAAATTATAGCCAAACATTTTAGGGTTCCTTAGACACCTACTTTCCTACTGAGCTTCACTTTCCCAAATTAAGGTTTGTAAGACTGAAGTAGGTGGTGTACGATATGGGCACTACATTTTGCTCCTTCACTTTTTTAAATTAGGACTTCAACAATTATGAGCCGCGTACCATCTGGAGATAACTTTCACAGTTGCTCTTGTTTGCCAGGGACTCCTTTAGTCTTTTCACTCTTGTTTTGTCCATTCATCCAACAGCTGAGCTTTATTCATATTCAAGGTCTATTACTCAAACTCTGGATTTTGTTTTGTAGGTGATATGAGGAAGGTTTTCAAGGCATTACAGCAAAATAGAGCCATGGCAGGGGTGGAGATTTTAGTATCCATAAATAGACCCTGACTTTCTAAAGCCTCCTGTACTGACAAAGTGGAAGAGAAGAATATCATTTACATGTAAAGTACTTTTCTGTGAATCTTGATATGTGACAAATGTGGAAACTGGAATGTTGTTTTGATTTTGCATGAGCACCAGGTGTTTGGGTAAGCAACTGAAGGATGGCAGATAAATTGAAATGTATATGTGGCTGGTTGATTGGACCATGCAGAATTACAGAAATTGAAATGAAGCAATAAACTGATAAATCTTTTAGGTTTGAAAACTGAAGTAATTAATCTACACATTAAGTATCATAATCTATACTCTGCTCTTGCTAGCAGGTCTCCCAGGAAAACAGCAGTGCTCTGTGTTGAAGATAAGCAGCTATTTACAATGTAAAAAGCCAGACAGTAACAACTAAGATTAATTTACCTATTGGATATTTCACTAAGCATTTCTTAGACCATTCAGTGTACAAAATACCCTAAACAACCTTTATAAATGGCTTTGAACATACTGCTTGTATAAGTTATAAATTTCTGCTTTTTAATTGAAAACTCATAAAATTATTCAGCAATGTCAGTGACAGACCTGCAAACATATGCTTACTTTTAACAAACTCAGGTGAGCTACCTGAACGTTATTTTAAATATTCTCTCTCAGTTTTACATTTTACACTTGACTTTTATTTTACTGTAATGGTCTCTCTTCAGCCAACAGCAATCTTTTTTTTTTTTTTTTTTCTGAGTCGATTATAAAAATTCAAGTAGCATTGGCTATAAGACATTTTTGTTGTTTCTTAGTTAAAACTCACATTTGCAGTAATTATTTGAAAACACCTACATATTTCATGACTAATTCTAATTTTCAACCTTCTGAGTATCTAAGGTGTTATTTATACTTTTATAGCTGGCAATGCATGTTTTAGGGACAAAAAGACAATATACAAAAAATCGTATATGATAATTGTGATGTGTCTGTATGTACTGACTTTCTACATCTAGTTAAAATTATTTATCACTGAAAAGTGCATATACTGAAAAGAAAATGCTTTTATTTCATTTCCTATTTAGAGTAACTGAACAACAACTTTGTAATTTCACTCTGATGTAAATTCACTGGGATAAGATGTAAGTTTATACTGAGTTGTTCTTTGAAAGCACTAAAAGATTAAATAACTTTCTCTTCTATAGAAATCTGTAAAATATGCCTAATTTATTAATAATTTTGAAAGAATACTCTTAAATTAATGGAAAAATCACAGACCTCCTGTATTCACAAATACTAGAAGATATTTTATAACTTGTTCTCAGAAACTTTGAAATGACGGGCTGGGCCAACCAAATAAATGAACCAAATAAAAAACACACAACCTCTCCTATTTTAAAGCTATCATATATAGCTTTATTGAAAATTAATTGTCTTTATTTAAATTTTTATTGTTCAAGAAAGTTTTGGAAATATTTATTATAAGGGGAGTGTAATAAAACTTCTTTTGAAATGCACTGGTAGGAAAACAAAGCTTCAATGCCTGATATACACTTATTCAGTAGCAGCATTTCTCTGACTTTGAATAAATAAATATTAGTAGATTTTTAAAAATTATTATACATCAAACTAAACACTAAAGCAACGTATGTACACTTGTGCGTATTAAAGATACTTTCAGTTGCTGTTTTCAGTAACTGGAACAGTTTTAATAGTCATCTTAGATTTTTAAATACATTCAAAATAAAATATCTACAGTTTTTCAGTCAAATACTTCTTAAAAAATACTTCCCTATAACACTAAAATATATGGAAACTAATTTTCTTCATTTATGCTAAATATCTGGTTCAACTTTTCAACAAAATTTCACTTTTTAATATCATCAACTAATCAATATTTGTAATTAAAATAAAACAACATGCTCTCAGGAGTAATGAAGTACTAAAAAGAAATTTCAGAGAATATTTTTCAACACAAAAATATTTAAAATATTGACAATTTTTATAGCTGCACCATGGAATTACGAACATTTCTACCACTTGTTAACCAGTCTTAGGAAATAAATACTTTGATTTTTCATTCAGGTATGGAAAAGAAGTAATGATACAATATCACTACATTTCACTAGTTCTAAAAATGACACAATTATAAGAATAGAAGAGTAACACAATGATGTACAGGAAAAATCTATGTCCTTTTTCCAGTAGAATGCAAATTATAGGTAGCCTGAGAGATAAACAGACATACCAAAAATATTTTAGAAACTAAAATATTACATTTAAAATTAAATATCTCTAGTTCCATAACTGCAACATGATATTTGGAAATTTAAGTAATTTAAAATAGTTTAAATTTTAAACATTGCTTATTTTTACCCAGTCTATTATTTTCTATTCATTCATCACTCAAATATGTTCCACAATAATGTCTATAAGCAAATATGTCTTCTTAGTATAGAAAAAATCACAATACCCAAACCAGTATTTTGCAAAGGAACAAAT
Source organism: Daphoenositta chrysoptera (assembly GCA_013397915.1). Taxonomy (NCBI): domain Eukaryota; kingdom Metazoa; phylum Chordata; class Aves; order Passeriformes; genus Daphoenositta; species Daphoenositta chrysoptera. The sequence continues at coordinate 458,765 of VZRO01007265.1, read as the reverse complement.
AGTATTAATTTAGGTTTTAGTGAGTCCTTGTCTCTAGCTTACCTCAGAAATAAGTTTTCCAGCATATGTGAGTCTTGGAAGTCTTTGCAGCACATTTCTGCTCTGCTGAGACCATACATACATACATATGTTTTATATTTATGTATATCATTCATATGGAAATATGTTATGTTAAAGAGCCCCAACACCACAATGTAAGAATATTGTGGATGGTTGTGAGGATATCATGCTCTTGAAGAGCTTCATAAAGCATAAGTTATTAAGTAAGCACTGTCTTGAGCCTGAATTCAGCTAAATAAAGATGAAAGCTTGTCAAAAAGTTGAAATGATACCCTAACAAATTGACAAAATTAATATATTATTGTAAGTCATGAATAGTTTAACCACAAAATTAGATAGGCAGATACGCTGTTGTTCTCTCTTTAATCAAATTACAAAGCCTCTCCATTGTAGGCACAGACATGCAATTATATTTCCATAAATAATTATTTAAATTATAATCTAAACATTCAACTACTGTTAATATTTAAAATATATTCATTGATGTTGTGCTATAGTGTAAAAGAAAAGAATATAAATGCTGCCACAGGTAATTATTAGCGGCTTGGCTGTCAGTTAGTCAAATCAACCAAAAGACCAATTACTCTGACGATACACAGGTTGAAAGGCTGGTTAAAGTAGAGTTCATCGCTGACATTAGGCCATGTTTGGCGAGTTCTGATTCTACAGCAGTGGGGGTGAATTTCCTGTGAATTATTATAATGAGGATATTTTGCATTTGAATTCACACACAGTAACTTGTTCTCAACTTTAATCTTCTAATCTTGCTTAAACCCGTAAAAAGCACAGACCACACTTCGCATAATGCAAGTCCTGAATTACATTCCTTGCTAGAAAAACTAAGGTTGAAATGAAGACACAGATAGCAACACAAAATGTTTCCTGCAAACCTCTTTTTCTTTCATGCATGTCTATAGAGAGCTGAGTAGGTCATGTAAGAAATTCTGCTTACGGAAGATGGTAAATGGCTCTTGAAAATTCTACATACAGAGTACAGTCATATCCACCTCATGGAATATGTTTCCCTTCAGAAAGATCAACTCCGAGGTGATTTTTTAGATGACTGTAAGCAGTCTGGAAGTACTTATCAGTCAGATGAGAAGCCTGCATATCTGACATCTCTGGTCTGCTGCTGTTGATTCACTTTCAGAGAACAGTGACTATAGCATTAATTACTTTCAAAGACCTGTAGTAACTTCTTTGCTTTCATTTTAAAAAATATTTTGACACACAAATCATAAATTTTAGGGAAGTAAATTAGAGAAGGATGGCAAAGTTCTTAAAAATATCTCCTCAATCACTCTGAAGAGTATTTTTAATTTGTTCATGTGTTCATGCATGCTAAGGAAAAAAACAGAGCACCTTAAGAAATCTCAAGCTTTACTCTCCACTGCTCAAAACTTTTCATGGTTTTATTCAAGAAATAAGTCACTTTTCTTCTTCAGTCACTAAGGAATTTAAGTACCACATATTGCTGAAACGAGATACTAAACCAGCTGCTAAAATGCTGGGAGGAAAGACATCTACGTGTTTTGAACCAAATTCAAATACTAAGCACCATAATGCTGTGTTCATACTCAGGGTACTACATCAATAATTGTGTCTCTTCTTACAGAAAAATAGACTTATCAATTGGTTTCTATTTATGCATTTTATTCCTGTTGCAATAAAATTAGGACATATAAATTATATAGTCTTATTACATATTGCTAACTGGTAAAAAGAGAAATGAACAGAATTCTTTTTAATACAATGAGATTCTTCATCCACTAAACAAGAAGTAATGACTGAGTGAATTCCACAAACAATTTAAAGACTCAACATATCACAGAAACTACATGGAAAAGAATTAAAGCCACTCATGCATTTGTAAGTAAATAAGGCACAGACACTTTTTCTCCTGTTTAGATGCCATGTATGTAAATAAAAAATGAAAACTTTTTAAATAGCCGTCTTGTGGTACATAATAATTGGCAAAATTACCAATTCTTCTATTGTTGACTGCAAGCACTTGCAGTTTCCCTTGTCCATTACTGAACTCCTGAATTGTAAATGAAGAGCATCATTATTTAGCTGCATTATTAGCTAATTTTAGTAAATCAAATTAGTTTTAAGTACCTGATATGTTAATTTATTTAGCTTACAGTGTCTCTTGCTATTGGATTTCTTGAGACTAAAAATTATTTCATCAAAATATGAGCAGACATATAAAACTCTATTTGTCTTCATTTATAATGAAACACCATTGTTAATGACAGAGCACTGCATGATGTGATTTGACTTAGAATACAAGCTTAGATTAGCTAGTACTTGCAGTTAGAAATAGCAGAGATTTTATTTGGTTTTATGTGTTGCATTAGTATTTACTTGAATCAGATAGTAAAAGTGGAAAATACAGAGGTGTATTTCCACCTCGGTAGAAGAGGAATATTCAAACTTCAAACTTCACTGTACTAATAGATATAAGATCACTATTAAATATTGTCTTTTATGTATCAATTTATCTTTGAATTGATGAAACTGTCAGTGATGCAATTTAAAGGGGAAAGAAACTTAAAAAATGACAGGTTTATTAACACATGAGATTTGTTTTTCTTTGTATCATTTTTAAATGTAAAATGTTAACATTCTACAAAATTCTCCAAATTAAAAAAAAAAAATAAGGTATGTTTCTTTATAGAAATCCTTATTAGAAGTAGATATCTCATTACAGCAATCACCTTATTAAAAGACGTGAAATTGTATAAAATATCATTGCAGCAGGATTATTTATAAATAAATACATAGGGTCTGTGAAGTAACATGAAAGGGAAAATATACATTTTTAAAATTCTACAGCCACTTGATCTGGGATTAGCAGATCTTAGGCAATACTGTATTTCCTTAGACTGCAAACCCTCAGGAGGTTTAAACAAATATTCTTTTTACCGTTTCAGGATACAGTCTCTCCCGGGAAAAAATTACCAAGCCTTTTTCTCCTAACATTTTATACCAAAAAAATAATTGGCAAATAAGAAGAACTTAAATTCTAAGAAATGAATAGTAATGAACTGATAACTAAAATATTGCTCAAAGGTTCAAATACAGAGAGATTGCAATAATAGTACTATTCTGTTAAGCTATGTATACTTCATCGAAGCCAGCGGAAAGGAAAACATACCATATCACCACCATACCGCAGGCATTTTCATACAGCCTAGTGCAAATTCAAAGCTTTCTCTGACTGTGTCCAATAAAACAGCCACAACTATTTTTAAATACATCAGGAGTCCATGACCCCATAAGTAGTAACTTCCCTTTCTTGATGGAGTGCGCATCTCACTTTTATAAGTGTCAACGGTTTCTGGCTGGCTGGCCAGAGACCACGGCATGCTCTGCTTTTCTCCCAAAAAGGCCATGTCATTCTTATACAACTTAATCAGTGACTACATACAAGAAAGCAACACTGCAGCCTTTCTGATCATTTTAATGAGGACCCCTGGCTATTCAGTCATTGAAATATAATTGACTTGCTCTTCTCTTATTTTCATAATAGACACTCCAACCTAGACCACATTTATTTTGCTATAAGAAATGTCAAGAAAGATTGGAAGTTTTCTGAGTGTCCCCATTAAAACTGAAAACATGCCACCCTGTCTTTTGCATTAGCTGCAATCATTTTGTATAGAACTCATTATGCAGATAGAAGATGCAAATGTTTCATCTATCTCACATCTAACCAAGCTGCAAGTGCCAAGAAAATAAGCAGGAGAAAAATAATTTCCTTTCTATGTCTGTGCCTGTGCCTGTGGTATTTGCATTGTGTCACAATGCCAGTACCCATGTGTGCATGTGTACACATGTGCTCATAAACAACATACACACAGCTCCAAATCCTTATAGCTTATCTCAGGTAAAATCTAAAGGTAGCTTGGCACACATCATCACAGCCAAGGAAGAGCGTTTTTCTCAACAGAAGCAGCTCTATGTAACAATAATTATTACTTTAAAATCAAATGAATAGCAGAAAACATTTGAATGAGAAGATATCATCATGTACAGGAATGCATTCAGTGTTGCTTTATAAATAGAATAATGAGCATGTGCATGCCAACTGTGTTATTTTGAAGAAGTCCTAGTCACTTACTACAACCACCCAGTTCAGTAAACAAAATATCAGGTAAAGAACTGCATCTACCATACGATAAGTTCTGCTCTTATCTGGCTGGACTGTGACACACATTTCCCAGCTGAACACGTTATACAGGATATCTACCATGAAAACTCATTCACTGTTGACTTAACTGTGCAATTTGAAGTGCAAGACAGAAAATATCTCTTCCGGTCAATTATCAACACGTACAGCATCCTACTGATCCTACCAGTAAATATTATCCCTACTACATCACCACTTTTTAGTAATTGTAGACTTGACTACACAAGTGTCATTACTTAGCATGCTACTAAACACCCAAAATAAAAACCACACATCTCAAAATTTTCCAATCAGGTTTTCAGCCTGAAAAACATTCCTAAAAAACTTTCTATTTGAATTATCCACGACATAGGCAGCGAAGAAGGAAAAGATCAGAAATATAATTGCTATGAGATCTGATATATTTAATCTGCATTTGAATAGGGAAAGTGGATTGATTTTTACAAGACTTAGAAAATTCTGTTCTGATGTATTACATATTATTACAGAGGAAACAGAAAAATCATACTTTACCTTCAAGCAACTGCATACTGAAATAATAGAAAGGGGTGGCAAAACAGATATTTTAAGTCAATATTTAATGTCATACATTATCATTTTTGCTCACAAGAGTCCTGACAATTCCCTTACCCATTTTTAGCATAAAAACATGAAAGTATCATTCTTTCTGGCATATTTACACAGTTTATTTTTGACATCTTTACATACAGGGCTTGAGAAGGAGTGTTTCTGGGCCTCGTTTTAGCGGGGCGCTGTGCACCAACCAACCCCAGCCCTAGAGCAATGGGGCCGGGTCCTTCCCGTCTGCCCCATGCTTGTCTTCTCCTACAACTCAAAGATGTTGCTGCACGGCACCTTCAGGAAAAAAAGACTTCTGAGCATCATGGAAGCTATCTGTTTGCATGTACATCCTGTCACCAAGCCATGGCCCCCGCGCACTCGCACAGATTTCCCTGGGCCTGGCAGAAATAATCAGCGTACAAGAGGGAAAGGAAGAACCCCTAGGCTTCCTCTGGATCAACATCAGTGCACACGTTCATGCTACTCTGGCAACATATGGGTGTACCTCACGGAGTACTTTATGCACAGCAGCAGCACTTGGATGCTAACAAATAAAGGTTTCAGTAGTGTAAGCATGTACAAATACAGCATTTCACACATGGATAAAGTTATGTAATTTAAATGGCTAGAACTGAAACTATTAAAGTGAATTTTATTTAGTATTTTGCTGCAGCTGCTTTACAGATTTTATATACAAAACTTCTAGCTAATGACATTTCCGCCAATTTTTTCTTATGGAAATAATGAAAAATTTTTTCAGCCTTCTCATGAGAATTTAATTTCTAATTTGGAATTGTAAAATTTATATTAATAAATAACTCCTTGCTTCTATCCCAGCTGTGTGTTCAATAAGAACTGTAATAAATGTCATCCTTAAAGAGAAAACAAGACGCATCATATAAATTAACAAAACGTAAAAACTTTGCAGCTGGTTTCACACACAATCTCTAACACTTCATCGTGCCTTCAAAGTGAAAATATTTCATAAGAAAAACTAAAAGGACTTCTTTTTGAGAGCTCCTTGACTGTCTGATGTCTGCCAGGTGCCAGTAGGTGAGATGAAACTCAGCAGTCAGCAAACACTAGAACTCTTCTCATTCATCTTTCTTGTCCCATGACACACTTCCCACTTTCAGGCTGTAGCCAGGCAGGAAATGTGTCTGACTTCTCTGGCTCTCTGACTACTGCATTACCCTTCGGCCATCTACGTAAAGGAGTTCAATTCTTGTCCCCTTCTTCTTACAATCCACTTTAAGATACCATTAATCATCTCTTTACATAGGTTCTCATCCTGGTTCTAGTCTGTGGTTAAGAGGTTAACAATACCACCCCTCTCACCTCAGAAGTATTTCCCCCAGAGAGCCCATCCAAGAACAGGCAAGAAGATCTCATTCCATGCCATATAGGTCAGGAAGAACCATCCCTCACAAGTGTTTTTCATGAACTGTCTCAATAAAGATGCATTTGGTCTGGCAAGGCAGATTCACAGGGAGAATGAGAAAAAGGAGACGGACTACCTATCAGAGACTGAAAATAGTTCGTGCCTCAAACATTGATATAAAGTTTTGCTCATTATAAAGAAGCTACAACCAAAGAAGCCTTCCTGAAGACCGGGTCCTTGGGCTGAAAGTCAAACTGCTAATTAGATAAAGGGAAAATTATTGTTCAATCACCTCAGGCTGAGTGGAAGGCATGTATCCACAAAAAACCAAAGCCACCAGCTGCCACCCCAGCTGAGTTTGGGGTGGGGAGAGAGAGCACAGCTCACTGAAGCCAGGTTTACACAGACTCCCCCCCAAGCTGAGAGGGGAAGAGGAGGTTTTGGGTGTGTGGCATAACCTCTGGTCAGAGGCAATGAACCCCCATCCTCCAAGCACACAAACTGGCCCAGCTGTGGAACCCCAGCCCATCCACGGGACTCTCACGAGAGAGGCTTTGCACCACGGGACTGCACGGACACAACAGACCCAGAGCCAGCCATGAGGGACTGCCCCCTCCCCCAGGGGACATGCCAGGACATTCCTACCTAGCTTGAGCTATATTAACCCATCGGATTCTGTGCCTTTTGGGGAACCTTCACCACCAAGAGACCAGCTGGAGAGCATCAACAGAACATCGTTGGGATCCACAGAGCGGTGATATTTTCCTTATTCTGTCCTTGTCACTCTATTTCTGTCCCCCCCACCTATTTTCTACTTCTCTCTCTCTTTCTTTCTTTCTCTCTCTCTCTCTCATATTTATTATCAAATAAAACCCATACTATTGTCACTGGCATATGGTCTCGTTTGCACCTTAATTTGGGCAGAAGAATTTCCAAGGAACCTTAATAATAACTGGATCCTAACACTACCACGTAAGCAAATGACCAGTTTCGGAACTCAGTGGGTTTGATTCTGTTTCTGATTCATCTTCTCTCCTGTGAGTTGGAGAAGGAAAAGGCAAAGAGGCTCGGCTTCATCTTGTTCTCTGTGTAAGAGAAGACCCTTTCAGTGAGGAGATTATCACAACCTCTAAGATGATAATATCTGAGGACTAAGTCTGCCTCGCAGGGTTGTGTTGCAGTCCAGAGGGATGTGATTTAGAAAGGTGGTTGGGCCAGCCCATGTAGACAAGTGCTTCCCGTGACAAAGAGAAAATCCTGTTCAGTCACAGCACAATAACATCGCTCTCTTGCCATTATTCAGCAAAGCTCCCGGTCCTCTCCTTAGCTTTGAAGACCCTCCATACATTGTCATACATGTCTTCCTTGTTCTCCTTTCCCTCAGCCATCTCTTTGCTATTTTTCAGACTGTTCCCTATTTCAGGAAACCACTACTGCTATTCCACCTTGATATGTCTGAGGAATCACTTCTACAATCTCTATACACAACCCACAAGTGAACTGCTCACGCACAAGAAGAGGATGACTTCAAAAGCAGAAATTACGTGAAATGAAAAATAAAAGTGGAGATGGAGGAAAGGTGGCAGGAGGAGAATCTTATTGTATTTAATCTCAAGGAAAGTGATGTTTATCTTCTTCAATTTGCATTTCACTCTAATCAAAAAATAGTTTTAAATGCTAATAAAAAGAGTACTTTAACAAAAATACATAGAATTATTTGCAGGGTGGGTGGTGTTTGTGATAACTGAGAGTGACGGAATTCAGACCCTCTGTTTTGTACTCTCTTATCAAAAGCCAGAAGCACTTCTTTCTACTTGCTTTAGGAAAAAATAATATATCAAAGCCACAATGCAATGGGAAAATCATAGAATCATAGAATGGGTTGGAAAGAACTTTCAAGATCATGTAGTTCCAAGCTCCCTGACATAGGCAGGGACACCTTTCACAAAACCAGGTTGCTCAGAGCTCCATCCAGCCTGGCCTTGAGCACCTCAATATATGGAGCATCCATAACTTCTCTGGGCAACCTGTTCCAGTGCCTCGCCACCCTCATGGCAAAGAACTTCCTGCTAATACCTAGTCTAAACCTACTGTTTTTCAGTCTGAAGCCATTCCCCCTTGTCCTGTCACTTCATGTCCTTGTAAAAAGTCCCTCTCTGCCTTTCTTGCAGGCCCCCTTCAGGCACTGGAAGGCCACAATTAGGTCACCCTGAAGCCTTTTCTTTTCCAGGCTAAACAAACCCAATTCTCTCAGCTTTTCCTCAGAGGAGAGGTGCTTCACCCCTCCAAGCCACTTAGTGGCCCTCCTCTGGACTAGCTCCAACAGGTCAATGTGCTTCTTGTGCTGAGGAACCCAGAGCTGGATGCAGATGGTTGCATGTGTGGTGTCACCAGCGCAGCATAGAGGGGCAGAATCCCCTCCCTCTCCCTGCTGGCTGACTAATTGCATGTAAATCCAGGACACTTTGGACACCCCAAAGGAAAAGTGGGCCACTGGGTAAAAGAAGGAGATTTATAGTCACTTTCCCATTAAACTACTCTGGACTAAAGAAGTAAGAATACAGTCATCAGTAAGAACTCCCTAGTTTTCTCAAGCAGGCTGATGGAAGGGAGAAACTGTATTGCTGCTGGAGTATAAATAAGAAATCTCACAGCTCAGACAATTCTGCTGTGTGTCAGAGAGAGATAATAGATTCTATCAGGAATTAGGCATCAAATTCCTTCTTAGAGTCTGAGTCCTACCTTCTACTTGATACCATTTTTAACAATAAGCCTGCAAAGACATTAGGAAGTTATAGATCTTTAAAAATGGACATGGAGGCTGGAAACATGAATAGCCACGTGGTCATCATGTTGTGGCTTGTTTTCCACACTTGCTACATCCACAAGTTACCAACAACTGTGGTAAGACCTGTTAAACCTGCTTTCCCAGGCTTCCGTATTTGCCAGGGATTAATTGGAGTTTTTGGCCTTAATCAATGCAGTACTGTCCTTCTCTTCTTATAATTTTTAATGTGTTTAGCATGTGGAAGTATCTGCAGTTTTTATACATATATGTACATATGCAGATATGTGTGGGCATGCATCAAATGCCACTGTAGCTGCAATACAGTATATTCAGTGTCCTATATAAATAAAAACTATATTATTTTTCCCTTATGTGGGGAAAGCATGTACTTTGACAAAATGAGCCATAACCAAAATATCACCCCAAAAATATACTTTTGAGGAATTTCCAGTCAATAGAAAAACTTAAATTTTTAAAAAATCTAACAACAACTCTATCTCCGGATTTTCAGACAATTTTTTGTCTGTCTCTTTGCTTATACTGTGCAATACTTCAGAGCTACACTCTGTCCTGACTGATGTTTTTTGCTTTTTTTCCTCATTTGAACAGGGGAAGCCTAGGGCAGTGGATGTCACTGGGAGTCAAGGTGCCTCACAGACAGGCATGCTTGCCTTCAGCAAATCTACAGATTTGGTCCTCGGGAACTTTTGGTGTCTCCAAGGAGAAGTGGCAACTAAAAAAGCATTCTCAGTATCCACATTTCAGATGTAAACACCTAAATCCTTCTGCAGTCTTTCATCTCCCTGAGTAGGATGGCTGTTTAATTGCAATGCAAACACCCAAGCTGCTCACCCTGAACTCTTTGTGCAATCAATAGCATTTTAAGAAAAAGTCTTATACAAAAGTCTGATATTTTACAAATATCTAAAGACAAAAGAAATCATGCCTAGAAATGTTTATTATTCTCCACTGCCCCTTAACAGCAGAGGATGCTTAACTGGGATTTGGAGACTTACATTGCAAGCATCTACATTTGCTCAGATGAACCCCACTGCCATTTGTCTTTTTTTCAGTGGGAAATTACTGTGTATCCTATTGTAATGGCAAAACAGTGATCATAAATGCATCATTTTAATGTGATGAGGAAAAAAGCACTGGTCTATCCTTAAGTACAGCTATGTTCAAACACAAATGGAAGTTTCTTCCAGACAGTTAAAGCTATACAATTTGTGACGCAAATAGAAGTTCACAGTAAAGGGCTCACCATCAGGGTTTTATTTTGGGTGCCTATTTGAATATATTCCCTCTGGGATTCAATCATGACCCTGGTAGTCACACCAAGTAATGTCTTGCATTACCAGTTATTGCACAGAAAGCATTTTTGGAAGGTGGCCCTTTGCATCCAAAGTTCTGGAAAATGTAAAAATGCAAAAAGAGACAAGCAAGTAGAAGCAAGTTTCCTTAGCTAAAGGTATTGTTCCAAGCCTGCCAGCAAGCGAGTGTGTCTCTCCTACACTGAGGTCCAAGACACGTACCAATGTAGTTTGTTTTTTCGAGTGTAATCAAGTTGACATCTATCTACACTGATTACACTTCAGAAGGGGAGAGGGAAATTCGGGAGGTGGGAGAAAGGTTCTCTTCTCTCTGGTGGCTTCAGAAGTATCCTCCACAGGGTAGCTTGGGCCTCTGGGCATAGCCCTGAGAGATGGGTGGTGCGTAAGGAATCGTGCTGGAGGTCTTATGCCTCAGAGATGCTCTTCCCTATTCCTGCTTGCTCCTCAGGGGAGTAATTTGTTGCTGGTCTATACCAGCAGCAAATTATAGCAACCCCTGTGCCAGTTCAACTTGCATCTGGGAACTGGAAGAGGCAGGGGAGTGAAGGACAGAGGGCTTTGGCCTTTGCCTGACCATCTGCCTGGTGAAGCACTGGTACTATTTAGTCAGTTTTCTGCCCACTCTCCAGTGCATGATGCAGGGGAAGCTACGGTGACTCTGAAGCTTCATAGTCCTGACTCTGCTGTCAATCACAACTCAATCTGCTCTTTTCTTCTGACTCTTGCAATTCAAAACAAGAATTTCTGAAAACACAATGGCCAGACCCTGCTCCACTGAAAGCCTTTTTGCATCAGGAAACTATGTATGGCTCAATTCTAAGCACTTCCAAAGCCAGTCAAAAAAGAAATGCTGACTATTTTTTATTGTATTTGTGCAGCATCCCAAATGCCAAATAACACTGCTCTTCATGCCTTTATTACAGTGCTCTGCAAATGACAAGATCCTACTATTGCAGGATGCACCAAGTGAGTCTGACAAGTAACTAGCCGACCTTTATACAGATTGCATTTTTATTCTCCCTTTACGGTAGCAGTTTATCTCGATCCTCATTTTCAGCTCCTTGCATAATATTTCAGCTGCTTTCTACCACTGCTGGGTTATCACATGGGTTTAAAATCATTGTTACAAACACAAGTCTGTCCTCATTACCAACAGCATTAAATAAAGATCCACTTATTAAGAGTGGGAGTGGTAAGACATTGCTCTTCTTTTACTGGTCTTGTATCCTAGGCAAGTCAGGAAATCAGGCTCTTTTCATTAATACATTACAAATGTACCCTATGACCTTGAATGAATCTCCTCTGAAGACAACTAGCCCTTCCCCTGCCTGCCTAATTCTGACAGTGGTGTAGAAGACGGAGTGACAACTCACTTTTTAAAATGTAAATTCACACACCACAGCTACATTGGTGGTGTAATCCACACAGAAACCACTTCTCATACCTTCCTGTTTCTACATCTCTTGCTAAAGCCATTTCCTTGATTTTTGTCTTGTCCCAGTAGGTAAATATAAGATTACCAGGAGACATTTGGATGTTTCTGTCTGGGAATCCTGCCTTTAGCTAGCACACTCTATGTGCAGTTAGTGCATGGTCTCTTGGCTGACTTCACTGACCTCCATCTGTTAGACTGGCTGTGTGCCTGCTCACAAGTCAGACTGTTTCACTAGGACACAGGTGCCAGCAAGGATGCACTTGGATGGACAGCACGCACAGTACTGCAACATGTCCTACCTTCTTCATAAAAAAAAGCAATTTTTTGGCATGGTATGGCACTACTGTTTTTGGACTGTCATCTCACGCTGCACTTCCATTTTCAGGGAAGTGTCTGAAGAAGGGAAGGAAAGCTCATTATGAAAACATTAACTGAAAGACTTTCACACGCCTCTTAGTTTGTATCCATAAGTGCAATCCTTCTCCCTGTTCTTCATTAGAAAGGGAATTTGGTGTGCAGCACTTCTATTTTCTCCTTGGTGGCTCCAGTGTTTCCACAAAGTGTGCTGTGTTAGAAGGAACCAGTAAATCCAAAGTTCTTGCCTGAACACGTGTATTTGAGCTTCACTTTCTTGAGTGCATAAGGAGAAATTTGCATAATAAGTTGTAAAATAAGGTTTTGCACCATCACGTTGTATACAAGACTGCTAGCCAGTAAAAAAATTAGTCACCAAATCTGATAACCCAAATAAATCTGCTATCGGCTCACACAGACTGAGGATAGATTAATTACTAACACACAAGGCTACATCTTTTTCAAGCAGAAAGTCACAAAATAAGGTCTAAACACTTACCTGTGTAATAAAGAATGAAGACTGAACACATTTGTCAATTACAGGTATTAGCAGTTTTTCACTGACTTTTGTGTGTCCTGAGCTCTACATGGGGTTACAAAGAGATATACAAACCAAAAAAAGGTTTAGGAAAAGCCCCACTTTGCAATCTCTCACTAAAATACTGTCTACACCCCAGCTCTACATCATATTCCTGCAGCAGCTCCTTCTAAGTCCTTTGTCTCTACAACCAAAACTCTCAAACATGGCATTTATAACATGACCAACACCTTTGAACCTTGGGTACAGGCTTATCCAAACTGAAAAAAGCCTCCAGCAAGCTTGCTGGATCATTGCCTGTGTCACTTGCCCACTGCCTTGCCATAACTCCCTCCACCATGTATAAATGAAATTAAACCAGCCAAGCACCTGGAGATAGAGCAAAGTATTCACATGGAAAATAGTGAAGGAAAAGTACCAATAGCACAGGTAGAGCTATAGTAGGGGAACACACTCAGATTAGGCTATCCATGCTGATTTGGCTGATCATTTACAAACTTGGGTGATGATGGCTTATGAAAATAACAAACCAAGTATCAAAAACAGTGGGTGTATAAAGAATCCTAGAAAAAGACTCTTATCTGCTCACAAAATTCTCCTTGGACTTGAAACAGAGAGGTTTTTTTGTGGAATAATAAATATTTATATATGGTAGAAGGAGGGAGTTTTGTATCAAAGATAAGCTTATAATCATTACAACCTTGACAAAAAAATAGTTGGTATTTAAGAGCAGAATGACCATTCTTTCTGTTTTGATGACAGCTCTTGCTTTATATGACACTAAACTTCAGTTAGATTTTCTGTAGGTTTAGAGGGGAAAAGTAGCAATCATAATTACCTTACTTTTCTACAATTACATTATGTACTTATCCAACCAAGGATTTCACACTTTCAAGTATCAATATGACGCTGATCCAAGGCAAGTTACTGTGCTTACACCAAAACACATTACTCCCCACAATTCTCTCATTGCACATGTGCCTTAATATAGGTGCATAACTTTTAGAAGTGTTGCATCGACATTTTAATTCAACTGGTTTTACTTAGTCACCACACACATACGAAGAGATAGAAAACAGTGTTGTTAACACCCGGATGAGCAACAAAGTGAAGACTTTAGTGATTAAGTAAAGCCGAGCTCTGCACTTGCCCTTAATTACTTAAATTCAGAAAGCCTGTGTAACATCTGTTTCTCCTTTTGTGAGATTTTTGATCTCTAACCATTAAATAATATTCTCTCTGAAAATTTATTTCTCTTAATTTCAGTATTATATGGAAAACGCTTTGATATTTATTCAGATGAGATTTCCTGTTGGTGAATTTGGTGTTAGTAGTTGTAAAAATATTGTAATTGTATAGAGCTCTTTCTTATGTGAAGCATTTATTACAGTGGCCCTAGTAGACGGGAATAATTTCTTAAAGACAGAACATTCTGCAAAGCAAATTTTTTACAGGTCAGGTTGCAATTGATTAAAATACAATTGTTAATATAAAGGGCTTCTTCTCTGCCTTGTAAGGGAAAAGAAAAAAAAAAGGAAGAAAGGGGGAAAAAATCAAGGTTTCAGGCAGCAAAGTGGTAGCAGAAACTTGGTGATATTCCCCTCCTTTCTTTGTACCTATCTCAACCCATTTGCAAACCGTAGCGTCGACTCCACGCTGCCTCGGGGATGGGAGACCAGAAGTGCTGCAAACCAGGACTGATGTGCCTGACAGAGCTGCACAGCAAAGTCTGAGTGATGGCCTGAGCCATGCCCGGCAGTAGCCAAAATTATGAGTGGGTTTTCTTTCCTGGAGCGCTGCATTCGACTACAATCACAAATGTGGCATATGCAGTAGCCAGTCAGCTGCCAGTTGATTCTATATATATTTTTACATTAAGCTTTTGAAAGCCATGTAAGAAAAAGGGTTTGCATGCAAAGAAATACGCTGCAGCTTGGTGACTTACAGAAAGCTTTGGGGGGCACAGCCAGAGTGGTACATTGGGAGATCTTGCTTGGCATATACCCAAGTGCTTTCACTTAGAAGAAACATTCAAACCTGAGATATCTCTGTGTAAGTGCTGTAGCTTGTCCCTGTGCAGATGGATTTCATTTAGTGTATTGTTGTGTCCCAAATCAACAGGTATTCAGCTAATGAGGAAAATTAATCACAACTATTTATATCTGCATTTTGCTCTAAAGGTGTTCAAATGTAAGAATAGAAATATCTCCTTAAAAAATGAAGAGGCCAAAGAACACAAAAGAACCTAATGACTGAAATAATTGAAAAACCCCAATGTCCCTTTTAAAATAGTTTCTAAGTTGCTAGATAAGTGAGGTAGGATTTAGTTAGAGGGCGAGTCTTAAATTATCCTGAAAATAAGTCATAAGAGAGTCATGCCCTTCCATGACAGCTTTGAAATTTAGGGCTTTTGACTCCACATTCCCCATCATTTTGTAAAAACATGAAGCAGTCATTCTCAGATCCCATTTTATTGTCTGTTACTGTGTTCATGTTCATGGGCGAGTAAGCACTCTGAAACTGTGACTAACTTGTGGTTTAACAGATAGTTTTCACAAGTCCCCATTGAACACCATCAATAAAAGATGAGAATCTGCACTGACTATCTGCAGACTCACACTTGGATCTTTAGATTTAAAGCACCAAATAATTTATTTTGCTACTAAGGATAGTAGAATGCTTGAGAGCTGACAACCTCTATGGTTTAGCCTGAAGAACTAAAAAAAAACCATTATCCCCCTCTTGACATACACACAAGCACACACACAGAGAAAATCAGCAGCTCCATTAAGAAAGGGTTGGCAAGTGGCTTCCCAAGATCTCCCACGTATTTTCACTGAGAGCTCTAGGAACAAATCACTTAAAAGATTAAGGACAAACAGCTAATGAAAAAATATTTTCTTTTTCTTTAGTTTTGTTCAGCGTTCTGTTTAGATACAAACGATCTAGGAAGTCGTATCTGAAAACCTACATTTTAAAAAAAAAAAAAAACTGGGAACAATCTTGCACCCTCTCTGGGAAAGGAAATCAAATCAAATCCACAAATCTTTCTTCTACAATTCATCCTGATAAAATTTGTAACAGCCAGGAAATTAACATTAAACAATGAAGCTCGTAATGAAAACATTACGAGTGACAACATTAACATAAAACAGAGAAAGCCTCACTGCCCGTCTACCAACAGTTAAGGTCCATCCCCCATACACAGGATGCTCAAGTAAGAAAAAAGCAGGCCAGGTCTCTAGCTGCTAATCAGTGTTGATACAAGAGCATTGTGCAGCAGCAGAAGAGAAAGATGAGATTAAAATGAATATTGCACTAATGAGCATGTTCTTCCTGATGAAGGATTTTAATGTAGACTGTAAATCTCTCACATGCTTATCACAAATGTCTCAGTTTGGTAAACAGGATAGCAGAATTATATGGGTAGGTGCCAATGAACACGTACTTAGGTCTGCAGCTAAAAAGGATTGAGGTGTTTTGACTCCAAATCCTGCAAGGTGCAGCTCCAAGGCACTTGAATTTCTCCCATCCCTGTGCAAGGTCTGTAGTATTCTACATGATAACAAGGTCTCATTAGGCTATGTCTGTATTAGGAAGCATTTCAACCCAACAGGAGCCAGTCCGTAGTCTGGAAGAGTTGATGTTGGGAACCCAGTCACTGCAGAATGTGCATTCTGTGGGCTTACATCACAGCATCCCAGCCTGATCTGAGGAGAACACCATGTGTCCTCCTGGACCAAGTTCCTCATTTCATTTCTTGCAAAAGAAACCAGACTGAGCACTGTGAGAGCATTCTGCAAGGCAAAGTACCTGTTGTCAATGGGGATGAGGAGAAGATTCAGCTCAAGATTACACTCCTGATCAAAATGAAAATGTAACTGCACATAGTCTTTGCTGCCTCAATTCATGCCATTCAAACAGATTGCTCCATGCGCAGTGAACTGCCAGAACAAGCTGAAAACATCAGTTTATGCTTAATTTATCCCAAACTGGAGATGAAGCATTATATTCACAAACAGGTTGATGTTCCTCATTCAATTCACAGCCAGGATCCTCCACAGAGCATGGGGCTTCATTGCAATGAAGACTTGTAGAAAAGGACCTCAACTTTTTTATCCAGTCAGTGAGCTAAGCAGGATTAGGCAGAGCAGAAGCAGACAGGACTGATTAAAAATGTAAGTCCTTATATCAGCAGATAAAAAGAGAAGCCTAGGTCCTAAAAATTGAACCCAGGTCCTCTCCAGTCTGCCTGAGTACTCTGCAAACTGAGCACCACTGGCTAAAGGAAGAATCACAACTTCTCTTTTGCTGTGCTTCGAAGCCAACTGCTGCTGGTTTAATGTGGAGCTCAGCACGTGGGTGTTGTTGCCTGTGTCCCAGGAAACCTCCATGAGCTCTAGCAGACGGTCTGTGTACTGGGCTGTGGGTTTGCAGATCCCAAGAGGGGTTAGGAATAAAGTGAAATCCAAAATATAAGCCTCTACATACTGATGTTCAGTACAGGGGGAAAAAACCAAAACAAACAAACAAACAAAACCAATTTAATAAGCTCCATAAAACGTTATGGGCTCCTAGTATTAGACATGCATATTCAGGAGCACAAGACTCCAGCTACAGTAAAGAGCTCCTAGAAGCTGATGTAGGAGTTCACTAGTTTCTTTTTAATTAAAGCACTCAGGTATGCCATAACTTAAATTATTTTTGTGCTCAGGATGTAATTTTAGTATCTATATCCTTCTTATTTCTGCCTTAATCATGGTTTGCAAAGACTTTAAAAAGGTTACTTGGCATTTTACATGCATAAATCTTATCCACAGCCTGTTGAGCAAACCTGAGGTGTTCTTGGTGAGTCTGAGAAGTAAAAATAGTGGGGGAAAGCCAATTTTCAGATCTCTTGGACTCTCTTAGTATCAGACAGCATCTATCCAATGTAGTTTTATCCAAAATAGAATAGATTGATGTAAAATTGGGTGAAACTTCACATTCCAAACTGCAGGGAGCATATAGTAATGCAATACCAGCTATGTTTCTATGGGTTATTTTAAATTAAATTTGAAGAACATTAAGTTCCTTTTCTACTCTATTTTTTAATTTGTATAACCAATATTATATAAAAGAACAATTTGAAACATCCTGTAATCATTTTGACTCCAAAATTATTTTGTTTACAGATCATTCAGTAATAAAGACTGAACTTCGGCCATGGTAAAAATAGCAATTAATTGACTCTTGAGTCACATGGTAGCTTACGGATGAAATTATACGTTTGTGTGACTAAAAATAATGAATAATACACAAAGGAATTCATGCAATTATATGTCTAGTGTCCTGTACAAAGAACCAGTGAAGGCACAAGATCCTTGTGTTAGAAAAGCTACCTAAAATGCCATCTGCAGTTGCCAAATGCTGGGGAAAAATATTATTGCAGCCAGAAATTCAAAAAACAAACCTATTTATCTGAACTAGCCTTGAAGCACAAGTGCAAAAGTGAAACAAAACAGACATCGCTTGTTGGAAGCACATGTATTTTTAAGCAAGATGTGGACACAAATGGCCAAATATGGAGAATGAAATTAAGATGGGAACATTGTGTGGGGTTCCAGTTCCACCCTGACATGCAATGAATCCAACTGCAGGATGTTGTATTGCCCTTCTTTCCCCATCTCAGCCCTTACCAAGTTCTGGCTATTTATTCCAACCCATCCATCTTGAACCAGATAGCTGATATGGCTGCAAACTTATTTTCTCCACACACATACAGAGGTTAGTCTGAAGCTGTTCCATGATTTTTTTACACAATCTAAATCATCCTGTCACCAAACACTAATATCAGTATTATTTTCTAACACCTTCTGTCCTTCCTAGATCTAACGATGGAGCCCCACATCCCCTAATCTGACAATAAACTGACGATTTGAAGCCACCATAAGATAGCCAAACACTGGGTAATCAGTGACACAGGAAACCTTTAAATCAAAGCAGTTGATGCTAGAGGCCTCAGGCTGTCTCTCCAATCACCATAATGATAATTTTGGCACTGAATGGAAAAAGGTCCAGGCTTCTCTCTCTAAATGAAGGGAATGGAGAATTGCGTCACAAATGCTCAAGAAAAAAAGACTAACAATTTTAAGCTATGTTTTGAAGACCTTGCTTGCTGTAACAGAGGACTGGACACGGGGGTGTTTCCACTCTGCTCCCAAGATTCTTCACATAAATTTGAAGACAAAAGTCCACCGGGGGTACTAGGCAGAATGATCCAGATTCTGACTGAGGTAGTCCTTAACCTAGTGTCTTCTGGAAGTTTGGAGGATGCACAAGAGGTGGGATCAGTCTGCTATAAAAGCTTTAGTGTTTCAGGTACGCTTTTCCTTAAATATCTACTACTGGCCTAGAAGGTGGTATGGGATTCATCCAGCCTATAACTAGACCCAGATGGTGACCCTTAAATTTTCATATTCTTGTCTCTACCAAATGCTGCTTAATGACCAAAGTTATGAAAATAGAAAACTGAGAAAACCGAGTTGGTGACACAGGTTGAAAAGAGGTCTCCCTTGTCTCCGTTTCTCCTGTCTTACACAGTGACTGCTAGGGATTGTTTCTTAGAACAGGAGTTTAGGAAGAAGCTACAGTAAGCTTTAGGGCTCAAAGAACACCCTGGGGTGAGAAGAGGGTATTTTACGAGAGAACCAGGTAAATAAAATGAAACAATAAAGAACTACTCAATCATAAGATAAGTGTGCTACAAAAAGTACAAGGTAGGATAGGATATGTAAATAAAGATCTCGTTCATCAGCATAAAAAGATTCCTCCGGAGAATCAAGAAAATATCACACAGGAAAAGAAAAACTGGGGGGTTTCCTTACAAAAGCTTTCAGTAAAATTCAGCAAAAGGGGGACTATTAAGGGACTGACTGTAATTTTAAGATTAACAGCCTGGACATTAGAATTAAAAATGACTGGGACGATGAAAGAACAGCAAGCATGAGTTTTCTGTGGAACAGGTGATAAATAGACACGATTAAGGCAGTATCGCCTAATATGGAGAGGAGCCATGGCAGCTGGCAAAGAAAAACATAAACAAAAACCTGAGGTCATAAAAGATGCAGATGACATGAAAGCAGTTGGGCTGCAAACTCATGAGCACAGAGGCAAAGTTAAACCTTCAGCAAGCGGTGTGGCAGCAGCTGTGTGCACACATGCAAGATGTGCATTGGAAAGCCTGACAATACAGCAGGCTGCACCTTGAAAAACAAGCATAAGAAAATTGTCCTCAATTCACCCAGGGAACGGTTCTTATGGTTTGGGGAAGGGCTAAGCTGCTCTTAGAGATTAAAGAAATTCCATCTTTTTAAAAAGGTTTCTTTTCCCACCTGGCCCAGTTGATGAAGGTGTGATTGGGCCGCTGCTGAAAGGCCTTGCAGCATTGGCTGAGTGCAGCTGGTTCAGGGAACTCACTGTAAGCAAGGACACATTGTGGTGCCATGGAAAGATGTGGACTTCCCAAGCCCTGTGGTAAGTGAAAATGTGCAGCTGAGGAACAGCAGAGCTTCATTCTCACTCCTCACAAAAGCCAGACCATACAGCTGCATTTGGAAGAGTATGAAGTGATACGAGTGTTGTGACAGACCACCAGTACATCCTGAACTCCCATTCATTGATTTTAATCCGTTTGTTCCTCTTTCAGAAACTACATACAAAAAATGCAGCATTCATGCAAACTGGGTGGTGTCCCAGTCCTCCAGGAGCAACAATTCCTGTGTGATTTCCAGCACTTGCTGCAACTTTTCTCTTGTGTCACTGGCCACAGCTGCAGCCAACCAAGGCCCATAAACCAATGAGCCACAAAATGGGGATCACCAAGTATCAGGGCCTGCAGTGGGATCCAGACCTAGATCACACACCTCCTATAAAAAAAAAGGAAGACAAAGGCAGGATGCAGAAGGGTTGTCAGAGAAGCATGTCCTGCCTGCTGGACATGCATAAGAGACAAGAAAATACCACATTCACAACACCTGCCTGAGTCTGGATCCGCACTTAGATTAAGTAAGCCTTTCCCAACCCACACAACAAATTCAATAAACAGTGGGGGAAGAATATTAACTTCAACTTCCCAGAAGTTGTATGAACCCTTCTAACTGCTGGTATTAAGAACATAGCACCCCACCTTACTGGCTTTCATCCAACAGGTAATGAGTTACAAAAGGAAACATCTCTGCTGGGAAAGACCGAGAGAGTTACCCTGTTCAGAAGATGCCACAGCAGAACTGTCAGTGTATTTGTCTTCAACATCTGGACATGTTTACTGAACCTCCTTCTCCATGATCAAAAAAACACACAAGGTGACACAAGGTCTGATTGTCCCACAAATGATCCCACGGGAGAGTAGTCAGATGCACGTTTGGAGATGCTCTCAGGCACTGCTTAAGTTTCATTTTTCCAGACTTAAAGAGAGATTTGGAAGATGGTTTTCCTGATATCAACCATGAATCCTTTTTCCTACCTAAAAGAATCCACTCTGCTAAAAAATCCACTTGCTTTTAATTTCATGTAATCAAAATCAACAGACAGGAAAGTTCAAAGCAAGTATTTTTGCTTTGAAGCAGGTTTCTAAACAGCTTTCCTAAACTGCTCCCCCATCATTATCATCATCATGTCACTGCTAATGGTCGTGTTACCAGCCCCTCATTTTTTACTTTTTTCTCTTGGATCCAAACTCCTTTGTCCCTTATTCACTCTTCCACCCAGCCAGGACAGCTCTGTAGTAACCTTTTCCAGATTTCAAAAACACTTTTTGTAACTTGTTCTCAGTTTGGTTGCACCAGGGAGAGGGAATCTTGTGACTCAGGCTCCCCTCCTGCTGTGCTTCTTCACAGCACACCAAGGTGCTCCAGGTCTCTCCACCCAAACCCACTCGTCTCCAGCTCCCCCTATCACCCCCTTTCCAGTTGTCACCTTGACTGCCACACAGACTAAACTACTCAACCATAATTCTAAACTGAGTCTGGTAAATGTTCTAGCCCCAAGCAAAACAAAACAAAATTTTCCTCCTCGCAAGTGTTGGAGGGGTTTAAATAGCTCATTTGGCAGATCCAGCTGAGAGCTGGGATGGAAAAACAATGGGAGGAGCAGGGCTGAAGGGGGGAAGCAGCCTCCTGTGGTGAAGGGTGAGAACTCACAGCTGGGTGAGGCAGAAAAAAGGTGGAAAGCTCTCCAACCCTGCCAAGGAAATGCAAGGGAGAATTGCAGGTTTATCTTACAGGCTGAGTGAAATAAGTTAAATTCTATTAGTGGGTAGGTCAATTTAAATTAAGAGTGGCGTGCTAAAGAAAACAATGCAACGACAAGTGAATAGAGGGTAAGTGTTGTCATGGAGTAATGGTTAATACGGTACATTACTTTCTGGCAGGAAAAGAGGAGAGAATTCTTATTTCATATGTTTTCTGGTTTTGAGTAGCTAGATGCCTGATATGGGTAACTAGAAGGTAAAATGTGGGGGTTTTTTCGCTCTTATTTTACAACTTCTTCCAGTAGTCTCTACATGTTTTTCCTATAAAACTAGGAAAAGCACAAAAAGGAGAAAACACACGCACTCATATAAAAGTGGATGTTTACATTACTAACTGAATCTGAATATTTCTCACACAGGAAAAAAATACAATCAGATAATCAAATCCTTATCAAATAAGAATAAATTCTAATGTAATTTTGTATCAGAATATTTGTTTTTATTCAAAAATTGTATTGCAAATTCTGCGCACTGTGTTCTGCACTACAGTAAAACCAGCACTGAATTAACAGAAAATAAATCAACCTACAAAACCCTCCAGTTTTTTAGCAAATGCAACACATGAAAATGTGATATATTTGATTGAAACTTATAGTGAGTTGCAGGACTGCAGTTAGAGTTTCCTTGTTTTAAAAGTTTTGTCATATAAGGGTAGGAGAACTGTGAGAGTCTCACATGATTAGTACCCACAGTCACCCACAGGCAAAGTCAGTGTAAGGTAAAGAAGAATGCTCATAAAAGTAGTGAAAACACTATTGCAGAATCTCCCTGAGGTTCAAAGACAAATTTTGAAAGTAGCTACAGATCTTTTACCCCCAGAAGTTTTACAAGTGGCCAGTTAGTCTCTACCATCTATGAGGGAAAAGACTGCAAAACAAGGCAATAAATGTCACCGTTGTTCCCTACCTGCAGACTGGCCTGCAAACTTAAAGCAGGCACCTGTAGGCAACCAGAAGAGTTGATTCCAACAAAATGTTTACTTTGCCACGTGGCTAGAGGAACTCTGCTGCTCAAGACGCACAAAGTTTTTCACTGCATGCTGTGGTGCCTCTCCCAAAGGGAGATGAGCTTGCTGCCTCTTGACCCATGCCACACAAAAAAAGCAGCCATTGCTCGGCCACAGCACAATTGCTCCCATAAACAAGCGTTAATCATGCACATTATGCACAGCATAATACATGTGAGTTGTCAGCAGGCAAACAGCTCCATCTCTGAATGAGAACCCTCTCCAAATTAGGAGAACAAAATTGCACAAGCAGACAGCTGTTTGCTGACCTACCTAAAACAATTTGGTGGTCTTAGCCCAGTTCCTCGCAGGCAGGTGTCTGTTTCGCAGCAAACATCAGCACCATTTGCACCGGTGACAAGCTGGCTAGCAGACACAGCAGGAAAGCCACTGCTGGCCTTGCCAAGGCTTTTTCCCCACTTGGCTCCAGGGATGATTCCCCCAGGCAGGGAGGACAGGCAGGGAATGCTTGGAATGACAGTCAGCCCCCAGCCAGAGGCCAAAAGGAGAGTATGAATTTCCAGTCATCTCAGTCTATCCCACAAAGAGCATATTTCACTGAAAGTAACAGAGCAAGAACAGTGTGGATTAAGAATAAAAAGCATTGAAAACTGAAGGATATTTAGAAAGAAAAACTAGGACATCATGGCTCTGTTTAGTGGGAACCTTGCTTTTCTACGTCTAGAAATCCCATCCTGAATTCAGCGATAACGGGCTTGATTCTCCACAGCCCACTTATTTCCATTATCTTCAAGCAAAACATGGGTAAGAAATAAAGACCATGGGCTTTTTAAAGTTTGCTTTTAAAAGTTTGCTTTTCACTCACTGCTTGAGGATTTCATTATAGTGTAGAGTAATAATACACTCCTGTAAGGAATTAGGTCCACTACTTTATACCAATTCTGCTAATCTCATGCAGAAAGAATTTATGTCAGAAGCCAATTACTTATCTCAGATAAGTAGAGGGATAGAACCAAGATATCCTAAATGTCAGCACATACTTTTAAGCCACCAATGTGCAAACTCAGACATTTTTACATACCAGAGTTTAACATGTGAGGCTTCAAAATCATTCAATTCTCCAATCAGTCTGAATGGACTTGTATCAACCATCTTCATGATGAATTTTAGAAGCTTCCCTTTTCCTTCCAGTTTAGGACAGAGCACACAAAAGAAAGAAAACTGGTATTTCTGGAGTAGATTCTCCACTCTTGGTCTTTTTGCTGCCTGAAAAGAGGATCAGGACCACTGACACTCCAAAATCATCGGCCATAAGGCTTGGGTACCTTGTCCTGAGATTCAATAAGTAAGGAGGCAGCTCTGCAGGCAGTAACATAAAATTCAAGTTACTTGTTTGAAAGCTGTCACATGGGGTTAACTGGTGTCACTACCGCCTTCACTTGCTCCAGAAACTCTGAATTTAAATGTCAGGAGCTTTTGTGACAGATGCATCTGTAAATAATTAGCACTGCTTTGTTGAACACTAATTGTGCAGCTGTGCTGGAGAAAGTCTCAAAATAGATGTTATGAACTGCAAAGGACCAAACTGTCTCCTTACTCCCGCCTGACCCCAGAACACCAGAGCTGTTAAATCAGAGCATGGCATGGCCTCAAGGACCAAAATCACCTCTGGGTGAATCTTTTATGAGTCATTTGTTTATTAATCAGCCTCACAGGGTGAGAAGCTGCTGTTTCTCAGGAACAATGATGATAGCTGGTAGTTTCTTTATCCAGCCTTGGGTTTGCCATGTGGCTTATCAAGAAAAAAACTAAGAGGGGAATGGATTCATAAGTTCACTCAATCAGCAACAGTATTGCTTTGAGTCTCTCTTCTAAAAAAGAGCATACCTGTGTATTCCACTACCATGCTCCTTTCTTTTTCAACACTGGGAATTTATGATGCTGTACACAAATAGGTCGTTTTTTCTCCATCAGTTCATATCTCTTTACATGAAACAGAACATACCCCACCACCTGGGAGAGGACATTTGCTACTCCCATAACACCCTCCCTGCACCTGTTTCTAAGATTTTCCAACTTGCAACCCCTCCTGCTGCCCTATTCAATCAGTTCTCAATCCCATTCTTGTGCCCTTCTTCCTTCATCTGTCTTAGTATTGTTCCTCAGTTACTCTCCAATTTTCCAAAATATCAACCACATACATCTACGACACCAGTGCTTCCCCTGTAGTCCTCCTACAGTCACTGCATACATAGCTGAATGCATATAGCCACTGTCTTTCTTCCTTCTCCAATCTCAGCTCCCTCTAAAATGCAATCATGCTGTCAAATTAGATGGATCATTTTAGCTTCTGAATTAGGAAAACAAAGAGCAAGATCAACCTCCTCCTTCCGCTTCCTGAGATCAGCTTCTTGTTTCCTTCCTGAGACGTGTCCAAACCTAAAGCATTCAAGGAATTTCAAAGCAGTTTTTAATGTTCTAAATACCTGTCCAAATTTTTTCTGCCTGAAAGGACTATAAATTCATGAACATGTTAGCTATGCCACGGCTTCATTTGTCAGTGAATAGTTATTTGTGAAAGAAAATCCCGTTATCATGTACTGTTCATTACTCTGAACTCCTATACTTCCTCCTGCACATACCAGCAATTTCACCTCCTCAGCATCAGATTTCCCTCAAACTTTCAAACACATCTTCTCTTACTTCACCACATCACACAGAGTAGCAGTTATTGGAGCATCTTATCTGCTGTATGCCCCTATTTCTCCTTCAATCCATGCGATTACCCTCCAGGTTTTATTGATTTTTTTCTTCATTGTTTTCCACTTTTCTTCAGGAAGTTATCACCATATGCTTGGTCTGTTGCAATTCTCTTTCCCCAGGTGGCATCTTCTTTTGGCCATTGTTACAACCAGTATAGTTGGCTAGGTCTGACTCAGTATGGGCTTTCTCATGTTAATCTAAACTGAAAGTACAGCCTCAGTCTCTGCATCTGTCTTCTTCCAGCCAATGCAATATCCTAGCCTGGCGCTATGGCATTCTGTCTGAAATATTTAAGCTTTGTCCTAAATGTTACGCAACTGGAACTAAATTATTGGACTTGAGTTCTTGACCACAGTATGACAATGCACAGATAAATGGCACTTGAGTTTTATTTCTCATTCAGGTTCTAATGATTTCATAGCATGGTCCTTGCAGCTTTCTCCTGACTAAACTAGATGTCAATTTGTGGAAAACTGTAACTGAGATTACTCCTGAGATTATCATTTTGACTGTCATCCCCATGTGTTAACTTGCCGCATCTATTTCTTCTGCCACATGAAACTTCATTCTTAGACATCATTCTCCAACTTTCATTGATTTCAAGGACCAAGATAATTTTACTTCTCTCAGCCTTGCTTCTTCTAACCTCTTTCCTTAATGATGCCAGTGAAGATAGTCTGAGTGCAATGGCTGGTTTCCCACCCTTTGCCCCATTCTGCCCACTGGTGGCACAATGGCCCAGTCAGTAATATTGCCCTATTCTAACCCCTGCTCAAAATTAATTTATTTCATGGAACTCACTTTCAACAGTTCAATTTGTTCATATTAGAAGTATTGAAAGAAGAGGAGTGCTGGGAGGGAGGTGTAGAAGTCAATACTGTTTAAGCAAGAAGTGGGGAAGGGGAGGTGCCTCAAATGAACCCATTGATGATTTCTGAGCTGAAGCCTGATGTATCCCCTTCTTTCAATTCATACTTTTTTTTTTTAGACTGTGTTCCCATAAGAAGAGAGAGTATGCTATACTATACCCACAGGTAAATGCACAGCCAGCAACCTGTCTGTAGTGTTTATTACGAAAGATTTGCCCACATGGGCACAAAAAGAAAGAATGCTATGTCATTAAGACTACCATTATGACTCTGTGATGAATACCCTGAAGTGGCCAACCTTCATATGGCCACAGCAGCTGACTCCTGTCACCCCTTCTGCAGTGGATGCTGTGGAGCCTGGAGCAGGCACACCCTGGAGCCTTGGTCTGTCTTTCCACCTCTGTGGTTTGAACCATGCCCACTTACAGTCACATGGCTGTTCCTGGAAACAAATCAGAATAAAGGGTCCTCCTGAGGAGAGCTAATAATGTACCTCAGATAGAAGCTCTCCATCAGCAGCAACAAGATGCTAACTAACATAAGGCAGAGCAGTTTGCTGGGGTTTAATTTAAAAGGCTGTCTTTCTTTTAGTGGTAAAGCCAGGAGCTGGAAGGGATAGGGAGCTGCATAAGTGACAAATAACAAAGCAATATTATACAAGACAAAAAATTCTTTTTAGTAAGAACTTGAGAGCAACTAGCCTCTTCAGCAGCTCAAACGGTGTAGAATGCACTAAAGCATTTACCAGTTTAGGAAGCAAGTACCACTGGAAAAGCTGATTTGCTAGGCAATAGGTTATATCTTTTGCAGAACCCATCTGAACTAATTAAGAAGACCATAGTCTGAGAGCTTTTTCCAAATAGGAATTAATATTCCCATTTTCTTTCATTTCACAAACCTGAAATTATCAGCAGCTCTACATTATTTTTATTCCTATTCTTATCTTTGTTGTCATTTTCAGATGTCTTCTCATCTGCACAATACCAAACTACAAATTAGGTTTATTTTTGAGACAGAAGTGCTCCTAAGCTGACAGCGCAAAAATCTTTGCCACAACATTATACATTAAAAAAAAAAAATCACGCATCCCATTAAATGACTAAACATTTTTTACATCTGATAGAAATAATAAATATTAATCCATGCTACTTTCTTCCCACATAAGAAAAGAGTAAGTAAAGAATTTCTTCCCAACATGTAATCTAAATATGTCCTCTCTCAGTTTAAAACCATGGGTCCTTGTCCCGACACTATCTGACCATATAAAAACTTGCTTCCCCTCCTATTTATAAGCCCCCTTTAAGTACTGGAAGGCTGCCATCGAGCCTCCTCGAAGCCATTTCTTCTCTAGGCTGAAAAACCCCAGTCCTTTCTGCCTGTCTTTGTAGGCCAGGTGCTCCAGCTCTCTGATCGTCTTCACAGTCCTCCTCTGGACTTTTATCTGTAAGAGTGCATATCTTTCTTGTGTTGAGGATCCCAGATCTGGATGCAGAACTCCAGGTGGGGTCTCACGAGGGCAGAGTAGACGGGCAGAATCACCTCCCCCAACCTGCTGGCCACCCCTCTATTGATGCAGCCCAGGATGTGGTTGGGCTTCTCACAACTGCTCTGGGCTGTGAGAGCACTCCATCAGATAAATTCAGCAGCTGTGGGTTGGGTGGAAGGGCAAAAAGCATCCAAAATGAAAATTACCTGACTAAATATCCATCACTAGATTTCCTTCTTTGGTGACATTTTCCAAATCCATTTACAAATTCCTTTTATACACACCCTTATCTCAAGACTCAGGAAGAATAATCAATCCTAAATTTTCACATCATTAGCATGAAGTCCCAGCCACTATAACTTGCAATCCTGGATGCCTCCCTTCTCAGTTGTTCCATTTGCATGTCTTGCAAAATAATCTCACCAGAATCACAATTTTAACATTCTGAAACAAATCTTCAAGAGATAAATCTGAACATCCTCAATTGCACATGTATGAGGCTCCAAAAGGAATATTTTAAACTTGAAAAAATTGCAACATACAGTCAGAATTTTTCCAGCTGCAGCATATTTTGTTGATGTGATTCCTTTGCAAAGCAAAGGTGTTAGCAAGAAAAGTAAACAAGTCTGGAGCAGGTATTTCAGTCAGAAAAACTTCCAAAGCATAGGCATGCAATTTTCACCCATTTAGATTTTGGAAAAATCCCATTAAATCTCAGAGGCCACAGTATATCAGATGGACTATACACATTCCTTCAAATTTGATTTCTTAGTATTTATCCTTGTGAATTTTCTTGAAAGACATCCTCATGGTCCTGTGTAGTTAGACCAGATTTGTGCATTTTTGTTCTGTAGTCAAATAAATGTCAGTCAGCTTTACCAGCTGCAACCATATAATTACTCGATTGTGTTGGCTGGACCTGTAACAATAAGTTAGGGTTGAGAACTGCATTTACAGAGCGACTTTAGCTGGCAGATTTCAGCTGTAGCCATGCCCACAGCAATCACAGCCCAGTTGCTTCTTTCCTTGAGACTTTTAACTAAGTACACACACCAAGGAGCTTTTTTCATAGAGCTGTCATTCAAGAAGTTGCTTCACCAGCACTCTTGGTTCCAAGTCATGAAATCTACACAAAGCAGGTACACAGTGCCATGAGGAAACATCACAAATGTATGCACAAATAGTTGTTTACAGACATTTGTGCTTAAAACGTCCCACTTTGCCCAGATTATTGTGGAAACTGTGCTTGCAAATAAAACTTGTCCCTACCTCCCTGAACACTGGTCCCTTGATGGGACTGACTGCTGCATTTTAAAACCCTTTTTAGGTGAATAATGTTCAATAATGCAATTATTTGTGCATGATTTTGTGTTCCTTCCACACAGCACTGTATTATTTCAGTTCAAAACTAATCTTACCAGTATAAAAGCCAAGACAAAACAGGTACTGAGTAACTTAAGAGTCTTCTCAATGTCTTTTTTTCACCAGATCCCCTGGTCCATTCAGCAGTGAGCCCAAATTTCCCCCAGTCTCCTTTTTACTGCAACGTACCTGCAGAAGCCCTTTTTGTTCCTGTCCCTTGCCAGATTCAGCTCCACAGGGACTTGGTTTTCCAAACCTCATCCCTGCATGTTTAGACCATGTCTGTATATTCCTTCCAAATCACCTGTCCTTTCTTTCAACTCTCCCTTACATTTAGCTTGTAAGCTCCAGCAGCTCCGCATTCATCCATGCAAGCTTCCTTCATTGCAAAAGATGAGGTGCAGCAGAGCATCTCCCTTCACTGGCTCCTTGATCATCTGTGTCTGGAATACAAAGTGCTGTATTGTTGTGTCTTCTTGTGCCACCCCTCCTGCAGATCTCAGGGTGATATTCTTTCTCAGAAATATAACATTGCTCAAGCAAGAATTATAGTCTTAATTACAGATTATTGGATGTGCATCTTTGAATGTTGTACACGAGGAGCCAGACTACACTATCATTAATAGATATTTGGGATCACCAGGAATGCTGATGCTAGCCATGTACACAACTAAACATGTAGAATGAAGTAATTTCCTTGTAATTAAAATTTTTCTACCATTTATATGTTAGAATTTCTCGACCATTTTAACATTCCACACGCATATAAACTCACATGTACTATAGAATTGCTGGTACACCTTACAGTACTGCAAAGAGATCCTGGAGGAAAGGGTAGCTGAGTTTGCTTGTGTTTTGAACAGATGGCAGAACACATAATAGAGCCATTGACTGCCACTGGATATATAAATGGACTTCCCCAAAAGATTCCAACACTGGTTTTGTCCCATTCTAAACTGAAAGAAGACTATTCTACTGTGTGCCAAGATGCATTTGTAGATCAGGTCCAGACAGTATTGGTTCACATCTGCATACTGAATAGCAGGAAAAACAAACTGTATAATCACTAGTCTCGTAAAAAAAGGGTCCCTAACTTACTTCCTTAACTGATATATTCATTTCTTCTTACCCTATTCATTATTTGAGTCTCTCTGAAGAACACACTGTAGAAATACATATTACAAATATTGATATTTTCTATATGTAGATAATTCCATGATGACAGGCAAGTAGCAACTCTTTACTGGCACCAGCACATAATGATGCTTGCACAAAAGGCCAGACTTAGTCTTAGTTGGGTCCTTCAGTTCCCGACAAGTCCTCAGATCAATATGTGATATCTGTGGAACACATGCTACCTTATTAGAGATACAACTAATTCCTATTAATTCATGGGCATCATATGTCTGGGAATGAAAACAGAAAGTATCTAATGTCATTACATAACAGATAGGACACAATCTGTGACATAATAAACAAGAACAGAAAAACAAACCAAGAAAAATCCCTCTGAATACCTTAAACATGGTCCAGTATCTGAGTAACTCACTGGGAACTGCAAACTGTGGACACCAGAGCAGGGGTGCACAGATCTCAAAGCCTTTCTCCCACATGGCACTCTAAATTATATATGTGTTTGCATAAATCCATCAAAACTGAAGCTCAGATAAATTTTAAAAAAAGGATTTCCCAATTGACCTACCCTGCTCAACATTTTGTTTTTTAAATGCCTTGTTCTTTCCAAACAGAATTATAATAAAATACCTGTGGCTGTAATTAGTAAGGAATTATTTCTAGACACACAGAAATTAATTCAATTTATTCCTCATATTTAAAATAACTTTTTAACATTTATAGAATTTCTCCCAAACAACATTTGAAAGTAGAAGTAAAATAGCATTAAATCTGCTTGATGAGAGTTGATATTAAAAAGCATTTTTTTAAATGCTTACACAAATATGTATGGGTTTTGTTGGCTTTTCTAGGACTTGAGTCTGAGAAACAGCACCTTTAATCTTTCACAAAGAAAACACAAAAATATCTTACTGATATCAACCATGGGGACAAATCCTCTATAACAACCTGTGGCTTGTCTGTGGACCTTAATTAGTCAGCGAGATCATGATATAGAGCCTCTTCAAAGAGGGTAAGAGTGGTAGTTCTCTGTGGAGGAACAGAGCAACCTTTTGTACCTGGTAATTTAAGGAGCAGCAACAGGCTAATCCGCCGCCAGCGCGGGCAGAGCATGTGGTGTGGTTCTCAGCAGAACAGCAGGCCCCTAATGAGCTCTAGGAGTGGATAGCAGCTGGTAAACTCGGTGCTCAAGTAGGAGGCTCAGAGAGCCTTTATTTGATAACAAAAGGCTGCAAATTGCTCAAAGGCCTGAGCAGGCAATGAGAACATGTTCATATGGTCAGCCAATACACAAATTTCCAAAACAAATATTACAATATATATGTTTTCATTGCAGCAGGACATGGTGGGATTTCTGAGGGCTCGGCATTTCAGAAATGAGTCATACATCGACTTCTCGCTAAATTGAGCCCCCCGGAAATTAAACCGCTTTTCTCTCTGTATTGCAGCAACTAGACTACATATATACATCTGTGTGTTTGCATTTTCAGCTTAAAATAATCTCAGGTGAGTTAGGAATAGAGTTAATATATCAAAAAATATTTCACTGCAAATACTACTTTACTGTATATATTCTGCTGCCAGTTGAGTCTAAGAATTCTTGAAGTGTGACAGATGGAGAAAGATAAACTATGTATCAACCACAGAATTTTGACAAAGGATATCATAACCACAAGTTCAAAGATCAACCATTTATTTAAACAAGGTCTGAAGCTGAAATTTACTTATATTTTTTGTGCATCTAGCCTTATCCATTGTTTTCTTTGTAGTATTAGTATAATTCCACAGGTACACAATTTTGTGGAATTACATGTTTAAGCATGTTTCGGTAGTAGTATATGGCTGCAAAAAGACAAGTTGCTATTGCTCCCACAAAACCCCATGGGACTCAGCCCCGACTGGAAGATCACCATTACCTTCTGTTGCCACAGCACATACTAAAGTAATTTGTTCATTATTTCCTGAAAACTGTGTAAACAGGAGGTAGAATCAAATTTTGGTTTAAAAAAAAATAACAGTATGTGTTTCTTATCATTATAATAGAAGAATAATGCAATTATAGGCAAGTAACTGAAAATAATTTCCAATGAAGCTCCAGTTAATACAGGCAAATGCACTTAAGGAAATCTGGTTGAGGGTTTGTGTTAAGATCAAAAAGGTGCAAAAAAAAATTTCTTCAATACTTCTTAAAATTAATAAGGACCAATAACATTAATGTGGGACGAAAAAAAATATGGCAAGTTTCTATCTAAAATTTGAGCTTTGTTTTTTTCTTGGGCTGTGAGACTGAAAATAATATCAAACATGGACTCAGATACTCTCTTGCACTATTCCTAATAATTAAAATCTTAAAAGCACCATATTTCATCAGGTTTGGAAAAGGAGATTCAACAATTGGCAAGTCACATATAGTATAGGAACCCCAGGAAATAAATTTCCCCATTAAATTCTCCATAGCAACTATCCCATCTTTTCCCAGCCATGTGAGTTAGATTTAGCTGTTTTTTTTGTTTTTTTTTTTACCTGGGGATAATGGTAAATAGAATATTTTTCTCAACGTTCTTCCCTCAAATGATGAAGCTGTGGAGTGCAGCAGTGTTCACAAAGGAGGTATTGAACTCTCAGAAGTTGGAGTTCCCTAGCTCTGCTGCAGACATGAGGACGGTTTAAAAGCTGCCACACAAAAGGAGTGAATAACCTGCACTCGACCTGAGCCGGCAGTTCCAGCCCTGGACACTCGTGTCACTGGAGAGTGGCAGCACCCCAGCAAGGTGTGGAGCCTCTCTGCCCTCGCCAGGGTTGCTGTGCTGTCCTGTGCCCTCGGCGAGCAGCGGGCTCTGGGACCAGGGAGGGGCATCCCCAGAAGCTCCCCAAGAGAGAAGGCAGGCTGCTCTCTGGCCTGCTCCTTTCCACTCAGGAGATGCCTGCTCTCCACTGGTTTTGGCAGGTGCCTTTTAGGATGAACACAGTAAAGGAATAAGTGTACACTAAACAGAAATGTTTTACATCTATGTAACAAATGTGGTTGTTGGGTTGGTTTCCCTTAAGTAGAATCCGCTGGGCCGAAATGCAACATAATAGAGTATTTTGCAATCACACTGGTATAAGAAAAGGAACCCCAAGGCAGAATATAATTTAATTAACTCTATTGCAAGAAATTACGATTATCAGAACTCATTGAAGGTAGACCAGTGTGTAATCATCTACAGCTTTCAGAAAATACATGCTACTTTAACTTTGATGAACTTGGCTAAATAGCACACTGTCTGAATAGGTTCTCATTTCTGAGAATTCATTATATATTCAAAGAGCTTTGGTACAAAATAAATTCTCAAGGCTGTAGAACCAGACCCCTGCTAGACTTGTAATAATGTTGTTACAAAAGCAAGATATTTGTCATGTTTTCCTCCTTATAGCTACTTTTTAAAGCAGAGACTGGAAAGATTTTATGCTGTCTTTAAAAACAACATTGCCAGGCAATGGAAAAATTTGAAAAACAAATATCCAAGAATCTATAGATATAAAAACAAGTATCATTTCGGCCATGTATTTTTTACTTGGTGAATTTCAAAGCCTAAGACCGGGCCTCTAAAAAGGCAAAGAAAATATTAACTTGACAGGTTACATTAATATCCACTCCCAAATATTGGTAGCCCAATTTGAAATGAAAAGCTGGCCCATGAAGCCCCTTCAGTAGACAGGATATATGTAAATATCCATTCCTGGTCCTGCAGCATGAAAGAAATAAATACAGATTTTGCTGCAGATTATGTAGGGGTGAAATTTAAGTCTTTAAAAAGTACACTATGTTGATTAAATGTTAGGTATAAAATAATTTTGTTTTGGTAAAACCCTTATTAATAATTATTGATTTGGTTGTCTGAGGTATAAAATGCCTAGAAATGTATAGTAATGTAGATGATCTTTTTTTTACAGAAGACAGATACAAAAAACAGAAGTTAGTTTTAGTTTAATTGTTGAGACAATGTAAGCAGAATTTGATGCAAAAAACTGCATGGGAAAGATGAAAAGCAAAATCCACTGCTTTTTAAGTTAATACATGTTTCTGAATATTCTGTTAGTATGAATATAAAGTGTTGCAATTTACATCACAGTTACAGGATGTAAGAAAACACGTGTCACACCTGTTATTAAAACACAGTGTTTAAAATGGTATGATAGATTATTTTAAGGTTTTATGAAAAACTGTCATGCAATTGTTCTATAGGCAAGATTAACTCCACAAATGAACCATGAGTTTTATTTTCATGATGTTGCATGTGAAAGTAATTTCAAGCACCTCACACTCAAAACCCACTAAAAGGCTACAAAATATCTTGAAATACTCTCGTGAGAAAAAAAAAAAAAAAAGAGAGAGAGATGTCCAAGATTATTTTGGTCTTTTAATAACATATTTATCCATTGTTTCTTCTCAATAGTCTGTAGTTCTGATGGACAGCTTGTAGCACTGGATAGGGATAGGAAAATAATGCAAAAAGAAAGGCTCCCTGGAGGAAAGTTTGAGATGGAGCCAATTGCCAAAAAGAAAGTCCAGATCTGAATAAAAGTGTAAAAACCTGGCCTTATTGACATTAATGGCATACTCCCAATTATTTTAATATGGCAATATTTCAACCCTGGGGAGAGGGAGCAATCATGATCAAAGCAAGGAAAGAGAATTTACTGCTTGTTTCAGCCCTCATCCTTTTTAAAAAGAGAAAATATTATCTGTTCCTTGTGGGGGGTCTCCTGAGCACTGCTGCTTTTTGCTACACTTGAAAAGTAGGAAAAATATTGTGGTGTTCTGAAGTTATTTTTCTTTCCCAAAACCTTTCACCAAAGAGGCTACTGAGACCACAAGGACTGCAGCGGACAACTGATGATCTCTTGTGTTTCTTTTGCCTTTTCAATCGATAAACCGGTTTCAGATCATCTGATGTCAACAGAAAGCAGCTTTTTTTGTTTGGTTGGTTGGCCTTGCTGGAGGCTAGACCCGAGGACCTGGCTGTGTAACAGCCTCTTGCGCTCGGAAGGAGGCTCCCAGGCCTGCTGTGGCACCGGCATCTGCTTTGTAGCGGGGATGTGCAGAGAAGCTTAAGTAAGTGTGGGAAAACAGCAACTGCAGATCAGGATTTGCCATAAGGCAAGACCTAACACATAGCTCTTTCTGGTTCATCACAAACAGATGGAAAAACACATAATAGACTCCAGCTAAAAGTCTTCTCTTCTATTATCTTTCTGGTGAATATACCACTGAGAAATTAGCAAAGTTGTTCAAGAACACAAGAACACTCACAGAGAAAGTAGCTACGTAATTGCAGAGCTTTTTTTGTGTTAACAGTTTTCATACAGATATGGGGCACATGATAATTACAGGAATATGTGTCCAGTGTAGCTGACAACGAACACAGTAATTTTTATAGCCCACAATTTTTAAGCAATGCAGCGATCTTTAGAGCACAAAGGAAAATTAGGCTCGTCACACTCACAAACCCAAGGCCTCATGTGCAGAACAGGGGGAGGTCCTTCTGCAGCAAAGAGCCCCCTTTGCCTTCCTTTTTTTCCCCATGTGACCTTAAAGGGTGGCAGGAAGAAAAACAAACAGCAGGAAGAGACTCTGTCTCTGCTTGTGGCTGCTCAGTGCAGCTCAGGTAAAGCCCCTCCAGATACAGGGAATGGTATATAAGCCTCTTCATACCAGCTGGGATTTTTCCTTGTGCCAGTTTCAGCACGGTTTCATTTGCCGAGTTTGACACAGAAACTCTTGGAGTTAAAATCTCCCAAAAGCATTGCATGCTGACAGCCTTTCTTGGTGTGGGGGGGAAGTTTGGGTGAGAAGGAGCAGAGCTTTCCCTACTGTAAGTCAACCAGGCTAGATAAGTTTTCTGGTTTGTTCCCTGTATGATTCCCTAGCACTTCAAGAACCTGAGAAGTGTCAGCTGAGAAGTAGGTTCCCAGAAGCTGGAATGTAACCGGTGTTCCCCCAAAAACACTGATTACATAGAGGAGGCAAGTCCCCTCTATCTCCTATAGTACAGAGCTAGAATTTGCAGGGAAACTCAAAATGAATTAAAATTGTAGAGGGATTTTAAACTGCAGAATACAATTAGACACCTTCGTATGGTTTTATGTCCTCTGACCTGAGGCCTCTACACTCTAAACATCCACATCCCAATCAATCATCCAAACAGAATAACCCACCCATGAATTACAGGGGAAGCCTATTACAACCACATCAGGGACAGGTACCTACCTATATGTGATAAATATACCTGTCTCATCTGGCAGGTGGCGTCCATATACTGCCACAAAATATGGATAGCCTCTGGCAAAACGTTTCACCCATTCCCTGTCAAAGTTAACCAGTCTGTTGGTTGTGCATAAAAGTATCTTCCCCTTCCTTGTGGAGACCTGGCATACCCTGTCTCTCTGCTGGCAAGCAGGAGTCCTCCATGGTGCTGTCTGACAAGAGCCTTTTGTTCAGCTGTTTAAAATTGAGTATGCCAAGCCACTATGGACTGCCTCAGACTGCCTTGGGTGACACTTTGCACATATTTACACTATGTTGGAAATCAGTGTATTAATTCACTTTCTCATAGACACACCCTGCCTTCAGTCTGCTATAGAGTACTCAGGATAGCATCCTACACACTCCTTTGTACTTTATTCCCCCAGGTGTGTTCCACATGGCCCCAGGTGGAGGTGGAAGGCATATTCACTCCTAAGAAAATCCTGTGTTGTATTCTGTATCCCTAATATGTATCTAAACCAGCAATCAAGTTAAAGGATTTGCCCTCATTTTGTCTTTCCTTGTTTATTTGGAGAAATCAAACATGCATCAGTGCTTCCATACGGACAGATGAAGAGCCTCAATGTCCCTCCTCTTGCATCCACCTGCAGCCAGATTAACTATTTTGTTCCCAGTGGAGTTACTATCACTGCAAAACAAATGTGGAAAAGAAGAGAGAATTTGGCCCACTCTTGCTTTCTCAGTGTTAGTGAAAATAATTCTCATTCACAGACAAGCCAGCCTCCAGTGGCAGTCACAGAAGAGCAGAGATGTTTGTCTGTCTGGCCTGGTGTCTAGCAAGAGATTACAGACAAAACAAAAGTTAAAGATTGATGCCACACAGCAACTGTTCACTTATTCCTGTACATGCTAATTGTACTGCACTGGAAGCAATTAAAGCAAACCTGCCCTGGGAGTGCTGCAGTTGTGGTGTAACTGTGCCAAGTGGTGGAAGTAACAGCAATGGCTGAGCCATCTACTGCTGAGCTACAGAAAGGGCTGGTTTTGGCACACTTTTGCCTGAGGAAAGGTCCAGCAAGCAGACGGAGAGATGGGCTGAGGCTCTGACGTGCTGTTAGCCAGCACTGTGGCAGCAGCCTCATTCAGTGTGGTGTCCAGCTGCTGGCAAGAGCTTCAGAAGTCACTCCACGACTCAGCCAAGGCTGAACAAGTTGCCACCACAGGAGTTAAACTCCTGTGGTTCAGGAAAGTTAAAGAAGAATGATAGTAAGATAACGCTGAGTATTTAATAGAATGCAATGCCCAAAGAAAAATACCAGGGGAAAGAAGTGAAAACAGCAACTTCAAGAGTCTGACTCTACAGGCAAATGAGAAAAACTCACAAAAAATTAGTTGAAAACAGCCTTAATCCCAACATCCAAGGACAGGCCATCCATGAGGCTAACAGAAGGACAGAGTTGTGCTTTCAGCCATCCACTGCCCTGGAGCACAGGCACAGCTGGCAGCACGGCCACAGCTGGCAGTGTGGGCACAGCTGGCCTCCCAGCCCAGCCACACGCAGCACAGCTGGCTGGCAACAACTGCGCCCAGCCAAGTGGGAGTCTCAACTCTGCACTCCCTGAGCTCTGCCCATTGTCCTCCCACCAAGGTAACTATTTTTGTGAGCATCAAAGATGATGAGTCCCCCACAGGTCAGTGTCCTGTGACTGGCACCTTCCAAAGATGCCAAGAAAGAAAAAAACATCTTTTGTGGAAGCAGGTGGTAGGCTTTTTTTTGCCATAACTGATTCTTCAGAGGAAACAAAAATCTAAGTCATTAATATCTTATGAATTTCTGCACCATTTTACTATTTTCATATACTGCAATAATTCCAGATTCTGGCTGTTCCTGGCATTACATGTGAATCCAGAGCCTTAGTACATTTTATTACTGCTTAAAGAATATCTACAGACATATTCTTATAATTCTTACTAATTTTTTTTGTACCTATACATCTCTATGTAGTTTATCTAGTCTCAATCTTTAGATATTAATTCTATATTACTGTAAAACAAATTAGCTTTTAGTTATCAAAACATCGAATTATTGTTGTGGGTTTTCAAATAATGAAAAGAAAAATTACAAGGCCATCCACTAGAAAAAGCTGTAATCTTGTGACCCAATTCTTTCTGGTCATGCAAGAGACTTTTGGTACATTCCGATTGCTGATATTTCCTCTTAATGTTCTTTAAGATAATGACATCCACTTACAAAGAGGGGACAACAAGAGAAACTGTGTGAAATAATATCAAATTACAACTCTAAGGATTCAGATTAAGAAATTAAATTGCTGGCTGATCCTACAACTGCTGAATTTCCTTAAACCCTTATCTCCCAGGAGACTGATAGAGCCTAATGAAAATAAATTATATGTTGCACTGATTAAGGTGCAGTTATTAACTGAAATTCCATTTACTAGAAAATAATCTAGCTTCTACTAAGCAGGTATACTTGTTTCAGCAGGTGATAAGATTCTAAGATAGAATCTTCTTTCTAAAGTATTCCACATCCAGTACGTTAATTTTGAAATACAAATTGATGTTTGTATTTGCCTTCATGTTCTTTTTGCCTTAATAGAAAGTAACCAAGGGATCTAAAGAATCACCCTTCCTATTTGTCCTTTTACATCTGCCTGAGTGACAAAGAAATGAAGAAAGACCCTGACCTTGGCTGGCAAGTTTTCTAACATGCAAGGTGGAACAGAGACACATTGGTACAGAGGTATGCATGGGAAAATTCTGCTTTATAGAGGCTCAAGATATTCTTGTTTGACTTTCATTTTCATTTTCCTTCTAAATGTGCTATTGAAATTCATTTGTAAGCACAAGACAAGCTTTTCAGTAAGTATAAAAAGGAAAGTATAACTGAAACATGAATAATGCTCAACTCACCATTCTTCCCATAAAGTCAAGCACCAGCTTCTTTGAGCAATTTGCAAATGAGCAGAAAACCACCAGTGATAGCAAACTACACAAACACAGAGCTGCACACAGGCCTGGGTAGAGCTACATTTCACAAAAAAAAATTGTTTCAAATCTCTTCTTACGCAGCAAGAATGTAAATATGCAGTATCCAGTCACTGAATTTCCAAGCACCAAGAACTCCGTGCTATCAGCAACACCACTCACAAGTTTCATTCATGTGACTGGAAAGAGGGTAATGTTTAATATGAGCATCAGACCCTTCTGCTTTTGGTAACATCCTGTGACCACTGAAACCACACTAGGAACTAGTTAAATCTTTTTTTAAAACAAGTGAACCAGAAATATCACCTGTGAATTTAAAGAATTTGTGTTCTTATCCAAGCATCCAACATTTCATTTTTTTCATTTTGTTTTGTTAGAAAATATCACCTACTCTGGAATGTCCTTTGCATAAGAAGCCTCTTATACAGGTTATAACTTAAAGAGGTTATCATTCATAACCTCTTTCTAACAGCAGTCTACAATTCTACAACGGTCATTAAAAATCGTTCTTCTTCTTGGTTTCATTGTGCTTTTCAGCCCCTCTTAGGTTAATAAACTCACATTTTGAGGAAACATTTTCTCACATTTTGTCACAATTAATCTGCTAGCATAATATTCCAGCGAAGAGGTAAAATGCAATCTTTTACATTGGTTTTTGGTGTTGCCATATATAGAGGTACCCTCCTGGACCTACGTCTTGACAACTGGTCTTATGAAGAAGACAATTTGTTTGGAATCACTTTCTTAAACTTGCAAGTCCCTAGCACAGCCATGAAACACATTTATCTTTGCCTATCAACAGCATTTCCCCTTACTGTAAGAGCAACCCAAAGAAGTATTTTGACATATGCAGCTGCACAGCATTCAGGGTAGCATTAGCCAGTCCTCCTTAGAATTTTCTCTAAATTAGTCACTAACCTCTGCCAATATTCCAAAAACAGTCAGTATTTGTGAGTCCATTACATAATTTTTGCTACTTTTAGAGAAACTAATATTTAAATGTAAGTCTGTTGCACTAGAAATTATTGTTAATATTCTTTCTTGTAAAGCAACCAACTTTTTGCAGAATCGCAGAATCACAGAAAGAGCTGAGTTGGAAGGGACACACAAGGATCATTGAGTTCAACTCCTGGCCCTTCACAGGACACTCTAAGAATCACACCATGTGCCCAAGAGCATTGTCCAAACACTTCTTGAACTCTGGCAGGCTGGTGCTGTGACCACTTCCCTGGGGAGCCTGTGCCAGTGCCCATCCACCCTCTGGGTGAAGAACCTTTTTCTAATATCCAGCCTAAACCTCCCCTGACTCAGCTTCAGGCCATTCCCTTGGGCCCTGTCACTGTCACCACAGAGAAGAGATCAGTGCCTTCCCCTCCTCTTCCCTTCACAAGGAAGTTGTAACTGCAATGAGGTCTCCCCTCAGTCTTCTCCTCTCCAGGCTGAACAAACGAAGTGACCTCAGATGCTCCTCATATGGCTTCTCCTCAAGGCCCTTCATACTCGTGGCCCTCCTTTGGATGCCCTCTGATATCTTTATTTCTTTCTTATATTGCAGTGACCAAAGCTGCGCACAATATTGGAGGTGAGGTTGCACCAGTGCAGATCACATACAGGTCATAACAACTGAAACTGATGCAATATAAAGATGATCACGTGCCTATTCTAAGATATGACTTGGAACAGTCCCTCAATATATCATAACAATAAATAAATAATAAACTATTCATTAAGTACTAGCAGATGCAGATCTGAATGTCAACATGGACCTCTATCTCTTGGATTTCCTTTTCAGTTACATGATAGAGAAATTAGTTTATCACAGACATATCATTATTTTATTTTCACGGTAGTTCATCTGAGAGGTGGATTAAATTCTTGGTTAGTTCTTTTCATTATTAGCTAATTTATTGTATTTTTATTTTCCTGAAGTGCCTGCAATAGCTGTGGGATGGGGCCAAGGGGAAGGGGGGCAGCAGAGAAAGAGAAAAAAAAAAAGTTTGCCAAAAGAATTGCTCAGATATGTGTAAATTCATAGAACCAAATGAACCTGATGAATATCTAACTTCTGCTTTTCCTCAAAAGTTTTTATATACAAATACAGCTTCACTGTCGACTCCAATATGTTTCAAATTGAGAAAACAGTAGGTCATTAATTTTTTTTTTGTTAAAAAGCTCAAAACTCCAATGTCATAAACAAGTTTTTAAATACTTCCTACAATGTTTTGTTGACCTTCTTATCAATACAGAATAGCTGAACATGAGTCCCTACAAAGCTGGCCAACAGTATAGAAATCATTGATGAAGGAATTTCTATGAAACAGTGAAAGGCAAAATGCCTATTTTCTCTCTCAATAGCTTGTTTTGTCTCTGCAGCACTCCAGGATTCCTCTTAGTGGTTTTAATATGATCACATTATTTTTCAATATTTGTACCTCTTAAGCAAAACTAATTTGTTGAGTGCTCTTCTATCTTCCTTTGGGATATGATTCTGAAAGCATAACATCATTTTGAGTTCAGAATGCATTATACCTCACAAATCACCTCGCACAGCTTACATTATTATAGGTGGCATCTTCATGTGCTACAGCAAGCAGTGTAATAAAATACCCTGACTACAATCAACAATTTTTAATATATCTTATCATGGGCCTTTACTACAACCTTTGTCTTAAAAAAAAATTATTCAGTTTCTGGAAAGCCTATTTTGGATTTATTTTAACCTTGCTACACATCAAAGTACAAGGATGAAGCTTTGTTCTTGCTGTCAAGACAACCACTACCTCTTCAGCAGAAGGGGAAAAAAATCAAAGACTTGTAGAATGCCAGTTGAGTTTGAACCTGAAGGCCACAGTCTCTGAGCACACCTGGTACTCCCCACAAGAGCAGGATACTCAAGAAAATTGAGGCTTCAAATGAGCTTCCAAATAACAACCTATAATTTCTTTTCAAGAAGTGGGGAAAAACGTTAAAGGAAAATTCTACATGATGGTCCCTTTTGCTGAAGCACAAGGAGAGGTTGAAGATGATCTTCAGAATGCTGCAAGACAAAAGCCTCATTATATATAATAACTGCTTACCAGTACCCAGATTGATAACAAGCTTCCTCTGCCAATTTTGTTCTATCATTATACAAAGAGGTGATTAAATTATTTGACGAATCTTTTCCTGTGCAATGTGGAGTTATTTACCTCAGGTAGAAAAGAGCAAGGTTAGGTAAAAACGGGGGCTAACCAGCATGGCAACTTTAAAATGGCAACACTTGTTCAAATCTTGCCTACAATGTGCAGACAATATTCAAGGTAACTAGTGGTGTGGTGTGTATTTGAAAACTATCAAATATATGTTGTGACATCATAGGGCATGCCAGCACCCTGTGTGTATTGCCTGCTTCTCCTTTGCTGATTGAGGAACTCTGCCCGATTTGGTGGTTCCCAATCCTCCCTGTGTCTCCAGAGTAGCCTGGTGTGGCAACAGCTGTCGGGGTCTGCTCAGACCAGACGAGGCTGCGTGGGCGATTCACAGCAGCCTCTCAACATGACAATTCTTTGCCCCTCTCCGGGTGTCTGGAACAAGAGTAGCCATGCCACAGGCCACACTAAAAATACAGTGCAGATGGTTGCAACAGAGCAGCTGGCCGTGTACCCTGGTCCGGTTTGGTTTCCTGGTGCAGACATAGCCAATCTTTTCCACTTTATAATTTCAAAAGACATTTCTCCAGTAATCAGGATGTTGTTATTCCCTTGTTGCCCATTTGCAGTCTTTCTCTGGAGGGGCAGGAGGTCTACACCAATTACCTGGGTTTCTTTGCTGCTGGAAACATTTGCAATCTCACATCCTGCAACAGGAAAATCGTGACTGAGAGCAAAAGACTTATGTCAAGTGACACTAGCTGAATTTTTTGTGCTGAAATGTTCTTACTGAAGTGAATATAACTGAGGTTTATTCAGAGTTCAGACACTGCTGAAGTGAAAATAAGACCACAAGAGAAGGTCACTTTTGATAAACAGCCCCACTCCCAGTGAATTCAGCAGGAGGTGCCACACAAGGGACAGTTTCTACACAGTACCAACCTACTGTGCTGTAAGAAATGAACTACCTGAATGCCAGCAGCTGAAATGGCATCAAGGCAAGTAAAAGCAAAGGTCAGGCTGATGCAGCAGGGCTCT
Organism: Daphoenositta chrysoptera; assembly: GCA_013397915.1. Lineage (NCBI taxonomy): Eukaryota > Metazoa > Chordata > Aves > Passeriformes > Daphoenositta > Daphoenositta chrysoptera. The sequence goes on along the minus strand of VZRO01007265.1, from coordinate 414,827 downwards.
TACAGTGTCCTGATAGAAGCTGTGTAACCCCCTGGTACAGCTATATTCCAAATTAGGAAGTAAGAGGTGTGAAAGAAGAATCCTCATCTGACAACTGAGTGGGGCATCGCTCTTTCCACCTGCAAGTGAATGTATGACCCAGACTGTGGCCAGAGCTGTCTCCTCTAAGCTCAGCAGATCAAATGTACACTTCCCCTTCCCCTGCACAATGCATACCCAAACATCCCCAGTGGCCTTTCCAAAACTCACCTTAGCCAGCAGGCAAGCACCCTCTCACCAGGCTGCATAAAGGGAATCATAAGTTTTCCGACTCATTTGCATGATCTCTTGGGCAGCTGAAAAAAACCTGCTATCCAAAGCAGGTGCTGGCAATAATTGATTCTTTCTAAAGCCCATGGGTTGAGTGTGAAAATGGTATTACATATGCTAATTTCTCATTATAATATGTGCATGAACTATTCTCTTATTTTGCCACATGAGTGCTTTGTTTTGAAAATCCCACGCTGTGTGGTTTCACACAGGCACTGCTGTGCTCTTCTCCATACTGTGATTCAGGGCTGGTGCTTCCCACCACCCCCTTCCATGCATGACCATGACCAGGCTATGGCTGTATATGTGCTCATTATAAAGTAGAGCCTGGAAAGTACAGTTTACTAGCAGTTTTTTTCAAAACGTAGTTGAAATTGAAAGTCCTGATTTCCACATTTGTTTTTATCTCAATTTTTCATCTCTACTACCTAAAATACTAATTATATTATTCACTTGGTCTAAAACATAGTTCAGCTATAGGATGGCACATATGGGATGCTTTCTTACATGTTTACTCTTTCTATTGTGTGGTTATCTAGAAAGATTCCAGAAAAGAATCACGTTTTGCAGAGCATTTGTAATCTTATCCATAAGGTGTCTAACACTAATTTTTTACAAATGGCAAATAATTATTTACTCCTCATGAGACTGTCATACAGAGGCTATCAATTTCCTCTCCTCTTGATAACACCCCCACCCTTCTCCAGGGGTAACAACTCCCACTGCCTGACTACTTGCCTAACTGGTTAAAAGAAATATGGCAAGCTCAAACAAATTGATCTCTAGCAGACATCGCTTGTTGTGTTTCTAGAATTACATGTATACCAACAACTGTCATTCCAGCTTTTCCATTCTTCCCAACTGTATAAATTGCAATACTCACCCTATAATTATTTTTTTTATCATGTCTACTACGTCCATAACCCATCAAAATATACACTTTTTTTCCCAGACCTGAATTTTGAAAGAAGCACATCAGTCTTTCTTGAAAATCAGGACTAAAATGTCAAAGATGCAATGGCTGTTTCATGAAAGTGTTTGCTCAGCAACTAGTTGTTTCTCAGATCTCTGTATTAATTAATTCCTGTTTGTCATGATTAAATTCTATACAAGTATTTGGCTTTTTGTGTGGGAACATTGAATGAGCAACACACTCCTGGATTCTTGTGATTCCCTTATGAAATACATTTACCATGGTAGTTACAGAAATGATGGGCACACATACTTCTGGTTTCGTATCATGTGGTTCTGCCATGGACAGATTCATTGAGTATTTGTTGATTTGTAAGAAGTTAGTTCTTGATTGCAAGTTAGGTCAGGTTAGGAGATGAGCCAAAAACGACAGAGGAGGTGTTGGGGAAATACATTTCAGGATTTAGTCTTCTCATAGTACAGGCCTGAAATTGTATAAAAGGCTTTCTATAGAAATCCTGCCTGTGATGGTACATGATTAATAGGAATATACAACTTAGGAGAAGCTTACTTTTTGCCTTGTTAGCAGTTCTAGATGCAACTTATTCATCCAGAGGTAGTCTTTAAGGGTGACAAGTGCACCTAAGTTTGGTAATATGAAAAGCTTTTCAAGAGCAAATCTAAGGCCCTCTCAAATGTCACCTGAGCTGCAAATAAGAATATTTTCAGCATGTTTTGGAAAACCTTAGATTCTGCGGAAGTAGGTTTATGATATCTTTTATGTATCCATATGTTCTCATTTTTTTGATGATGAATTATGTCTATAAAGAGTATGTAAATATAAGAGTACTCCAGACAAAGACTAATGAAATGATGACTAACTGATGGTAGAAAACCATTAAGTCAATGTTTTTAGGTGATGCAATCTAGGTTTTCTCTGAGTTATGCATGATCCGTCCAGAATGCTACACCCCAGGCTGCTACTAACAAGCATCTTCAAAGAACACCTTGAGCTTTATCCTGAAGCATCATAACTCTTTGGGACATGCTCATGTCTCAGTCATTCAGGTGCTCTTAGTGCAGCCAGTAAAGTTCAGAAAAGCAAGCAGTTGCTTTTGCAATCACCTGTTGGAACTGGCCCTGAACACTCAACAACTTGCAAAATGACTCTACAGCTGAGTTTATTGTTCTTGTTACAAACTTCTTACTTTAAATACTATTTAGGTTCTTTTTTCGCATTCAAATTCTTAACGTGATGATTCAGAGTCCTACTCTCTACACAATAATGTGATCAAATTTTTCCAAGTAAGAGCGTAGCAGTTCAATACAGCTTTTAGAATATGGGTCACAATTCTTTTTCCAACCTCTGAAAGACACATTAATAAGCTCTTGGCATTTAGAGAAACAATCTTTTCTCATTCTTTAATTTTCTTTTAGTTTTTGGTGTTCATTGGAACTTTTTTCCCCCAGCTTTTAAATTCTGTAGGAAAAAACCTTGGAGGAAAATTAAAACTTCTTTTTAAAACACACTGCAATTTGTTGATATTTTCAAGCTTTTCAGTATTACTCCATTCACAAGTTGAATGTGTGTGTTGTTTAATATCAAACAATTGTTTTAGTGCCATTTCAAGTGTCTGGCTGTGTTCATGCCTGCTAATTAAATGCTTCAGAAAAAAAATACAGCCTAAATTGTGCAAAACTTCATCTGCATCTGCTTCTTCTATGAAAAGATGTCCTTGGAACAACTCCAGTATGTTAAATAGAAAGCAAATTATTACAAATAAGACTGTAATTTACCTGTAGGCTTTACCATGAGCTACTTTTTATTAAATTTACAATTCACTTGCTATTGACGGTCAAGAAGACAAGTGTCTCTGTGGCACGAAAAAGAAAGTACTGTTTTAGGACTATTTAGATGGGTTATGCTCTGGTGTTTTTGGTGTTTGGTGATAACCAAATATTTCTGTCCCGTCTTCAGAGATTTCAAGGTGGGATGAAGAAGCTGTGGTGATCCCCGCTCTCTTTCAGCACAGAGGGTCGTTACAAGCTGTGGTTGCAGATTCCTGCAGATGCCTTCAGGACAGCACTCTCAGAAGCAGCAGCGTATGAAGCCTTTGCAGCAGCCACTATGAAGCCTTTGAGGGAGATGTTGTGACAGATGCTGTCACAGTAGGCTGACAACACATACACCGACATGTTACCACTTCAGCATTGTGTGTTAATCACACAATTTCTCAATACTTTGCAAGTAATTGAAAAGCAAAAGATATAAATATAAACAAGATGCAGTTGACAGAGAAGCACTGTGGAGAGGCTGTCCTTTCTGGACCACCCATAACCATAGTGTGAAGTACACACTACCACGCTTGTTTTGGACTCCTCAAGGCTATGAAAAGCCAAACTGTGATCCACTCAATCATCACCTCCCAGACCCACCATTGCACACTTTCAAGAAATAAAATCTTCCTAATGTTATCTATTATATGGCTAGAGACAAAATGGGTTTACACTGAAATTTGGAACCAAATAAATGATAATGCGAAGAGGTTTTTTCCCAATAGAAGCCGAGTGGCATTTTTGCACTGCATTGTTGCCTCAATTAATTATCTTTACACATATATCAAGATAATAAATGTAATTCATTTGGATGGAGAAAATTCTGCTACTTGCTAGATACATATACATTATCACCAGGAACCAATTACATATTGTAAATCCCCTGATCATTACATAGTCCACCTTGTTAAGCAATAACTGAATAAAACAAGTGGATTGCTGAAAACAAGAGAGATGTTTAATTCAAAATTAAGTAGGACTTAAATATTTAGGGATTTTTATTAGAACATCTTATATGACAAACTCATTTGCCCATATATATTGATGAATAGGTTTTTAGTTCGAATCTCAACAAAGGCAACTTCATTAGCAGCAGACCCAGCAACCATCAGCTGAGGTACTTCCATATCTTTCAAATTTGATTCCACATAAAATGCCTTTGCCAAGTAAATGTCAGACCCCTACAGTGATTTTTTTTACAGTTTCCTGACTGAACGCACTTCAGGCCTAAACGGAGCTGACTGAAGCAGGTATTGCTATTGCAGCAAAATGCAAACCATAGAATCATTACAATGGTTTGGGTTGGATGAAACGTAAAAGATCATCTAGTTCCAATATCCCTCTCATAGTCAGGGACATCCTCCACTAGACCAGGTTGCTCAGAGCACCATCCAACCTGGCAACGTAAACCCATGGTTATGAGAAAACACCATCCTATTCATATAGTCAGTGGTTAAACTTCCCAAATTAGCTCCTTTTAGCTGCTGGAAAGACTCAGCTCTAGGCTGAGAGACATATATGGCTAAGCACTTATTCCCTGGCTCTCACTACTGTCAGCCGAGGTTTAGGGAAGACACTCAGCGAGACCAGAATGCAACTCAGCTCTGCATTGGAAGCTTGCCTCTGCTGAAAAAAATGCTTTAGTGCAAGAGGGGGAGTGGGCAATGGGGGACATGCAGAAGGTGCCATAAAGAAGTGTAGGGAATAAAAGTGAAAGGAAAATTATTGCAGGGGAATAGGAAGCATGGAGGTGTTTAAAGAACAGAAAAACATACAAGTCCATGGAAAACCAGACTCTTAACCATTGTGGTGCTCACTAAACATTTCATTCCACCTTTCAGTGTTTTAGATCTGGGACTAGATTTAGTCTTTTAGGAAAATGCCTTGAAACAAAATTTCAAAATCTATAAAAACCATACCTGTATGAAGACAGTTTAGGACCCAAAATCAGATATTGGGTATTGCAACATTTAGAATTTATTGCTGCTTGTTGAACTGAAATTTCACTCTCTTGTACCGACTCATTTCACTTGTCTGGCAGCCACAACACAGGAAGTCAGCACAGACCTATCACTGACCAAATTGTTTACTGTTCAAAAAGCACACCGCACAAAACAAAGTTTATGAGATTTAAAGAGCAATTTTCACAGCCCAATTCTGGGGAAATTTTCATGAAAACAATAATAGAGCCAAGTCAAGCTTCAGTATTCTTCACTCACCCATACTCCAAATTAAAACCAAGAGTTTTTAAAATTTGGAGAAAATAGTGCTGCAGCAAGACACTTTTTTCTTCTTATCCACCTTTTTGGGAATATTTCTGCCAAAACAGAATCACACTTGTGATAGACACTGAAGCAGGAAAAACATCCAGCCATTTGCCTATTTTTTGAAGGAGAATATGGGGCATTTTTGGTAACAAAGTTTCTTCCAGAAGTATGTATACTAAATTCTGCAGGCACTCATCTCAGTTGCTGTTAAGTTCATGACAAGCCAACAGATGCAGGTGTCCTTTTTGTACCAATCATTTGCTGTATCTGTAATACCCTGCCAGCACAAAAGTGATGACAAACAGACTGCTGTTTCTGAGCACTCTCACAGGATGTGGGTCAAGTATATAAAACTGCTGTAGGCTACAAAGACTGCTACACAGGAACTCTCCTACCTGTCATTCAGGTTCAATCACCTGAGGCTCTTTCACCTTGAGAACTACATAACCAGGCTACTGTCCAGCACCAGGTCTCATACCTCCCTCCACAAGAATTACATCCAGCATTTTCCTTTTGTCCCAGTGACTACAATCTTTGTGCAGTCTATGACTGTATGATCTATAGACCCTGCCTCTTTTCTACATTTTCCATCTCTGGCAGTATCCTTCCAGTCCAAATAAAATATGAAGGCCAAAAGAATCATCGTCCCCTGTCAGTTACCTGGCAAATTTCTGTCAGAAAGGCAGCTGTGGTGTTACACAGAGAGTAAACTTTTTCCTTCTGTTCAAAAAACAAAGGTATTTTTCATTCTGATTATGAATTCTACTGCAGCTTGCAGGTAATAGTCATAACAACTGATACAGCAAGACTATTCCTGCATCTTTTTCATCTGGAATTTTATATGTAGTTACACAAAAGATGGCAGAGAATCAAATCTCTAGTGGAGCCCAAAGTAACTGGAAAAACAACACGTGTCGCTTTATGTTGTCTGCGTGTTTTCTATTATATTACTCTTAAATCATAGCAGTTACAGGTAATTAGTAATTTCTAGTTTCTATTAACATTAAAAAACAACATCAAGAACAGCTCCCGTTTAACAATGGGACATTTCAACTAGCTTGCCCAGGATTCTTGTTGCTATGGCCTGGGCTTGACAGACTAAGAATACACCCAGCTGGTTTTCAAACCAACATTTTCAATAGTCTGGGGAAGAGCTGTGTGACTTGTCATAAAAACAGCTGCCTCTGTCTTCCCAACCAGCCAGGAATAAGCTGAAGAGAACAAAACCTTGAATGAAAACACCTCGACTTTTCATGCAAGGACAAAAGGTGGTCATTATGCATACCAGGAAGGTTCTTTTATAGCTGGTAATTACATACAAATTGGAGAGTTATAATAAAAAAAATCATTTCTCCATTTATTTAAAATGTGATTTCTACAGCCATTATATAATTACTGGTATTTTTCAGTAATGTTATTAAGAACAAATGAGCTAGTGTTTCTGAAAGATGCAAATACTGAAAGTTCCTTATAGGTAGTCCAGCATAAAGCAAGTGACAGGAGAAAGATCTCTTCTTGAAAACTGCAATCTGAACTTTTTTCAGTGTTGAAAAAGGATTAATTTCTATCTTTCTACTGTGAAGAAATAAATTCTCCCTATCATCTCTGACACGTTATTTCAAGCTCTCAACTTTTCTTAGTTTCTCATTTGTTCAGAAAATGTCTGTGAACTACTGACCTCGAGCAACAAGCCTAAAATAAGACACAGAAAGATCACAAAAATTCTGAACAGAACAAGAACAGCTCCCTGTTGTCACTACCCATGAAATAAGTTATTTGTGACACTTAGCCAAGCACTTATTCCCATGTACAATCTGAAATGTTTGAGTATAAGCAACAGTAGCAACATCTTAGTGAAAGAATATAAAAATAAAGAAAAACCATCTCTTAGGAGACACAAATCCATAGCCTAGACAGATTTTATAGAGCTAACTTAGGTTATATACTTCACCACAGTGCACAATTCTAGATATCTTGGAGGCTGAAAATCAGTATTAATATTATTAATGTAGAGGAGCAGAAGGAGTGATACAGAGAACAAAGACAAGAGAAAGGTTTTTATTTCAAGGGAGAAGAATTGGAATTAGGTGCATAAATATCATCGTGTCATCATCCAATCCACCAGAAACTATTTATTTTAAGGCAAATTATTTTCTGTTACTGGTAGTGCTTCTGTGAATGGATAAGAACAGCCAGAAAGCACAAGAAATGCAGAAGTAAATATCCAGTCCTCCTACGGCAAAAGATGTTTTCTGTTGGCAGAATGTAAAACACACATCTCCTCAAGAGCCCTGAGGCTCTGATGTCCAGGGGATTCCTTCTGTCCTGAGCTACCCTGGGCCACAATGGTAGCAGAAGGCTCCAAACAAAAAGTAACATAATTCAAAATGTGGGAGAGCAGACAGAAACCCTTTCCAGTTCCAATGGCAGTCAGTCCATCAAACTTGTGTCTCCTTTCTGTGGCCCATGCTGTCACACCAGATGCTTCTGCCTGCTGAGGGCTCTCTCCCAAGGGTAGAAGCTATAGGTTAGATCTGAGCTAATGGCAAGAAATGAAGGACTGGCATGAGGGGCTGAGCTAGATACCTAATTTTTAAGACAAGGTCATTTTTACTTTTTAAAAAAGAATGCAGGTGATGGGGAGGTTTTTGTTATTATAGCAAATAAACATTTTTTAACACACTATAATTCACCCAAGTCCTTGAAAATCTACCACTTACTCCACTGAGGATGGGAAGAGTCTCTATCCTTAGCTGACTCAGACTATTAAAGTGGCTTTCTCCTGGCTAATTGTTAAATATCCTGGTTTAGCATAATTTTGTTGCCTTGCTTTTTCTCTTATGATTACACATGGTGTTAAATACCTTCTGTGAAACTCACTTATTTGTAATGGCATCAAAAAGCTTGGAGTAAAACTGTGTGCATCTTAGTGGGTTATCACAATAGTTTTTATCTTATATTTTAAAACTCAAAATAGCAGCTTAAGTTTGTCTGTGACTGTGTCCCCAGTATTTGCTGTAGGGCATAGAAGTTGGTCTTATAGATTTACATCTGTTAGTAAGAAAAAAATCACAATGTATTGATCAACTTCCGTGATACACATGCTAGATATTATAAATATGTGAGTACCTGAAAAAGTATTCACAGACCTCACAGGTTCTTCAATAAGACCTTTGCACTGGGTTCACATCAAACACAACACTAATTTACAAATAAATGTCTTTTTCTTTGTTTGGTCACAAAATGCACCTTATTGACATGTCTGGTTTTGCACTGCAATATTTACCAGTCTTCTTTAACTGGAATAAGCAATACCTGGTACTTACTGATTGACGAAAGACATTTATCTGTGAGTAGAACTGAGAGAGAGGGAGAGAGGAAGTTTTATGAAAGTGAAGCCTGGACATACTAATGAAGTCTTAAAAAAAAGAATCATGAAGGGTGGCAAATCATAAACAAAATAACATCTATCTGAGTATGAAGAATAGGGTTATGGTTGTCTTTAAAAATTGCTAATTCTTGCTTTTGAGCCCAATTCCCAGGCCGCAGTTTTAAGATGAGTGTTCAGAGTGAACCATTGCATGATGACTCCATTTCCTGTTTCAGTTTTTGCCCACTGCCTCTTGTCCTACACCTGGCCTTTCCTTCTTTATACATTCCTATTAGGCATATGGATGCATTGATCAGATCCTCCTGATCCTTTTCTTCCCCACACTAAAAAAACCCAGCTCTTTTAGCCTCTACTATGCAGGATGTTCCACTTTCTCAATCATCTTCATAGTCTTTCACTGGACTCACTCCAGCACACCCCTGTCTCTCTTGCACTGGGCCTTCACCAAGGCTGAGTCAAGAGGAAGGATCACCTCCATGCTGCTAGTGCTCTGCCTGATCCAGCCCCGAAGGCTGTTGGCCATCTTCGCTGGGAGGGCACACTGTGGGATCATGTCCGTTGTCCACCAGGGGCCCCAAGTCATTTCCTGTAAACTGGTTTCCAGACAGTTGGTCCCCAGCATGTAGTGGTGCATGAAGTTGTTTCTTCACGTGGCAAAATGTGACATTTCATTTTTTTTAAATTAATGGGACTCCTCTCAGACTGTTTCTTGAGCCTGCCAAGGTCCTTTTGAACTGCATCACAACCATCTGCGGTCACTTCATCTGTTCGGCCTGGAGACAAGGGGAGATCTTCATTGCAGTTATAACTTCCTCGAGGGGGGAAGAGGAGGGGCAGTCACTGATCTCATCTCTCTGATGACCACTGACAGGACCCCGGGGAATGGCTTGAAGCTGTATCAGGGGAGGGTTAGGTTGGATATTAGAAAAAGGTCCTTTCCCCAGAGGGAACAGGCTCCCCAGAGAAGTGGTCACAGCACCAGCCTGACTGAGTTCAAGAAGTATTTGGACAATGCCCTTGGGCACATGGTGTGACTTTTGGGGATGATTCTGTGAAGGGCTGTGTTGGACTCAGTGATCCTTGTGTGTCCCGTCCAACTCAGCTCTTTCATGTGATTCTGTGGTTCAGGTCATTAATGAAAATGTTATTGATGAACATTATTGGCCTCCTCGGACACATCTCTAGTGACTGGCCTCCAGGTGGACTTCATGTTGCTGATCATAACTTTTCAAGACCACCAGCTCAAATGGTTTTCCATTTATCTAGTTCATTTTTCATCAGTTTGTCAATGAAAATGTTGTCAGTGATGGTGTAAGATGCCTTGCTGATCTCAAGATAAACAGCTATGCAAGAAATTTTCTTCTTATTCCTCTAACTATGATCAGACACAGCTCCACTGCATTTACCAAGTCTCCAAAGCCTTGAGCAACCTGGCCTGAATGACCCTGCCCTGATTCTGTTGTGTGCAGGATGCGGGTCTGGATGGCCTCCTGAATGAACCCAGGTTTTGTTATGGCAAAAACAGCTGAATTGCTCCCCAGCAAGAAGAGGACCCAGGGCTAGGCTCTTCCTGCTGTGGAAAGCAGCTCGACGGGAGACACAGGGAACCGCCATGAAGGATCAAGCCTGCTTCTCCTGTTGGACAAAAGGAGGACAGGAGACAGGAGGGCAGTGAATGCTGCTGCTGGGAGGGTAGTTTCCACATTCAGCTCTGAGATACTGTGCCAGCCCAGCTTCCCCCAGCTCAGCGGCCGCTGCACTGAGGGTGGGAACCCCTCACAACAGCCTCGCCAGCCGGATGCTCTGGGTGAGCCCACCTGATAACTGTGAGCGCTGACTGATAGCACTCCTTCCCGAACGGCTGAAGAACATTTCTGGCAGGAATGAAAGTAAAGCCAGAGGGTAATTCTGGAAGGAAACAGGCAGAAAGAGGAAAATAAGAAAAGAACTGCCAATCGTGCAGACTTAGCCATTTACAAGAGTTGGGGTTTTTTATGCTTTTCAATTGTTTGCTCAAAGATGCCAGACTTTCAATAGCCTACAGTATAGTGGGAGAGAATGCAGTTATTATATTGTGCTAAAGAAACTCAAAGAATATGAGATCCTAAAAAAGAATTCTTCTAAAAGATGAGATTCTTTTTTTCCTAAAAAATCTCAAACTGGTGATTTCTTGTTATCATATAACAAGGCTGAGATTGTTGAGTCAGACATGCAGTATTGTAGTGCCTATGGCAACATTCACTCAGAATCCACTTATAATAAGAAACACAAAATTGAAAAAGTATCTCCTAAGATTATTCTCATCTAGATTTCTAAAGATTGCAGAACCAGAAAAGCAAAGGCAGAGAAAATGTTGCCCTGAGAAGTCCATAAATTGCACAAACAGGTAGCTGGTGAACAAATTAAGGCAGTATCTGATATAAAGATGAAAGTCTGTGCAAACATGACTAAGTCGTGTTGAACACAAACAGATAAAACTGAGAAGTCAATAAATGAGAGTCAAGAAATCTCTCCTTACTGTGGCAAAGTAAGATAAAATCTCAAAAAGATAACATTTTGAAGAGTTTTGGAAAATGGAGCACTTAGTTGCAGACTGAAAATATATCAGATTAAATCCTGTTGGTCACTGTGGTGCTTTAAGACCAACCAGAAATTAAACTCCAAATAAGCCACTCCCATTCCTTGCCCCTTCTGGTAAGAGATGGACAAAAGCACAGACTATGAGTTGAGATAATTTACTGAAAGCAAAAAGCAATTAAATAAGGAACACACAGTAACAGCAGCAATATTAATAACAAAAATATATAAAAAGAGGTGTTTTACCCCCAAAAATGTGTTCACCACCTCAACTTAGCTCCACATGGCTGATGCTTTCCTTTCAGCATCACATCCTGTAGTTGTGTCTCAGAAAAATAAGAGAGGATGGATGGAGGCAGCAAAGGATGGAGTTTGCAGGGCTGATGCTGACAGCTTTCCCTCTGGAGAGAGCAAGGCAAAAAACGGCGCACCTCCAGCAGTGTTCTTACCTTTTCTTCCCAAATCCATGACCCCTGCAGGTGATGTGCATGGTGTAGGATAACAACTTAGCCATGCCCATATGGCACTAAGCTCTGCCCCCTCTCTGCAACCAGAAGAGTCCCTTTAATATTGTTGTGAGGTTGTTCCTTTGGGTTGTCCCTGTAAGTGCCTCCATGACTACATCACCCTCCTCTATCCACACTGCATTGCACTTTTGGAGGCTCTCAGTCAGGTCCATGCTGTCTCAAACATGTCTCACCTGTCCTGTGAGGTCTTACCGCACACTTGGGCTCCTGGGCTCTCCACAGTCATTGCTGCACCATGTGCATTCTTCACAGCCTATATAACAGACATGTCATTGCTTTTTCTTATAAACCAGGGGCTAGGAGAGAGGACCACTGGAAACAGGATGGATCCCTAGATTAGCAGCCTTTTCATCACTCTTCCCACACGTTGAATTATTGAAAAGATATACAGAGCAGTGAACATCGCTCTATAGGACCGGCTCATCCCGACAGAAGAGGCTCCTGCAGGGATGAGGCACACTGTCACATCTCATGGTGTTCATTTGTCATCTCCCCAGCATGTGTCCTCAAGCCTGGGCTCCCTCTCCTCGGAGGAAGCCCGTGAGCCTGGCTCCACATCAGCAGTGCTCTCTGTTACCCAGGGACATGGCCAAGGCTGGTGGGGAATCAGGGGCCTTCTCTGATTAGTGTATGTTTGGTTGAATCATGAAGCTAAGGTCCTTCCCCAGGGCACTGATTCAAGGGACAAGACACATGTCAACACATTCGACACATTTTATTTTTGCCAGAAACCTCTACTGCAGTCTGATATCATAATTCTTCCTCATAGAGATCATGGGCAGAGAGCAGGCCCTCTTATTACCCCCTTAACACCCCATGATTATCTAATTGATTTCATGGAGAGTGATCTGCCTCTCAGTTTCGAACACCGTGAAGTCGGCCACTTACAGACAGAGTCAGGCTTAGTCTACTGAGCTAAGGACAGGAGACTCAGGGAAACACAGCAATATCTGGAGATGTGTCTCAAAGGAAACAAATCCCACAAAAGCCAGATCTCTTCTGAGCCATTAAAAATGCGGACTGATTGCCTAGGCAGACAGGAGGAAAAAAGCTGTTAGAACAATCTCAGTCAAGGTACCCCATTACACAAAATAAAAACCAAAAAAAAAAAAAATTTTCCTCCAACTTCTCCTAGGAACTTTGGAATGTTTTTTCTAGAAGAATCCACAAAGGAGAATTAACATTTCTCATGGGGACAAGCAGAAATGGGTGTAAATCAAAGCTTGGAGCTGCAGAAAGGCAGAACTGAGAATTAATCATTCAAGCATATTGTGCTCCATTATTGTGCACACTTAAGACATGATCCCAAATGGGCTAATTTTGAAGGCATCTGAGAAAACCAGAAAATAACAAAAGAAGTTGTTATGGAAGTCATGTTTGCAATGAAATTCTTCTGGGTATATAACAATTTTGTAGAAACAAGGTTAAGATTGTTTAAACAGTGTTCAGAAAATCTGAAGATTCTATCCTAGACCAGAGCAAAATACTTGACACTTGATGTCATTGGACATTCTAGAATGTTTTGCAATAAAAAAATGTAGAAAGAGATCACCTGGCATGAAAAAAAAAGGCTTTTAAAATTGTTTGGAAATAGATGGAGGGGAAAAATGCAAGTCTGTCTATTAGCAGAGCAAAGGACCCAAATTAATTATTCTGCCTGTCAGGACTTAAAACTTGTTCCGGTAACTGAAGTGAGGACTACAAAGCAGTTTGACTTCTTCAAAAGAGCTAACTCTACTGAATAGCTAATTCAACCTAAACTTTTACTAAAGTGCTAAAACTTGAGTTAAATTCTGTTAACTAACTCAAGTTGAGAGTCCGAAAGCACTAATTATGCTAAGAGGGCATGAAGTACTCTGTCAGTGATTTCTATTTAAGATTTCAGAAATCTTTCACATATGACATCCAGGGTCTAATCATATGGTGCTGTAACTCCTCAACAACATCTGCACCAATTAGCTTTAGCTCGACATCATTACTGATCATTACTGGTTGTTTTTCTCATAAGTTTGTTTTCTTCTCCTTTAGTCAGCCTATGTGACACCTTCCCTGTTTCCAAAGGCTAATCCCCTGACAAGAACTTGATGAGGGTGTACGATGACTTCCATTATTAACAATATAATATGGTCCAACATGAGTATGTTGCACAGTTAAGCACTTTTTATGTTACCAAGTAGACTTGTTACTTATATATAGTCCATTCTCAATATTCAGGCAAGTTTCATACAGAGCACACAGAACACACACATTGTTCTTGTATGATTTCTTTGTTTTTACACTTTTATTTTCCTCAGTAGGGAAAACAAGATGTTAGTGGTCCCATAAAGCAACTTGCAAAATTTAAAAAAAAAAAATATTATTATCAGAAAATAAATCAGACATGGAAAGTATGAAAAGGGGTAGGTTTGAGCCAGGCAAGGCAGGCAAGAAATGGGCTAGAAGATGGGGGAAAAAAAGACAGATGGGAACTAATTTGTGCAAGACCTTGAAGCAAGGAGTCTGAACTGTATGTGGGAGAGATTTTTTTCCATAAACATTCAAACTGAGGCAATGATATTTAACAGCATTAATAAGACATGAATTTGGGTAACACTTTAATTGTCTTTCTGAGAAAATTGCTCAGGCAATCCAAGACTCTGGACTATTTTTCATATTGTTTTCCACATCTGTGGAGTCACTAAATAATTATGCCATTATTGTGTTCGAAGCTTTACTTATTAAGAATTACAGCAACACCTGGTTATACTGACAGTAGCTGTGGTTTAGTGATTCAACTTCCTGCAGTTGCTTTAGTAACCACTTCTTTGATAGGATTAAACATTCACTCTTTTGGAAACTCATTAGTCTCTACATTACTAATGCATTAATTTAATAAGAATAATTCTTCATACTTACCAATGTACTGACCTCAGGACATGACTTCTGGGTGACATTTGAGAATGTCATAGTGAATACATACTAGTTTTCCTCTGTGTTTGAGCAGGCTTTTTTTCTCTTTTGAATTTCTAATCAGCACCTGAAGGATCCCAAAAGGGTATTTCTCCAGTCCAGGAAAAGGCCTCTGGAAAGGCTGCAATGACAATGCCTTTTTCATTCTCAAGGTCTTGGATGAGGCAAATAAGCTCTAACTTAGCGTATTTCTTGATTTACCACTTCCTAAAGGAGAAGTCAGGATCAAAGCTAACCGACTCTAACAAAGGTTCCCACTGTCAAGGGACAAAACAGCCTATTTTGCATACTGTTGCATCTGGAATTTTCCAAAGAGCCCCCAAAACTTAAGACACCAAATGTCCATTGTAATTCCTCAAGAGTGAGACACCGAGCTCCTTGAGTAACGCTTCAGCCAACAAATCCAGTTATGCTGAGGTACAGGTGATGTGACTGGAGCTGACTGTACTCTGACAGTGGCTCACGCTGGATGGGGGCAGGAGAGCACAAGGGCAGGATAACATTAGAAGCCATGTGGCATTCTGTGCTTCGATAGTTGTGCACTGTCACTTCTGCAGCTCTTTTACCTGTAGCAGCTTTAGATGCCAGGCTGCTGAGAGGCACTATAGGTGAGCCCAAAGACTTACTGAGGGGCAGTCTAAGTGCAGGTCTAAACAGGCACCCTTCTGTAGATGTTTGTCTTTTTAGTATCATAGCTGTACCTGGTACCATTAAGTCCAGGAGTGCTAACACACTGACCTGGATTGGGAAAACTGCCAGGCTTTTGGGATGCTGCTGACAGTACAGGCTCTAGTACAAAAGATAAATAAAGTTTAGACAAACTCCTATTACCTCTACTCTACCTATTCTTTAGCTAAAAGGTATGTTTTAGAACTGACTGTAATTCTGTCACTCAATTGCTTGTTAGGTCTGGCATCTTTCATAAGCATGATAGATAGACTGATTCTGAAGGTCTTGGAAGAGTGCAGAGGAGACATCAGGAAAAGCATGCACACCACAGAAGACTGTGCCAAAACAAATGAGTTTATAAAGATCAGTTTGCTATGTAGTCTATCTGAACATTGTACATGCCATGTCTTTCACCGTATATTCTTCAGACTATAAATAAATCAAATTGACATATATTCACCATCTAGCACCATCTGCTGCGTAAAGGAAGAAGGCATTTTAAAAGCAAAGGATCTGTTTGTTTTCTTACATGATACATCTTAATCAGTGAAATGTATTCCTTGTTTTACAAATACGACTTTAAATAGGACAAGCATTTTACAAGAACCATTTGAGGAATCCTTCTAACTGTGGATTCTCATTTGTTATTAGTTTCTGCACCACATTAAAATTCCTTTCTTTCCAAAACATTAAGCTGAGAGCAAGAAGCAGGATGGTATTATCTGAAGTGTGGTGAATCAGACCTTTATGGAAGACATGCACATAATCAGAGATAAGGGTTATGGTTTTTATATAAATTCTTTTCATTTAAGATAAATATCAGATGCAATATTTGAGACAGATAATTGTCTGCATACTTGTGTAGGATTTTACTTTGCTAATTATATTTTTCAACTGTTTTATATATCCCCTTACATGTTTGTGGTTTTTTCATTAGCTATGACAAAAGCATAAGATATTAGTCCAAACAAATTTCATTCAGTTGTACATTTCTTTCCTACTTTTTCCTTTATTAAAAAAGAAAAATGCATCATTCTGAAATTCTAAGGGTCTCTATCTATTTTTAAATGTTTTGGAAGATCATGGCAAAGCACAGAGGCATATTCTAAAACTAATACAGGCTACCGCAAGAAATTAAGCTTAAGCAACTTTGTTGCTCCACATGAAACTAAAATTAACTCATTCAGGAACTTAGCTCTCCTTCATTTCTTCAATAATTAAGCTGCCTTTTTTGATATTAACATACAATGTTACAGAACCACTGAAATAATTTAACATAACAAACTGGTCTACAGTTTAAATCTCTTATACTAAATCACTGAAAAATTATTTTACTTCCTCCATCTGCTTTGTCCAAAAGGCATTATTCTTAGCTAGCTGGCTGTCAGCAACACAAAACAAAGGGATGTTAAATTAAGTTTCTACTTTATAAACAGAAAGGGAAAAAAAATAGACCACAAAATTTCAGTGTGTTGTTGCAGTGAATTCTGGCCTGTGCAAAGCTGGAGTAGTTTTCCTTATGGGCACTGACAAAGACAGCTGTCACTGTGGGCCACAGGGCGCTGTGAGCTGCAACCAGAATCCTGCCTGAACTCAGACCAGAGGCTGAAGGTCCCCACAGTGCTTTGTTTCTATCAAAAAATGTCAGTTTTGCTTGTTTCTACAAGGAGGGAGGGGCTCTCTGGAGAAATAACAAGCACAAACTGGAGGCCAACCATCAGCCATGCAGCTACTCGGACAAAATTCTAAGTTGTTGCTTAGCTGCAAATGTGCACTCCCAACAGGATGCTTTAGCCCCGTGCTGTAGCTAGCAGGATCTTTGGTGGAGTACCTCTGAAAACCCCAGAGTGTCCAGCCTCCTTGATTTTTCAATAAGTATACTAAAAATCTACACTATCTGCTTTCTTGGTTCTTTTGATGAGCTACTGCATAGTTTAGACTACTGAAAAATAGGTAAGTGCAAGTTTTACACAGAAAAGAAAGACTCAAGAGTTGAAACATATTTTTAGTCCTCCAATTTTCTGAATAGAGGCAAAAAAAAAATGTTCATGCTGTAAGACCCGGTCCAAAGCTAAAACACAGGCCTCTGCTGCTCTGACTCACCAGCAGGTTTTAAAAACTATAAAGGGGTATAAAGACTTCACCTCTTCCCATTCTTTCTAAAGTTTTCTCCTTGCAACTGCTTAGCCATCTGCAAGGAAACTAAAGTGATGCAAACAGCAGAACAGTGATGAATTATTCCTCAGCACGCTGAACCTCACTTTATTGATGCTGTCTTTTTAAATCTCATTTACTCTATTTCAGATCAGGACTTCAAATTGCCTGCTACCAAACCACTTTCTTCAAGAGCAAGCAGTCTATAATTTCTAAAAAAGAAGATAAATGCAAGCCCTTCCACTACCCTTGAAACAAGATAATACATTCCAAACAGAACAGATTCAAAAACTGAAAAGTTAAACATCAAAAAGCCACACTCATATGCAAAGCTACATAAAAAGTTTAGGAACTTTGCTCATAGCTTTCCATAACATTTCAGAGTATGAGCTCTAAACATTGATGAATATACTCCTCAGATTTAGTGATCTGTTTCTTCAGCTATGGCTTTTTTCAGTTGTTAAGAAACTTTCTCCTGTTTCTTGTAAAATACAAGTTTATAGCGTTATATATGCTGTAGGGAATCATTCCTCATTGGATTGACTTTGAATATACCTGAAAGCATTTCTGTTGCTTGTAGATTTTATCTGATATGGTCCAATGAACTCCAGTGAGCTTGAACATGACCTTGACATGTTGAACTTTACCTTCAGGTGAAAATTCAGAAAGTAACTGCTCACAGTCAAGTGTAGAATTGCTCTTTTCAGACAGAATTCTTGACCTTCACCATTCCCTGACCTGAAGCCAAGTGTAGTTAGATTTTCTCCCATCCTCATGTCTCCCTGGCACATAGGAAGAATGAATCCAAGGCTTGCTGCTCCCTTTATCAGATACAGGTGTGGGGACTCTTTTTTATATTGAAAATACAGCTTACAAACACAGCTTACAACCAGTGACTATTTCAAAATGTACTTCCAAGCACATAACTTCTAGTGAGAAAAAAAAAAAACAGAAACTGTTCCCTGGAAATATTTTCAGCAGGAACGCACCCAAACAAACGCATAGGTTTTTCTGGATCAATAAATCATTTCTTTGCCACACCAGAGTTGCAGGCAAAAAAAGACCACACATATTTTCATACCTACAGCAGAGCTTTCTGATCAGATCACGTGTGTGCACGTGTGTGGATTTAAAATATGAGTTTAATACAAAAACCTTTGAAACTATATTCCTCTAAGTATATAGAGCCATTTCCTTGTTTCAAGTGATCAAGTCCTCCCTGAGCATTGTACTATCAACCAGTTCAAAATCTAAACTCACTTGCATTACAACAGACTACTCCTATCCCAGTTATATGTCAAAGAACCTGGCAGATTTCCAATCAGTCCCACTAGCTTCACTGGAGAGAGCCGGTGTTCAACACCTTCACAAGATCAGGTAATTTTAGGCGTTGTTTGAAGCTGTAAACTCAAGTCTAGGTTTAAACCCATTCAGCAAGTTTAGAGGAGTAAGACCTAAATCCCTGATCTGTAAGACCCTGCCCTACAGCTTGGTCATTCACAACACCATTCATCCCATGTGCACCCTCGGGCAATGGATACAACAGTAATTACAGCATTAACTAGTAAGATACACGACAGTTTTGTGCCAAAACCAAGTTTGGTTGAAAACCAAAATTACCCTCAAGATTCTTACAATCTGCTCATTGGCAATTCTTTGCACCCCCTGCCAGATGCACCCAGACTTCTTGATGGTGTTTCTATGAACAGGCTAATACAGGGCAAGTCTGTCAATAATCATCAAAACTGCTTCCCAAATTTAAAAAATGGGATGTTACTGAAATCAACTGCTTTTCCAAGAATAGCTGAGGCTGGGTGTGAATATTTGGAAACTGAAAGACCAGTTTGCAAAATGCTTAAACTAGTTTCTAATAATGTCCAAAAGCCATCTCAGTGTATTTATTCTTCTTGGCTCTTGACTTCGAACAAGCAAATAATGTTCCATTCTTCACTGACAAAATGCAGCCTTTCATTATTCCCTGTTCAACCTGACTGAAAAAAGCTGAGTCTTCCCATAGAAAATAAAACAGAGAAATATTGTCATTTAATGTTTGTGGCCCTTGAGCAAACAAGCATCTCAATGAGTAATATTTTAAAGGAGTTAATCTTTCTTCAGTCTCAGCACCATTCTTTCTGCCTACGCTTTCCACATTTTTTTTCCTGCCAATGCGGTTAATTATTTCCTCCTTTATTATCAAATGCAGAGGACACACCTTCTTTACTGCAGCTATCAATAATTACAAATTCAGAAGGTAAAACCTGTGGGTTTGTTTTTGTTTTTCCTTAGCTGTAAATGGTAGCCAGCCGGAAGCAGTGATAGACCTAGAGAAGCTAAGAACGCAAAATCCAGCGGGTGCCGTGCCCAGGCTGGCCCTGCCATCAGCTCCGCACCTACCCTGCGACCTGCAGGTTTTCTCACCTCCCTCCAGACCCAAATTCGCCCGCAGGGAAACCGAAGGATGTGGGCACCGCCATGACCGGCACATGACTTAATGAGCCCAGGAGCTGCAATCCGCCTGGCCGCAGGCAGCCGAGCCCACGGGGAGACGCTTCCCGCAGCCACGGAACATTCCCGACCCNCTGCGCGGCCCGGCCAATAGGAGTGCGAGCCGCCGTAGGCCTCAGCCAATCAGCGCCGTCGCTGGCGGCGCGGACCGGGGCTGCGGAGGGCGCGGGGGCGGCGGCGGCGCCCGGGACCCTCAGCCCCCCCCGCTGGAGCGGGAGAGCCGCGGGAGCGGGAGCCCTGAGCTCCATCCCGAGGAACCCGCCGGAACCCTGGGGCTGCGGCTGCTGAGCCGCGCCCGCTTTCCGCCTGAAATGCTGCTTTCCGGGCTGCAGCCCGGGCTCCCGACGCCGCCCAGATCACGGAGGTTTCGGGAGAACGTTGTCGCCTCATCCCTGGCCGGACAGGGACAATAAAACAAAATAAATCAAAATTGAATAAAATAACCGAAAATGTAGTAAAATTTAATAAAATAAAATTTAGGACGGGAGAAAAAGAAAAATAACACCAAGGAGCCAGCGCTTCTCAGGAGGGGCTGCCGGAGCGCAGCGCACGGATCGGAAGCCGCTCGGGGAGGCGGCAGCGCCGGCCGGGAGCTCCGGCGGGCTGGGGCATCCCAGGCCGGTCACCGGGGCTTGCCCTCTGCCCCTGCCCGCGGACCCGTGCCGGAGGGCGCGCTTCCGCTAGGAACGTCGCAGGAATGGGGCCCCAAAAGTGAATACGGCAGTATTTCTCCGCGTGTCTCCGCCTGTGCTTTGTATTTCGGTGCAGCTGCTGCATAACAGCATTTTTTTAAAAAGCAAAGGGAAAAAAAATACAGACAAACCATATGTTGTTCTTTTTTTTTTTTTTTTTTCCTTGACTTTGATTATATGAGGCTAGATATATTTAGTTCAGGTTTTGGTTTTTTTCTTAACTCAAAGACTGGTTATTCTGTATATTGACCATTAATTCACACAGACTGAGTCTCTGGAGTATTTTTTTTTTTTTTTTCGTAAAGGCGGCCCAAGTATTATGATTGATGGGACATTTCTATTAAAACTCACAAACGCTACAGACATGAAAATATTTCCTGTATCACAGTTTAATTATTATACCCTTTCCACGACCCCACAGCACACATGACACGTCCCTCCCCGGCAGCAACTCCACGATGGGTGCCTTCCTTTGGGAAGGCAGCACACAAATCTATTGAAATAAAGAACTGGCAGGAAATATTCCAGGCCCTGCTGACGGTACTATAAATGACAACAGCATTTTCGACTCCACCAATAGATAAACAACATCCCACTCTCTGCAGGAGAGGAGTTTTCTATTTGTTTTCACGCCAGAACCATAACTTGTGTTTTGGGATAAAGTGTCGAGTAAGAGGGTGCACTAGCCCAATTAAGGGGAAAAAAAAAAAAAAGAAAGAAAGAAAAAAAAGCGCTACAGCGTCAAGCCTTTAAAGGAAATTCAAGATTGGTATTTGAATTCCCGCTTCCTGTTGTTGTCAAGCACGGTATAGTCTTAAGTGAGCAAACGAAGGATCATATTTGTGTCTGAAATTCTCTCAGATACTGAAAGTATTTTGTTTGTATTTTACATCGTATCGCCTACACCCTGAACTGAAATAGGGCTCGATCCTGGAAACCCACACTCTTCTAAGTTTATCGAACAATGAATGAGATCTACGGTCTGCTTCAGAGTTGTGAACTACGCCAAACTAAAAAGCGGGGTTTCCTCCTGGTTCTCTGCCTGCCCGAGGGCACACGGGAAGCCCCAGCTCGGACCTGAGAGGGCAGACCCGCACAGCTGGCGGGTCACAGCTGGCGGGTCGCTGTCGGCAGTGTTACATCCTTTTGCCTGGTGAATTGGAGGACCTGCCAGGGGAAACAGATAATTTTCTGACAGTCTTTTTTTTAAGGTTTTTCATACTAAAGAATAAGTAGATTTTTCCCTTAAATAAAAGTAACAACGATTCTAAAGAGAAGTGTTTGCAAAGGGGCCAGATTTGACCAAGTGCAAACAGATAAAAACAGACTAATAATGTTCAGCCTTTAACAGCTCTGCCCTCGCCCTGTGCAAAACAAAATAACAAAAAAAAAAAAAAAAAAATTCTAAAATCCTAGGCATGGAGAAGAACGGATTGGATTTGGGATTTTTGCCCTTTGGTTTTGCTGAGTGAGAGAAGGAAAATGCTCAGACGACATATTCAGGGGCAAATTTTTTAGAGCTTGACCCAAAGACACTGTATACAGATGGGTCTGAGCTTCCAGTCATCAGAAGCATTGCGGAGAAACACGAGATCCTGCTGACAGCACTTCAACGAACAACTAGGTAAGCAGTAGTTTGTCAGTAACTTTATTTATTTTTTTTTAAAAATTGCATGACAAACTGGAACCAAGACCAAAATACTGTATCCACTGTACATCGTTCATTAGAAAACAAACATACACCACATTTGTATTCTACCAAACAGAGAGCATATTTCCTTTAAAATTATATAGTGCGTGCTTTTAGATTCATGCTTTTTAATATTTATTTTACATTTGTTACTCAAATATTATCTGTTATAAATAATTGCAACTTGATCAAATGGTGCATCTGTTATGCGATCCCCTTCAGTGCTGAAAAAGTGGCTTTTTCTTGCCTGTTTTTTTCTGCCTTTCCAAAAAGCTGTTGGTATTGCTTTATTAGGACCCAAGCAAGCACAGGTGAAGTGTCAAATAAAGTGTACAGGTGCCAGAGGCGCTTGCAGACCCAGGTCTGCTGCTGAGCCCCACGGCTCAGACCGCTGGAACGAGTGATGGGAGAGCGCATAGAAAAAAATCGTTTCCAAAAGGCACAATTTTCTCGACACAAAGGTACAATAAAAATATATGGCCACTGAAATGCGGGTGCCTATCGGGATGTAGTGCCTGCCCAGCGGGATCCCAGGTCCGCCAGGGTTTCGCCCTCCCGCCCCTGCCCCAGCACCGCAGCTGCAGCGCTGGGGGCGACGCTGCGGAGGGAAGCCGGGGACGCCCGCGCATCCCTGCCCGCCCCGCCGGCGGCTCTGCCCGCCAGCCCGCGCTCCTCCGCGACGCGGCCTCGCATGGGACCGCCCCGGGAGCCCAGAGTAATAGGGAGGGGGGGCTGCAGCGCTCCCCTCACCCCCGCCCCGCCCCGCCCCGGCCGCTTCCCGCATCACTGCTCGCGGTGCCGGCTGCCGCTCTCCGGGTCGCTCTGGTCGTCGGTGAAGCATACGTCCACGTCGCTCTCGTTGTCAGTCTTTTGCTCCTGTTCGGGTTGCGCGTAGCCAGAGTCACTCTTGTCCTCGGCCGCCTTGCCGAGGCTCTGCCCCGGGTGCCGGGACTTGACGTGCCGCTCCAAGTCGCGGCGTCGCACCAGCACCTTGCCGCAGTACTCGCAGCGGTAAGGAGTGTTGCCCTCGGCGTGCAGGCGGATGTGTTTGTTGAGATTGCTGGGGTCCCCGAAGGGCCGCAGGCAGACCTTGCACTTGAGCGGCTTGTAGCCGGTGTGAGTCCGCATGTGGATCTTCAGCCCGTACTTGCGGGAGTACAGCTTCCCGCAGTACAGGCACAGGTGCCCGGTCTTGGGTTTCCCTCCGGCCGCCCCCGTCGTCCCCGCCGGCAGCGTCTCCAGCCTCCCGCGGCCTTTCTCGGCCGCCAGCTCGGAGAGCTGCTGCGTGTGCATGGCGATCTCCCGGTCGATGCTGGCCAGTGAGCCTAGCTCTGCGGCATGCAGGCCCGCCGCCGGCCCCGCGAAGTACGACACCGACTCGGGGTATTTGAGGAGGCCGCCGAGGTGCAGCTTCAGCGGGTAGTAGGGCGCGGCCCCGTAGAGCAGCTCCCCGTTGGAGACGGTGAGCGGCATCACCGGCAGCCCGCACTCCCCCGCGTCCGCCTTCAGCCCCTCGAAGGGCGGCAGCGCGAAGCGCTCCAGGGCCCCGCCGGGCAGCGGCGGGTAGCGGGCGGGCGGCAGCGCGGCCGCGGGCAGCCCCCGCTCCACCTGCCGGAAGGCCGAGGCCTC
>VZRO01007265.1:363577-378660 GCA_013397915.1 Daphoenositta chrysoptera | reverse complement strand
GTGCCGACCGGCGGGGCCGAGCGGCTGCGGCCGGGCCGGCGGCCCCCAACCAGCTGTGCGGTGCAGACGAGATGCGGGTGGGATATTAAAGCAGCTTTTGAATAGTAATTCAGGTTCTATGGGAATCCGGGCAGATGACAGGAGCTCGATTTGGTATTCGTATTGTTAATCGCGAGCGTCAGCCCAGATCGGATTCAAACACGTTTTGTGCTCGTTAAAAATTCCAGTGTAGGGGCTGAGATTTTTTTTCTTTTTAGCCCAACTTCAATTGGAGGCGAAGCTTACCGCATAAAGTATTCAAAGTCTGTCTAAAGTTGTCTTTTAACCGTATTCCCCTTCTCCCGCAACCCCCACCGTATCTCTTGGTTCTTTCGGTTGACATGGTGCAAATAAAAGTCAGTAAACTTGTTGCTGAATTGCAATGTTTCGGTGTACCTTATAAATTCATACCTTTTCTCCCTCGATCGCCTCAGAATGAGCCCCTGCTTCAATTCGATTTTCCTTGCTGTTGGGCACATTTAGGAGAAAGTCTATTTGTGAAGTTCATTTCTAGGCAAATGTATTCAAGAGCTGATTGGGATGAATAGGACCGTGTGTCAGCCGCCCCTAATTGGGATTAAAGCACTTCGGACCATATGCAGAGAGTGACAGAAATTCTCAGGTTTCATTGTGCTCAGACTTCCACCCGCCTGGACACTCCCCCTGGAAAAGGGGGATGTATAAAGATTTCAGGGAGAAACTGAGGAAATAAAGGAGACTCAGAAAATGACCGGCCTAATGTCTCTCTGAGGGACTGCCAGCGTGCCAACTGCCGGGGCAAGGACTGGCAGTGGTGGGCAGAGAGCCCTGGCCGCAGGTTTCCCTTCGGAGGGAAGGGCAGCAAGCCTCGGCTTTCTCGTGCCCGGCTTGCTTTCGGGTTTAGAAGAACCTTGGGGGGTTACACGGGAGTGAAAAATCCCATGAAAAAAAAATTCCCTGGGTGATTCTAGCCTAATGACCGGGCTCCCGGAGGGGAAGGGAGGCAGGGAGCGGAGATGCAAATCTCAGGCAGACACCACTGCCTGCCCAGGCCAGGCTGGCATCAGGAAATGAGGATTTTTTGGGCATGCCGTCCTGCTGCAGCAGGGACGGCCGAGGGCTGTACTCTCCGCTCAGGCCTGCCTGATCTAGTGGAAGATGCTACGGCCCAGATTGGATGATCTTTAAAGGTTCCTTCCAACCCAAACCACTCTGTCAGTGTGCCTTTTTAACCCAAAGCTGCTCCACGTCCATATCCACCTATTGCCCTAGACGAACACCTATTGTTCGTCTGTCTGTCTGCATGTCAGCCGTGCCCTAGCAGCCCTGGCACTGCAAAGCATCCTGCCACTGCTGCGGACTCTGTGCTTGTGGGGCCACAGCCTGAGGCAACCACCAAAGCTCAGGCCTGGCCTCCACATTGTGACTATCCCGTGTGTGAGGTCATCTGGGTGCGGTAGCCCAATAGGCGGTGAGAAAATTATTAATTAGGTTAGTGATTTCTAAATTCTGCGGTCAGTTATCAGAAAGATGATGTTTAATCCCATCACAATCAGACAGAAAAGAGGCTGTACCGCTACCGGGGCTTTTGTTTGCAGAGGGTACTCTGTGCCAATGTGATGATGGAGAGCTGCTCTCATCCCCTCCACTCTCCCCTGGAAAGCAGCCATCGTCCCGACGGGGCAGTTTTGCGCCAAAGTACCCGGCTGGAGGCACAGCCCGTGTCCCCGCGGCGCCCGGCAGAGCTCGGCAACCCCGGGGCGACACAGGCACAACTTTCTGTAGTGTTGCTGAGCTGGGTGTCCCCTCCGTGCGGGAAATGCCCTGGCACTACCTGTAGGCTTGTCCGTGGCGGTGGGAAAGGTCCTGTCCCTGTCACCTGATCACACTGTTTATTCACTTATGCGGGCACCTTCCCACACCCCATGGGTCTGGCCGGGTGGGGAGAGGAAATGGGGAGTGTCCCGTGAGTCTCCAGGGCATGGTGCCCCATTTCCAGCGTTGAAATACCCATACCACGGCTCGGTATGCGACATGTGAGGCTCGGCTGGCCTGGAAAGCAGCTCTATGACTCTTAACACCAGATTTTGCTGAAGTCTCAGACCAAGGACCGAAGTCCGTTCTCTGGGGTGGGTTTGCCCCTGCATACCGCTCCTGGAAAGTGGAAGATCTGGTTTAGAGCAGATTGACAGAGCCCTCTGCTCCCAGTCTCCTCCCGCACCGCCGGGTGCCCGACGTTCGTATTTCTGCAAGACAAAGAGCGGCGGGCACGGTCGTGCGTGGCGGTGTGCGGGGGACGGGGCACAGCGGTCGCGCCGGGTGGCCGCTGCTGAGCCCGGGAGAAGCCCCTGACATAATTTCGCAGCAAGTACGGTTGGCTAAGGGCCGGAGGAAAAGGGAAAAGCCCAGCTCCGACATGCCTCCGCCCCGAGACGGCTATGGTATTTAAATAAAAAAGGAAAGGGCATCCCCGCGCCAGCCGGCAGCGCTGCCCAGCTTTCGGAGCGGGGGACGGGGCGGGTTTGTCAGCACAGCCCTGGCCCGGACGGGGCACCCCGTGTTTGTCCCTGCCGAGCCAAACCTTGGACCCTGCCTGAGGAGAAAAACGCGGCTCAGGGCCAGGGCGAGGGAACAGGCGCTCGGCCTCCGGCTGCCCGAAGTGCCTGCGGAAAGGATGTCCAGGAGGCCCCACTGCCCGGAGGCTGCTCCTCCGGTTATAGGCAGAGCTGCGCGCAGCTGCCGACAGCTACAGCATCCATAAGTGTCGCAGGCACCTCGGAGGCAGCAAGGATGCAGGTTTGCCCGGGAGCCCGTACACACACCCGAGTATGTTTATGTGTAAACATACACAGAGATTTATTCATAAATGGATATGCGGGAGTCACTGTGATCCTTTTTTCCATGGTTTTCGTGATAGGAGTGCAGGGGTGAAGGCCCTTCCTCTCCTTCCTGACCGTACCTGAGAGACAGAGCTGTTATTTATTGAAAAGCACCTGGAAAAGCCAGAGGTTACCGAACGTATACAGGACCAATGCCTTAGGAAACATCTGCAAAAGTCTGCGTGGCGCCGAGTTGTTCCTGCACTCTGGGGAGCTGCAGGGTGAGGAAACGGAGGGTGCTTCCCTCCCTCCCCGTCCTCCAGCATCAAATATCCCTGGGAATCCAATTCATGGAGCTATATTCTGATCTGAGCTCTCTCTGAGCCGGGCTTTGTAAAGACAGCGGTTGTAACACTTCAATCAGGTTCCCTCCACCTCTAGGCAGGCAAGCTAGCATTGACTTTTTATTTCAGCCTAGGCTTTAATTGTTTGGGTTTTTAAATATACAGTGTGAGTACTCTTCTCTGAGCATTTCCACAGACTGTCTCTATCTGTTCTGACAGCTTGATAGATTCCAGCCAGACCCTGAATCTCTTCCAGGGACGAAATTGTGCAGCGACAGGGGAAGCCAAAGCACGCAGGCAGACAGCCCATTCCGCAGAGCTCCCCTCCTCATCCTCAGAGGACTTCTCTGCCGTGCTCAGCTCGGCTCAAGGCAAAAAAAGAATTATGCAGACTGTAAATTTGTCGCATTATCCTGAAGAGATTACGGGGGTCGGGGGGAAGGTAGGGAGGGTTCATCTACTTTAAAATCGGCTCTGTGATTACAGAAGAATTGCAGCTGTAAAACAAGGCACTTAATTTCTGTAAATCTTCTCCTCGAGGGAAGAGCTATAGTACGGTAACAGCAACGACACAGCTGGAGCTTGTTTCGTAGGTGGATGCCAAAGGCCTCGGGAAAAGCAAGTGCCTTCAGTGCCGGGACAGGAGCGGGGAGCCGGGTGCGGCGGAGAAAAGGCGCCATGCCCGCTCCCGCGGCGGATGCCCTCGGTTCGGGAGTCGGGAGGTGCAAACGGTGGTGGTTTCGCCTGTTGGGCTCCCGCCGAACCCAGCGCTTGATCTGAGGAGAGGCAGGGGAAATAAATCACTGGCACGGAAGAGAGATAGGGATGAAAAAACGGTAGCTGCTGGAAGGAAGATCTCTCAGTGCAGTGGCACCAGGGAGCAGGGCAGAGCTTGCTGGCTGGCTGGTAACTGTGTAAATGCAGAAAGAGATCGGTTTTGCCAGCGAGCAGGAGAAAGGGCTATAAGGGAGCTGACTTCCTAATGAGCGCATATAATGTTGTTAAGGGTTTCAGCGTTTTATGCTGAAGATACGACTTTTCAAGATACGACTATCAGCAAGAAGAAAAAAAATAGAACTTTAGCAAAAAAATGCAGCCATCGGAAACTGTTCGTTACACTCTGGTAAACATTCCCTCATGGTAAAATTGTTGGTGGGGGCAGGAAGCAGAGCAAGAAAACGCATCTTCTAGTATGTGCAGCTCTCTAATTAATGAATTTGACAATCTGAAAGGTCTTTCTCTGGTCCCTGTGACTTGATTTTTTTTCTTTTTTTCTTTTTTCTTCTTCTTCTTCTTTTTCTCTTTTTTTTTTTAACCCCAATAAAGATATGCAATACAAGACAGTATTTGATTTACGTCTGCTGAATACCGCAGGTTAAACCCACATTATCTAGGGCTTATCAAGTACATCACGAAAAACAGCTCTTTTTCTTCTGTTTAGTTTGCCATTGTATATTCCGACGCTGAAATATGCATAGTTTTTGACAGATTCGGAGTTATAAGACCAAAGAAACTTGTAGGTGTCATCTGTCAAAAACAATTTTTCACAACAGCCTGCAGATATAATGTTGTTTTTTCTATTCATTGTTTGTGCTATTAAAATAAAATATAAATAAAATTATTCAGTATTTTTTGCCCAATCGCATGTGGACCGCTGCCCTCAGCTTCCCCAGTGTCATAATCTTTCAGTCTAAATATTCAAATATGCATTTAGAGGAAGAAGACAGATTAACCTCAAAGTTTCTGTCTCACTCTGCATCTCTCACATGGAAAAACAAGGGCACACTTCGGGCACACACATAGAGAAGGGTTAGCTCTTCCACAGCTAGGAGGGAAAAATCTTATCTGTCGTTGAATAGTTCTATCACAGCTTGGTATTTGGCATGGGGGTCTTTTTGATAAGCTGACCTCCTTAAATTATTTGTGGAATGAACCCTTAAAATCGGATTTGAATCAAGCTTTGCTCAGCTCAAAATATCAGAGTCGAACTAACCCCTTCATTTGTGTCATTGTTTTTAAAGCTGAATGAGGATACCCCCGCATAGGTATTCTGTCTGAGAAAGGACTTGCCACCATTGTTTCTAAACCTGTATCCCGAGGTATTTGAAAAAAAAAAAAAAAATAGAAGTCGACCGTGCACATTCAGTTACCGCTGAGAAAATGTTTTCAACAGTCCATGTCAGCCAGAGCAGCCCCCCGGGCTTTAGGGCTCACCCCCAGGTACAGAAACTGCTTTGGCGTGAGTGTGGGATTGGACCTTTTGCAAACAAGCCCTCATAAAAGGAATACTTGACTTCCAGTCATCCCTTATGAGCCTTCCAGGCGGCCCCCGGGGTGGCCGCACCCCCAGGTACCGAGCTGCCAACGCCACACCAAGCTGTCCGCACCCGCTGGCACTGCGGCTTGCGGGCTAAGACCGCTGCCCTGCCCGATCTGTGGAAAACCCTGCAGCTCCGGACAGCTTTTATTTGAGAAAGGACAGCCCCTTCTACAGTCTGTGTGCCCCGTAGCCGGTGTGCTGAGATTTTCCAGTACTTAACCTTGCAAAGAAAAAAGTATTTTTTCCGAATTTGGGGAAATCAAAAATACGCTTGTTCCCTGGGATGAGCTCCCAGGACAGGAAATACCTGGATTTTCATCACAGCCCACCTGAAGCTGTCACCCCGCCCCGTTGTGCCAGTGGTCAAAGCGAGCCCCGCTCCCCGTGTCTCTCAATTCCTATAAATATCACCCTTATCGGCTCTCCCCCCGCAGTCTGTCCGTGAGAGGAGAAGCCGGCCCGGAGCCGCGGGGTCCGCAGCGCAGCCGCGCAAATTGCGCGGAGAGACTGCGGGATGCTGTCGGGGGACAGGCTGCGGTACCTCTGTCCCGCGGCCCCGCCGCGCCGGCCCCAGAAGCGGCTTGGTTGGAGGCCATTTGAACCTGGGGCGAGAAGAAGGCAGTTTCCCAAAGTCCCTTTGGGAGCCCGCAAAACCGGGTGGAAAAGATGTGCATAAGATATACACGCGTACTTCTCAGATGTGAAACCTGTCCGGGGGAATAGAGACACGGAATTATACAACGGGGCAGGGATGTATTTTGTCTCTTCGGTTGTATAGTTTTTCTTTACTTATATAGATCCAGAAACCCCCTCTGAGTTTCTGGCTTGGAGAGAAACCGTTCGTTACCAGATAGAGCAAGGCAGCGAAGCCTGCCCTTGTAAAAGCGTCTCTCAAGCGTGATCCGGCGAAGATGCAACTAATTAACTCGCTTCTCTGTTTTCCGCTCATTTCTCTCCTGTAATGTCAGAGGCTTGTTGGGGAAGGGCGGGGGGAGGCGTCTCTCCTCGGGCCAGGCTCCGCTCTGCTCACCAGGAGCCGCAACCTCCTCCCGCCTGCCGGGTTGCTTCAAGGTTACCCGATACCTTCGCGAAGTCGTGCAGAAAATCCGGCTCCCGAGGTCCCGCGGGACCGAGTCAAGCAAGAAAATAAGTGTTCCTCATTTAATTCGAGTTAATAAAAGCGACATAACCGCTGCAATGGAGGCAGGCTCGGGCTAAAACTGGAGGAGATGCTCTCCAGGGAGAAATAAAGCAATAGTGAGAAAGGAAGGAGAGATCCTGCAGAAGTGGGAAAAACCCCTGTGCAAGCCTGGGGTGGCAAAGAAGCATCCCCAGTGTTTTGGAGGAGGGTG
Source organism: Daphoenositta chrysoptera (assembly GCA_013397915.1). NCBI lineage: Eukaryota > Metazoa > Chordata > Aves > Passeriformes > Daphoenositta > Daphoenositta chrysoptera. The sequence goes on along the minus strand of VZRO01007265.1, from coordinate 371,807 downwards.
GGCTGTAAGCCACTTCCATTTCACAGCAGTATAATTTCCTCTGGAAGGGCCCAGAGCTCAGTGCAAAATCTACACCCTCAGAGCAGACTCTCTTTCTCCTTCTCTTCTCCACAAGCCATTCTCCATCATTTATTATCAGTCCTGGCTAACTGGAGAGGTGCCAGACAACTGAAGGCTGGCCAATGTGATGTCCATCTACAAGAAAGGTCATAAGGAGGATATGGGGAACTACAGGCCTGTCAGCCTGGCCTCAGTGCAGGGAAGGTTATGAAATAGATTATCTTGAGTGCCATCACTTGGCATGTACAGGACAACCAGGGCATCAGTCCCAGTCAGCATGGGTTTAGCAAAAGGAGGCCCTGCCTGACCAACCTGATCTCCTTCTATGACCAGGTGACCCATCTAGTGAATGAGGGAAGGGCTGTGGATGCTGTCCACCTGGACTCTAGTAAAGATTTCAATACTGTCTTCCACAGCATTCTCCTGGAGAAGCTGGCAGCCCACAGCTTGGACAGGTGCACTCTTTGATGGGTTAAAAACTGTTGGTTGGCTGGCCCCAGAAAGTGGTGGTGAATGGTGCTACATCTCATTGGTGGCCAGTCAGTAGTGGGGTTTCCCCAAGGCTCAGTTTTGGTGCCAATCCTGTTTAATATTTTTATCAGTGATTTGTATAAGGGGTTCAAGTGTACCTTCAGTAAGTTTGTGGATGACACTAAGTTGGGTGAGAGTGTTGATCTGCTGGAGAGTAGGAAGATTCTGCAGAAAGATCTGGATGGCTGGATCGATGGGCCAAGGTCAACTCTATGGAGTGCAGTAAGAAAAAGTGCTGGGCCCTGTACTTGGGTCACAAAAACCCCAAGTAGTGCTGCAGCCCAGGGGCAGAGTGGCTGGAAAGCTGCCCAGTGGAAAAGGAACTGGGGGTGCTGGTAACACGAGCCAAGAATGTGCCTGGGGGGCCAAGAAGGTCAATGGCATCCTGGCCTGTATCAGCAATAGCGTGGCCAGCAGGACTTGAGAAGTGATTGTTCCCCTGTACTTGCAGCTGGTGTGGCCATACCTCAAATCCTTGTTCAGTTCTGGGCCCCTTATTACAAGAAGGACATTGAGGTGTTCGGGTGTGTCCAGAGCAGGGCAACAGAGCTTGTGAAGGGTCTAGCGAATAAATCCTATGAGGAGCAGTTGAGGGAGCTGGAGTTGTTCAGTCTGCAGAAAAAGAGGCTCAGGAGAGACCTTATCACTCTCTACAAATACCTGAAGCAAGGTAGAAGCAAAGTGGGAATCGATCTCTCCTTCCAGGCAGCTAATGACAGGATAAAGGTAAATGGCCTCAAGCTGCTCTAGGAGAGGTTCAGGTTGGACATCAAAAATAATTGTTACATTGAAAGGGTGGTTAAGCATTGGAACAGCCTGCCCAGGGAAGTGGTGGAGTCATCATCTCTGGAACTGTTCAAGAAACAACTGGATGTGGCAGTTTGTGCTACAGTTTTGTTGACATGGTGGTGTTTGGTCAAAGGTTGGACTCAATGATCTCAGAGGTCTTTTCCAACCTTAATGATTCTACGATTCTATGAAAAGTTGTTTAGGGTCCAGAGAGGTCCCTCAAGACACCCAGGGATGCAGGTAGGGTAGACAGGTCTCCTGTCCTGGCTGGGCAGCAGCTATTCTCAGCTTCCCTGACTTCTCAGGAAGCCTTTAATTGTCCATAACTGCTTAATGCTTATTTAACTGAATGTTTGGGAAGAGGTGAGAGAGATGCAAACTCTCCCTGCGAGGTGCAGGCTACCTAAAAGACCCTCAGTCCACTATTCATGTCCCAGCAGAGGTCCCCAGTGGAGTGACCCTGGCCACTTGGCCTTTCCTGGAGGCAAAGCCCTCCCTGATGGCACACATGCCCCATGCAAATGGGTGTCTGGCCTGCAGGTTGATCTGTGTGGCTCCCAGGGTTTGAAGGACAGCCTGAATAACCATCTCAGCCCAGGCAGGGTGTGCTGCTCAGGATCCAGACCTACAGGCTGCTCTGTGAATAGAAAACCAGAGCCATCGGAATGGTGGATGCATTTCAAGCTGGCCAGAGGAGAAACAATCAAGCCAACATAACATTGATATGATCATCCATCCTGTATATGTTCCTGCTGTATGTTTTACTGAGAAGAGGTGGAGTTAAATGACAGAGTGTTTGTGACCCAGAAAGGAAAACCCGTTGAAATAACAGGCTACTAGATGGGAATGCTGATGATTTAAAAAAATTATTTTAAGCAAAGGTCAGTAGGATGTGGCTGAACTATCTATCCTCATCAAGAGGTTCTCACAACAGAGCTGATGCTTCTAATAACACCTCTGTCTCCTGTTATTTATCCTCATGCTGTAAACCAAACACTCATTATGCTAAAGTCTTCCCTCACCTAATGAAATTATCCTGAATGTCTTCCACGTAAAATATCAAATGGTTGCTTCTGCAGGAGTCTGCTATGTGTGTGTGTGGTGGGAGGGCAAGTGTGTGTGATGGTTCTTCAAACAAAAAATTCTCCAATATAAATCCTTTGCTCCTGAAATTGTCATTCAAGAACAACAGGATCCTTATGTTTAGATACATGCATTACTGAGCAGCTGAATTTTTATTTCATATGTATAAATATTATTTGTGGCTACTTCCTGCTGGTTTGACATGGGGTCACATCCAGGGTCACCACTCCTCCAATCCACCTCGGTTGTTGCAAAATCTAGCCTAAAAGACCACCATTATTGGGAAAAATATCAGACAACTGTCACATTACTTAACTTAGTGAAATCATAACAAAGGCTTCCATTAGAAGTGACATAACATAAGCTGGAAGGGGTTTTCAATTCCACTTACACTTCTTTTCCCTGTTCCTTCCCTGAAATGTCTCACATTCTCAGCATGTTTTGTGGAAGCTTGATTAAAGTCAGGAAATCTGGTTCTGTACCACTCATTTATCTCCTGAGGGGATATTAAACTGCAGAGGGCAAACAAGAATGCTTATTGTCAGATCTGTGAAAAGATACGTACTGTTTTCAGTTATTAGATGAATATGTAGACATGTGAAAAACCTGAGAGTATCAGTAAAGACTGTTTTTGTGTGCATCTAAGGGAAAGAGATAAAGAAAATATTGTATTTTCATTTGTGGAGGAGGGCCTAAGAACAAAAAACCTGACCATGTATCATTCTATTTATCATGCTATTTATAAGACGTGGATTGGAAAAAGCATTTATTTGGGGGGAAAAAAAGCTATCCAATTATCCTGTGTATATTTATATCTAGCAATGGACTACTAAGTATATTCAATATGCTTGTGACAGTTTTTATTAGGGAGGCAGGGGGGAAGAGATCAGCAAGAGCTGACAGATAATTTCATCTCACAAATACGACAAAGTATAATTTTACCTGCAGGTTCTTGGCTGCGATTTTTTCATCCTGTATCTGGATGTCCCTCAGAGCAGCAGCCAGGTCTGAGGCTGAGCAGGAGACATCAGCACACACAGGCAGCAATGCACATCTGTGTCATGAAATCTTCGTTTGCTTGTTTTGACACAAACACACAGAGAGGACATGGTAAATAAAACGATCTTCCACACAGCTCCTCGAAAAGAAAGGTTCAAAAGCAATGTCAAGGGGAAAAAGCTCTGCCCTGTCTGCCCCCTGCCATGTCCCTGCTCAAGAAAGCATTTTCCAGCTGGGTCTCCAGGGAGATGGAGCCATAGTAGCATCCACACATGGCAATCAGCTCCCCTGCACTGTGGGTCCACACCAGCTGCAGGACTCCTGGCCTGGCAATGGGAATCCCCAGCATGACCCAGTCTAGAGGAACCTTTGCCTTTTTTCCTCAAGGGATGCTGCAGGGCTGAGAATGACCCCCCAAAGCACTGGGAGCCCCCTGGGTGCCATTCTGTAGGAAGGATCTCCAGCATGGCAGGGTGTCCCTTTGTAGGGCACTAGGATGGTGGCTGAGCAGGGCAATGGGTACCCCAAGGAGCCTTTGTTTCTCTCTGGTTTTGAGTCTATGGAGCAGGGAGAGTTTCCTTCTCCACAGCTCTGGGACTGGTGTGGTCTGCTGCAGTGCTGTGAAACGGGGTCATGCAATATGAGGTCTGTCCCACTGGGAAAAAGACAGTTTGGGAGTGGAGTTGGCAAGAATCTGTGGTGCCAAGTGCTCCCATTCCAGCAGTGTTATACAGCCCCTGTGGTGCCAGATACAGGGCAAGCAGAGCTGTTTCCAATGCCCAGTGTGCAGTGCAGCAATGGTATTTACCATAGCTATGGTAAATCTCCTGCCTAGTCCCTACTAATTATTTCCTGCCATGCTGCAGTGTAGAATCATAGAATTGTTGAGGTTGGAAAAGACTTTTGAGATCATCATGTTAACCCAGCACTGCCAAGTCCACCACTAAACCATGTCCCCAAGTGCCACATCCACATATCTTTTAAATCTAGGTATAGTATCTAGGTATAGTAAGTCCACTAGCCAGTTGGAACTAGCCAGTTCCAACACTTGACACCCCTTTTGGTAAATAAAGTTTATCTAAAACTTCCCTGCTGCAACTTGAGACCATTTCCTCTTGTGCTATCTCTTGTTTGTTGGAAGAAGAAACTGACACCACCCAGCTGCAACCTCCTTTCAGGGAAGCTGTAGAGTGATGTCTTCCCTGAGTCTCCTTTTGTGCAGGCTAAACAACTCCAGCTCTCTCAGCTGTTCCTCATAAGTCTTGTGCTCCAGACCCTTCAGCAGCTCTGTTGCTCCTCTTTGGACAAGTTGCAGCACCTCAGTGTCCCAGGACTGAACACAGCACTCAAGGTGCATCCTCTCCAGCGCTGATTACAGCAGGATCATCACTGCCCTGGTCCTGCTGGCCACACTATTTCTGATGCAGGCCAGGATGCCATTGGCCTTCTTGGCCAACTGGGCACACAGCTGGTTTATGTTCACCCAGCTGTTGACTGTGCAGAGGCCCAAATCACCAACATGAGGTAACAAAACACAGGTACTTAATCAGAGCAAGAAAAAGGCCAGGGTCAGGTAGAGAAAGATGGTGGAAAAAAAAAAAAGAGATGCTCACTTGATGTGATAAACAGAAGCATGGGATTTGCTGCCATTTTGGTTGCTCTAGTATGTTCAGTGAGGAGATGACAGGTTTCTCTGTTATACAGCAGCCTCCCTCTCTCTCTCTCTCTCTCTCTCTCTCTCTGCTCACTCCTTGGTGCTGTGCTATGCTCTGTGTGATGCAGTTGTGGGTGGCTGTGATCCTGGGCATTTGCTGGCAATTCAGTTCACCTCTTTGTGACATTGACACAGCAGAGTAAGTTCCTTCTCCCATACCCTGCAAAGTCTGGATGGATTTTTGGAGAAAGGTGTCAGGTCAGAGAACCTTCACAGACTCCCCACAAAACCAGGACTGTGGTTTCCATCATGTGTCCTTGCAATGAGAAGGGAAAAGTAAAGGGTATGCAAAATATTTTTTCTTTACCTCCCTCCTCCACATTCCTACATATAAACAGGGTGTCAAACCTAGATTCTCTCTGGCATGTCAGAATGGTGTATTATTCTGACAGCAAAGGCATTTAGAAACACCACTATCTCCATCTGTCCTGGTTCCAGACAGGACAGGGTTAATTTTTGCTGTAGCCAGGAGGGGCCAGGGCCAGGATCTAGAGGTTATTCTACATCACCTCATGTAATTTTCCAGGGACAGGGCAGGGAAAAGGCTCACCTGCAGGCCAGGATAGCATTGCAGAGGGAGCAGTCAGGCATTGCTGGGGGTTTCCATGGGGTGAGCAATAACTTTTCTTTTCTTGTACACTCTGACATTAGTATTGTGCTGTTACTGTTCATTTTTTTATCTCATTGCTGTTTCCAGTAAATTGTTATTCTCTCAATCCATGATCTTTACCTTTTGTGCCTCCAACTCTGCTCTCCAGCCACCCATTGGGGATGGACAAGGGGATGGCAAAGTGTGCAAGTCATGTGGGGTCTGGAGTAGTTTCAGTGTGAACACGACATTTCAGAATATAATTTCTAAACCATGACACCATTTTACCCTGTGCATCTTCCCTCTCTGCTTCATTGTTCCTAGTGAAACTCCAGTATCTTAGCTACAACGCCAGCAACAGATCACTGCAGAGTCCTGTGGGACTGTGTCTGAAAAGCCTGGAGTTTCACCTTTACAACATTCTTGGTTAACTAGCAAATTAGGAAACTGCTCTGGAAAGCTGAGGCAATAAAGCGCAAAACATAATGATTTAGATAGCAGCTTTAATGCAAATGAGTTTGGATGAGATATTGATTCATACTGAAACAAAAAACTCCCCTTTTCAGCATCCATGTTGGCATGCCATACACCAGCTCTATGAGCCAGGTCCCCGGGAAGACACTCAGCCCTGGCTGTCCCTTCCCACCCCCCTCACCCTGCCCAGAACCCCTTCTCAGGGCCCCCAGGGTTGTCAGGCTCTGCTGCATGCTGCCAAATGGCATTAACGAACCCCCAATTCCAATGTGGAGTGGGGTGTTAGCCAGCCTGTGGTAGGAGTGTGGACACTTGGCCTCCAGGCACAGCAGTCCCAGCAGCCTTGCCCAGCGTCCCGGGCCAGTGGCCGTGCACTCCCAGCCATGCCAAATGCCAGGCAGGCTTGCTCACCTGGGAGGTGACGACGAGGTCCATTTTTATTACTCTTGCTGCAAAACTCAGGTGTACTTGCTCTGGCGACATTGCTGCTTGAAGAAACGAATCCCTCTCTCCCTGCTCACCCTGCCAGGAGCACCGCATCCCACGGCAGAGCAGGTGCAGGCACCCACAGCTCCTGCCTTGGTTCAACCTCCCCGTGGCCTGATACATCTCAGATGATTGATACACGAGTGCACGATATTGTTATAAATACATATTCTAGTGTTGGCTTTTCGCAAATAATGAATGTTATGTGTATAATATTAACCCTTACGTTGTAGAAACGTAACCATTATTAAATGCTTTTTCTTTTGTTTTACACTATAAATAGTTGAAAAATAGCTAACCAAAGATATGTTGAAATGCTATTAACAAACTATAAGCTTAACTAGATAAGCACAGATGTGATTCAGCTTCAGCTGAAGACTTCAGCTTTAGGAAGTAATAACTCTAGCAGCCCCAAGGACAATCTCCAGGAAACACAGAAGTAATAACTCCAGCCCTAGGACAATCTCAAATAAACACAAAAGTGACAATCTCAGATAAGCACGATGTAACAGATTTCTGTTACCGGACATCTCTACCTACAAATCTTCTAAGAATCAACATACAGAAGAATTCCTCACATACCTTAAAGGCCATATGTTTTTCAAGAAAGAATATGAATATACATATTTGCCTATGACTATGTAACAGGCTGATGCAATAGAAATGTATATAAAGAGAGTGTCTCACTAAGGCAGTTGTGCTCTTGGCTCTGTGCCAAGGGTACCCAGCATCACCTGGATGCTGTAATCCTTTTACTCTATCTTTTGTCCCTTATTGTTCTTCTTTATTAAAAAACTTTAAATTTAGCAGGTGACTTGACTTCGTTTTTAACAATATCGATACCTCTCACTACATGTGTTGATACATCTCAGATCCCACTCAGAAGCTCAGAACCACCACGGGAAAGAGCGTGGAAAGAAAGCAGGCCCAGGTAGTTCCTGTTTATATTTTATATTTATTATATAATTGTTAAGAAAATACCTCTAGAGGCTCTCTCTGATGGGGAAAATTCCAGCACGGAGCAAGCTGAGCCGTGAAAACTTGGGAACAGGTAACTTAAAGGGAAATTTAGGTGACGTGGAGACAGCACCAAGACAAGTAAGCTCTGGACCTTCCTGGGTACTTACAGTTGGGACCTTATTGGGAGAAGCAGCGGTTTTACACTGACAGAGGGCAGGTTTAGACTGGATATACGGAAGAAATTCTTTCCATGTGAGGGTGGTGAGGCACGGGAACAGGTTGCCCAGAGAAGTGGTGCCTGCCCCATCCCTGGCAGCGTTCAAGGCCCCGTTGGGCGATGCACTAAGCAACCTGGTGTAGTGGAAGGTATCCCTGGGCACGGCGGCGGCTGGACTGGGCGGTTTTGGAAGGTGCCTGCCGGCCCATCCCGGTGCGCGTCCCTGTGCCAGCCAGCGGGGCTGCGGGGGCCGGCGGGGCGGGCGGAACCCGCGCGCGGGGGAACGGTTCCCCGTGCCGCGTGTTGCCGGCCGGCGGCGGCGGCGGCC
>VZRO01007265.1:340852-363549 GCA_013397915.1 Daphoenositta chrysoptera | reverse complement strand
CTGCTCGCCGCGGGACCCTGGCGGGAGCCGGGCTGCGGTGCGGGAGCAGCCCGAGCCGGCCGCGCTCTGCCGGCGCTTGGGAAGCGTCTGGGCGCTCCGGGAGAGGGGTCGCGTCCCGCTGTCGGTGCCCCGGGCCGCCCCGGGCTCCAGCGGCGGAGTGCGGGCGCTTGGGTCCCTGACACGCTTGTCCCCAGCGGTGGGGCAGCCGGGGCTCAGCTCGGGTTGGGTATCAGGAAGTGTGATTGATACTGGAACGCGCTGCCCGGGGAGGTGGTGGAGTCACCGTCCCTGGAGGTGTTTAAGGAAAGACTGGACGTGGCACTCAGTGCCACTGTGTAGTTGACAGGGTGGTGTTCGATCACGATGATCTCAGAGGTCTTTTCCAACCTAATTGATTCTGTGTTTCTGCCCTAAAACACCTCATGCTAAGCGCGTCAAGGATTGAATGGTGCCCGTAATGTAATGGCTGCAACATAAACTTTGTTGGTGGCTGTCAGGGTCTACGATCTGTACAGCCAGCTCGGTTTGCTGCTGGTAGAGGCTAATCTCAGCCCCTGGTAATTCGTGTTTTGTTGTTTGGTTTTGTTTTTTTTCAGTTGTCCAACTTTTGAAAACCCTGAAGAACAGTTGCTTGAGAAGACTGTGGCTTGGTTAAAAGCCATAAGCGCTTTAGCCCCGAGCCTTAATCCATAGTCTGTTTGTACAGGAGACACTCAGTATAATGTTGATAAAGAGTTGCTGAAATTATTTTCCATTCCTTTAGCTTACAATGGATTTTGGATAAACAAGATCTATTGAAAGAACGCCAGAAAGACTTGAAATTTCTGACTGAAGAAGAATATTGGAAGCTACAGATATTTTTTACTAATGGTAAAACTTTTTTTTATTTTTGCCGTAAAATCTGTGCAATATCTGCCATGTCTAAATGGAGGTTTGAATTGCTTAGAGAATGTAGTGTTTTCATTGCGATATTACTTATACTTTCACAGCCTATTTTAACAAAGATTTGGAATATAAATAATATCATTATTTGTTAGTTATATTAACACAATTCTAGGACAACTTGCAGGCTAATTAGCTGCATATATCACATTTTAACCTGTGATAGGACAAAACAGTAAATATTCTTATTTTCAAGAGGTTCTTACTAAAAACATAAAAGGAGGAGAAGCAAGGTTCTTACTAAAAACATAAAAGGAGGAGAAGCAAGCAGAAACTGCTAAACTAGTGTATTAAAGGCTCAATGTCAAGCATTAGTACTCAGCCTGGGCTTTTGGTGGGTTCTTAGGCTGGGGTAAGTATTTTTGTTGATCTGTGCTGTCCTGTTAAACAGCAGAGTTTGGAAACTTGTTATTTGTGTTCATTTAGAGTCTCTGAAACTTGCAACACAGCCCGTGTTTTGTCTTCTGTCTGATTTCCCAGCACCAGGTGCCTCTCAAATTGTCCACAAGTTTCTGAGAGCTTGGTAGGCAGCCTGTTCTCCCAAAGAATTTGGGACTTGTACGTGAAGTTGTCTAAGATTTACTTGATCCTGCAAAGCATGTAACTAACCATCTGAATGGCCACACCTGAGTATATCAGATTACAGAGGCACTTAAAATTTTCTCTGTGCAATTGACCAATATTTTTTAAAATCTCCTTTTGCAATGGATATTGTGAACTAGTAACTTGTTTGCTAGCAGCTCTTTTTTTTTTTTTTTTTTTTTTTTTTTTTTTTTGCAGCAGTCCTTTAAAGTAAAGAATGCTTATTTTTTCAGCTATCTGGCCAAACTTGAGACAGAGAAGTGAAGTGACTCTCCCAGGGTCACTGGAAGGTCTTATGTCAGTGTTGGAATGATATCTGTGAAAGATACTTATCCCAGCTTCTCTCTTAGCTTAGTTATTTTTGTAACAATTGCATATGCTGTAAACATGATCCCTGTGGATACATCTGTGTTATTGCTTATAGGGCACCAGGAAATCAAGCTAGCAATGATTTACCCATTTGGTCAATTTCTGAAATTTCTTGTGGTTAAAACCAAGTGTCATAACTTCATAACACAAAAAGAGACAAAAGGAGGGTTGTGGATATTTCTAAAACTGTATTTCTATGCTAATTTTCGCTAGTATTAATTTGAACTGTGAAATATGCTTTTTAAATGTTTCACTTCAGTGTTTTCCTTGAGTAAACAAAGCCTTCCAAAGTAAACAAGTTAGTTTGTTAGTTTTGGTTTGTGGTTCCCAGGGTCCTTTCCTTGGCACTCCATGCCTCCCCTGAAGGTGTGGTGAGTGACCGGGGGCAGCTGGAGAGCAGCCCTGCCAGCATCTCCCCTGTGCACGTACGAGCACAGCCTGCCCTGGAGGAGAGGGTGGTGCTGGCCTTTCTCCCCTTCTCTGGCAGAGAGGCCTCTTCCCGGGCAGGACAGTCGGGGGCTGCTCTGTGCTCAGGCACAGCTCGCCCTGTTCAAACCCCGGATGTTGTATCATCGCCTGCCTCTGAGTAGGGACCCTGCCTTGGGTCCCCCCTTGTCTCCCATCTGCACTACCTGAGAGCAGATGAGGCTTGGCCACAGCATGTCACATTCAGTGTGTGTCAGCCCAGGAGATGGTTGTTCCCTAAAGCAATTAAAATCTGCATGGAGAGGGGCAATTTCCTGCTGCTTCCTCATTGGAAAACAAGTGCAGTAGATCACTGACTGATTGTATGGCTCCCTGCAGCTGTGAAGAGAAGGAAAAAAATCATCTTCTAACATAGTTTGGAAAAGGAAACTGATGTTGATTTCTCTCTTTGGATCTCCAAGTCTTAACTGTTTTTGGTTGAGAAGTTGTTAGTTGTTTTCCCTTTTTGGTTTTGGGCAGAAGCTGTAATATTTGTGTTAGGGGCTGTTCAAAATACTCAGATTTAAAACAATCTTTATTAAAAAATCCCAAAACACTGAAACCACTTACTTTGTAAACATACAGGAATAAATGATCCTATAGTTTCTTCTCAAATATTATAAAAATAATTACAAGTATTGGACTTTTTCCCAGCATATACAAGCTTCCATTTGATTAAGTCTCTCTAGGCTCTTGTCCATTTTTTTTCCTAAACCACACTTGAATTTTCTCTGACAGCAGATGGCCTAACCATTCCTGAAAGTCCCATGGGATTATGAAACATATTTGGAGAATTCTGTTTAGCCTAATACTTGAATTTTTCTGATGCCCTAATAGTAGGACAGCTTTTTAGCCCCATGGTCAAAGTAAAGGCAAAAATTCTTCCAAATCTCCCAAGATATGCTGAAAAAATGTTTAATATTTGTACAGACATTGCATACTGGGTTTAACACCCTTTTTGAAAGTATTGCTTGTCCTACTGTCACTGGCAAACTAGTCCCAATTTGGCATTCTCTAGAAGGAGAATGATATGACACAGGCAGGGATGTAATATTGATTTGGGCATTGCCAGTGGGTGACAAATGTGTACCCTGGCTATTTGCAGGGGATACGTGACAAGAGCATGGGTAAAAAACTCTATTTGAGTGTATAAGTAGAGGCTAGGAATTTAGTCATGACTGACAACAGAATTGTTTGCTTTTCCCACCAGTGGTCACTGCCTTGGTCTTGCTGTACATATTTTAAATATCTACTTAAGTGTATTTTAAAATACTGTTTTTGACATTTCTCATGAGGGAGGAAAACAAGAAGAGGGAGTCTTCACACAGCCGAGCCGTGCTCAGAATAATGGCGGCGAAGAAGTATGGGAAAAATAACAAGTAACAACCTTACGTTTCACTGTGCCTTTCTTTATATCCAGCCCCTGCTCTTAATCCCAGCTTGATGCATCTAATTTGCTTGGCACCTTTCCTTTGCCTGTGAGGCCAAACAAGAGCTACCTGCACAGATGACACCAGGGTTGTTTCTTGGCCAACTGGCAGAGGACCACCGTGATGGAGCAGCTGACTGCATCCTCTGGTCTCCCACCCCCTCTCCCTAGACTAAATATGTCATTTTTTTAACACCTGCTGCCTCTGCCAAATTTAATGACCGTGTTTGTGTTGGCAGCTTTACTTGTTTGGAAAAAACCCATCAATTTTATGTGGCACTGAAGAGCCGTGGATTTATATTTCCTGTGTTTGAATTTGTTTTGCCCTAAAATGGAATACCTGAACTTTACCCCTCTGAGATATGTGTTGTCATCTTCTTAAAGGTCATACTCACTTTGTACACAATGAAGTCAAGGTCCCTTTCCCTTTTTGAAGGTGTCCCCAAGCTTCAGGAGGCAGCGGTTCTTCACCTGCAGGTCTGTAGGTTTACAGGAGCGTGTTGTGTCACTAGAGCAACTGAACTGAGGGAGAAGACTGTGGTGCTGCTCCTTAGAATCCCCAGCACTAGTCGTGTTTTGAGACCCTTTGCTTTTTGGTGTCAAATTGTTTAAAAAAAACTCAACTCAAGCTTTTGTTCATCTTTTTTTAAGTTATCCAGGCTTTAGGTGAACATCTTAAATTAAGACAACAAGTTATTGCCACTGCTACAGTCTACTTCAAGAGATTCTATGCCAGGTAGGACTGTTTACTATGATGGTACAAGAATAAAACATTTGCTAGGCACATTTTGGTAGCCCTTTAAAAATGCAGTTCTGTATTAAAAACAGTGCCACTTTTGTTTTCTGGATGGTGTAAAGCTTTTATGCCTTAATAAAGTTAACTTAAGCTTTGCTTTTTCAAAAGGAAGTGTGGTGCTCTTAATAGATTAATCGTTCTACATGTATGAAACAACATATTATAATTTTGTTGTAACATTTCAGATATTCCCTAAAAAGTATAGATCCAGTATTAATGGCTCCTACGTGTGTGTTTTTGGCATCCAAAGTAGAGGTATGAAGTATTACAATTTTTTAATGTAAAATTATGTGATGTATGAGAGAAAGAAAACGTTTAGGACTTTGAAATTTTTTTGTCTTTCTTCATGCTTAGGGGGTTGAAACCTTCTCTTTTTTGCAGAGATTTCTATAGCATTTAAGAAAAGGAGACAGAGAAGGCCTTCAAAATTTGTCTGAATTACTAACCCTGAAGTGCCTCTGAAAATTTTAAAAAACATTTTAAATGGCTGTTTCACTGTGACACAGTGTTTACATATTTACATACACTATATCTTAAGTTGTGCAGTGTCTCCTTTCTGGTGTGTTTTACTTACTTATGTTTACTCAAACTTTAAACCACAATTGGAATTTTTTTCCTAATTATCTTGTTCTATTTCATATAGCAAGGGATCCTCAGAGTTTACCACACTTTCATTACTTGAATTAAAAGTATGTTGTAGCTCATGCGCTGTCCTTGAGAAATTATCATAAGGAAGTGACCCATTAAGGATAGTGGTGAGAGGGCTCCACGCCTCCACCATTGGAGCTCCACTCCCAATGTGGCCGAGAGTTAGCATCAGCTGAGTGCTGCTGTTAGTGCTTTATTATGCAGCAAGTTTTACAGCTGTTTGAGTCTGTGTAGTGGGAAAAAGTCAAATTGGAAAATCTGTGATACGTCAGCACTAAGGAATTTTTACAGAAGGAACTCAAATACTTAATGGATGGTAGAAACAGTCCTACTAAACCAGTGTTGACATCTGATACTGTTGTCTGTACAAGTACTGTGATACTTTTCAGTGTTTGGAAGACATGAAGGAAGAGAGAGAGAGTGTTGGAGAGAGTGCTTTTTTATCAATGTGTTAAACAGGCCTTTAAGAAGGCATAGACATAGAGTGTAGAGACATAGAGTGTATATACATAGATGTACCTTGAATTAGAAGTCTGTGTAGCCTTCCTTACTCTAAAGTTTCTGCAACTTTAGGGGACAGCTGTAGCACTGTTGAGTCAGCTGTGGACTTATCTGAAAGAACACTGTATACAGAAAATTTTCAGATTGCTGACTGACTCAGCACAGGAGCTAAGACTTCATGAAAACATAACTAAAAAAGGTAGTTAATGGCAGGTTTCTGAAGACGGTTTTCTCTCCAAATGGGATAAGGAAAAAAAGACCTTATTGAAGCCCTCTTGTCTATTTTATGTAAAGAATGTTAGCCAGCTGAGCTTTTGTGGCTTTAGTACCTTTCATTACTCTTTACTGTTCCTCACAAACAACCACAAAACTAATCAATGAAATAAGTCTTAGGTAAAGAGTTTAACCCTGTTCACGTTAAGGGGAGAAAAGGGGCGGGGGAAAAAACCAAATACTACATACAATACTGCAAAAAGAAGCCCAGTTTAGTAAGAAGCCATTGTTTTAATTTGATAACAGTGTGAACATATGGTGTTTCAGGTGGTTCACCTCATTTACCATTCTTTTTCTTCAGGAATTTGGTGTTGTTTCAAATACAAGGTTGATTTCTGCTGCTACTTCTGTATGTAAGTATCAGTAATTTTCATTACACTCTAGTTAGGTATTTCTGTAGGGAGATGACTTGGTTTCTTTGCTTGTTTTTAAAAGGTAGCTTTTCATCAAATCATAGACGACTATAAGAACCAGTTAAAACCATTTAGAATAAATAGCTTCTGTTTCCAAATAAAGAGACAGAAAGGCCCTTCCTGTGTTAGTTTTGGTTGATTATGGTTGGAACTTATGCCAGTTATAAGTGGAAACAAAGTAATAAAATAAAAACGATTGAACTTCGTAAACAATCTTGAGTAGTAATTTGAATTCTGAACTACTCAAAGATAGAATTAGAAATTTATGGCTTTGTCTGTTTAGTAAAAGGTATGGCTCTATGGAATTACCTGTTTTAAGAATTTTTGGTAGGCTGTATACCTTCAGATTTTTTTAATCCTTTTCCCCCCATCATAAAATTAGTCTTTGCACATGATATTTATTTCTAAAAATACATTTTAAAATCTACCGTTCACAATAAATTCAGTAAAATTACACTGTAGTTACTTAATTCTCTATCTTTCCACTTGCCTTGTATTTCTCAGTTCATGTAACTTAAATCTCATCCATCAAAGTCTTAAAGTGCTGTCTTCCTTAGCTGAATGCTATTATCTGACCCAGAAGGTCCAGCTGCTCTCAATGGGCAATTCCTGGCTGTGGTCTTCCAAATGTAGGTCAGTGCTTTCAAAATCCCTCGTAGCTGTTGAGGGGACAGGTGACTGGCTGCATCTGTAGCCTCCACATGCAGAGAGTGTATCAGTCCATGGGGCTGGCCGTGTGACAGTTCTGCCACCAGGAACTGAAACACATCTTCAGTGCCAGCATGACCAAGACTAGTACTGGATTTAGCACTGGGAGTTGCTATTTTTACATCAGAAGCATCATTGTGTGGAAGTTTTGATGCATCAGTGGGAAAGTTAGATGGATTTTGGTAAATATGCAGCAGCTGATTTTACTTGGACATCTAGTTCTTAGCTGTGCTGTTTCTCAATATCCCAGTCTCAGGATCCTATAGAAGATTTTCCCCACAGCTCTTCCTTCAGACCTAGAAGTCCTGTCAGCCCTGATCAGTACTATGCTTTTCATGGAAGTGGGGGCAAAATGCAACAGGCTTTCTCCAAGCATTTATTTTTATTCTACCTGGTTTTCCTTTACCAGAGTTGCTTCAGTAGCACACAGAAGTTTTTGGGAGCTCTTAATACAAAAGGCAAGAAAAGATGAGGCAAGACAAGTAAAAGCAAAAACAAGCTAACAAACAGGGTGATGTAATAGGGGCTGGTTTAAGAGGTTTGCTTACTTTAAGTTGTGTAGAAACATGAAGTTAATAACACTTGCTTCCATTGTAAGGAAGGTAATCTCAGACTGATTTTCAATAACCTCTTCAAAAGGTTTTTGCTCTGTTTACACATCTCACTATAAGGACAGCTCCATGTAGTGGTTGTGTCTGCAGCTTGCTTGGTGGGATTTTTCTCAAAGTGGTATTTTTTTTACCAGGTACCTCTTCAGTTTGCATACATCTTGAGAAACCCTTTTATTAATTCTTCTCTTTCTTGAAATAATTAAAATTTCCAAACAGTAGCCCAGTCTTGGTGTCCTACAGCAAATTTCCTAGCAAAGTCCACCCTAGGTCTAAATGGTGAATTCTTTGGTCCAGAGGACTGATGCTGTGTTTTCTTTGAAGTGAATGTCATACTGATTTTCTGGAAGTAGTATTGATACTATCATTTAATAATATACTGTCTGTCATTAATATAAGGAATATTGTCCACATCCAGGATGTTAAATGTTACCTGTTTTCCTTGGAGGACAAGGACTTAAAATAGATTTTTAAATGTTTCACTTGTACAAATCTCAAATTCACATCTTCAAGTGTTCTTGTGTTTCTTTGTTCAGCATTCTAACATGAAATCACTCTGGTTTTGCCTATTAACATGCTTCTTACCAGTGCACAAACTGTACTCGTTTTCCTTGTAAAATACCTGAAGATTAATTAAATATCTCAATTGGAGATCATTATTACATCATGGACCTGCAAGCAGTCTGGCTGTGCTCCCTCACCTTGCCCTTGGGCTTGCTTTATTAAGACTTCATTAGTTGTTTTAAAATCTTGCATGTTGAAAGATCAAATCTATGTAAAAAATCCCATATGAAATTCCATTTGGATTTAGCGTTATAACTGGGATCCTGAATGTCAGTAGCTGGATGGCTCTGTGAATGATGACTTGTGGGAAGTTAGGTGTCCCTGAGCTTGTTGGTGGATAACCAGAAGATTTAATAGTGTCCAAAGTGGCCGTCAAATGTCTGGCTGAGTATCTGTGCTAATCTGCATTTCAGGTGTATTTCTCTTTCCCTTTCATGATCTTAAATCTTGTAACTTATCTCTTCTCTTTGAAATACAAACTTTTTGTACTGAAAGCAGTTTTGCTGACAAATAGATTTGAAGGGCTATATACAGATGAATGAATAGAAAGGGAAAGAAATAAAGTATTAATTACATTATTTTTAACATACTTTTTTCTGTTTACTGTAGTGAAAACTAGGTTTTCATATGCCTTTCCAAAGGAGTTTCCTTATAGGATGAACCATGTAAGTATGCTATTTGAACTACGACTTGATCAAATAGATTAATAATTGTTAGCAGGAAATCCTGTCTTTTAAATTCTAAGAAATATTTTCATACTCATATGTAAGGGTTGTTCATGATCAGTTTTGTATAGAATATTGGGAAAGTTACTTCTAAAAATAATAAAAATCTTACATAACCTCCTTTCCTTAAATTGTTGACAGGAAAGACAAGTGATGTGATAGCGTGACTGAAATAGTTGTTTTTCTATGGCATGATGATAAAAGAGATTTAGGTTTTTCTGGATATTCTTGGTTACAAATATATTGCTCCAGGGAAAGTAAATGGCCTTTGCACCTGGAATGCTTCCAAGCTTGCACACATGAGCAGTTGGCTTACAGAAAGCAGTTTTATTTTTGCCTGTAAAATTTAATGGCTCTGGAAAAATAGCTTTTATTTATTACTTAAAATTTAAATTTACCAGTGGTTTTCAAGGTATTCTCCATCACAATGCTGAGAAGTTTTGTAGTTTTTCTTAAAACCAATTTTGACCTGTGCTGTAGAATTTTGAAAGTTAAATATCTAATTAGTTTTAGATTGACTGTAGCAAATACTACTTTTTTGTTGGTTTGCTTTTCACCCAATCTAGAAAGCCAAATGATATATCAGAATATAAAATACCTAAGACCTTACAAGAAACCTGCACTACTATTTTACAGATAAAGACAAATGGAAATACATTTTGGAGTACTGCTTTTGTATACCAAAGCAGTCCAGTCTTTTCCTTTATGTCACTAATACATCACCATCTCTATTGAGAGTGAGGGCTGATTTAATTGCTGCAATTGGAGAGAATATTTCATATGAGATTAAATCTTGAAAATGCTTTGAAGGCTATTTGGCATGTTAGTGGCCTGATGAAGAAGCTCTAATTCTATGAAAGAACTTCTCGATTGCTGTGAAGTTTTTATGCACTGGGAACAATTTGCTG
Source organism: Daphoenositta chrysoptera (assembly GCA_013397915.1). Classification (NCBI taxonomy): domain Eukaryota; kingdom Metazoa; phylum Chordata; class Aves; order Passeriformes; genus Daphoenositta; species Daphoenositta chrysoptera. Next base: position 353,618 of record VZRO01007265.1, on the reverse strand, counting down.
CTACCAGGTGTTGAAACAAATCAGACAAGTGCTGTCAGTGAAACAGTCTTTCATAGCAAACTTGATGCAAAATATTTAAATTAATTGTTATTATGACTGGAGTTAAGTTATAACGGTGATATGACAATAGCCAATAATAGTTTTATTTTTGTTTGGTTTTGTAGTTTCAGATAAAATGCACTTAGGACCATTAGAAATAATTGTTGAGAATTCCTGCGCATTTTGTGATATTAAGCTGTATGTCAGTTAATTCTTTCTGCTGCCTTAAACATGCCGCTTATTAACTGTGATTTTGCTTCTTTACAGATACTAGAATGTGAATTCTATCTCTTAGAACTAATGGTAGGTTGGGTGTTTTGGTGGAACTGCTTCTGGCTTTGGGAGAGAGGTAACTGTATCTAAGTCCTGATGCAGAGACTGGCATGTCAGTGTCCTTTTTTCCCCGAGATGGAATGGCCAGTCATGACCATAGAGTTGTATTCTTTCTATGCCCTCTTCTTCTTGTCTGGAAGAATCTGGGGCTACACATAGATGTAGCAGAAGGTGTGGGTAGTATCCCATTCAGGCTAGTCTGTAACAACCTGATAATTAGGTAATCTTCTAGGAAGTGAGATGTGGGTTTGAATACTGTGAGGAAAAAAACTGAATTCAGGCCTCCCATCTTCTGAGATGGTGCTGTAACTATTAGGCTCACAGGAGCACAGTGGGACATTTTCTTCCAGACTCTTTCAAAGAAAGGAGCCATACCTGCTTTTTATGAGACTAGCTATCCCATTGCTGTGTTTGCTGGGGTAGCTGAAAGGAGGCAACCCAGGCTTCCTCAAGGGGGCTTGGGTAAAGTGGTGCCTAATTTCTGCATATGGCTTGGACTTGGATGGGTTAAACACTGAACTCTAGTACTACTCTACTAGAGTAGTTCTGTTCAGGTGCAGAGAAAAGGAAAGAGAAACCAGGGAGCAGCTTAGTGAGTTAGGCAGCAGGTGAGAGAATATATTTTGGGAACTGAACACAGAGAAGGTCAGATCAAAGTTTTTGTTTGTGCCTACAAGCTGCTTCAATACAGTTTTTAGATCCCTGTTTAGGTTTAGTCCTTGATAGCTCTGCTGTACATGGCAGTAACTCTTGAGTTTTGTATACAGGAGTTTTAGCACAAGCAACTGCTTTTACAAGAAGTTATGTTTTAGGGATTCACTTATTTTTCCAGTATGCTATGCAATATGTAGTGTGTGCAGTAACAGTGTTTCACGAAAGTGTTCAGCACGTGTAACTTAATGTGGCTTTTCGCTGTAGTATACATACAGTTGGCTGCTTTCAGCAAGAGGATTATTCATTGTTTACCTGGACCTGAAATGAGGGGATTTGAGAGCAGCGGAATTTTTCTTTTCTTTCTTTCTAAACCAGCGTCAATTATTTTGGCATGCTTTCCATGTATGGTATTTAGTAACAGATTGTTTTCTGGCAGCGTTTTGTATTTCCAAGTGGGAATTACGGGTTTGTAAGCAAATGAGGTTTCAGTGTGCTGCAGATGTGGCTTTCTGTGTCTCTTAGGGGAAGGACATTGACAGACTGGCAGCCGTGCTGTGTAATGGTATTCTAGAGAGAGCACTGCCCTCATTAGAGCAGGACTAGGTGTCAGAATGCTACTTAAAAAAAAATCAGTAATTGGCTTGTAAACCAAATGTTTAAACATGAACTGACAACATGCTCTGCTTTGTAATCTAACTTCTATCCCACTGACATTTTTCCTAGGACTGCTGTTTGATAGTATATCATCCTTATAGACCTTTGCTCCAATATGTGCAAGATATGGGCCAGGAAGACATGCTGCTACCTCTCGCATGGTAATGAAGACAGTGGAAATAGTTCCTCCTTTCATCAAGAAAGCAAGTGTTTAACAGTTGTGCTTCAAAGGTGGTTAAGCTTTTGCTGAACCAAGCAGGTTTAGCCATATTTGAATACAAAGGGTGCCCTAGTTAACCTGTGCAGGTATACATCCCTGACTTGGATTATTCTGTCTTTAACCCTGTACTGATTTTACTTTGCAGTAGTCTAATTTTTATTTTTTAGACTAGCTCTAATAGCACAGTTTTAACATTACTGAACGGTGACTATGAGTAGAGGAAATTTATTTCCGTCAACGTTATCTTTCTGTTGTAGCTTGTCATAGGAGATAGAAACAATATATAGGGTTTTCTAGCTCTGTTAGCAGAACTCGTATTCATGAACTGTTTCAAATACAGAAAGACAGTAGAAGTACTACTTTCATGTTTGCCCTTACTTATTTGTGAAACAGGTATTATTTTATGGTATACATGAACATCCACTGCAGAAGGACATTTATGGTACTAAAATAGTGTTTCCAAATAAACTTCTGCTGTGACTACAAGAAAAAAAAAGAAAGGCTTTAAGAGATTTTTACAAGGGAAAAGATCTCTTTCCTTGATGTTTTGCCCTGCAGCCTCATTGCTTTGACCGTCTGGAAAACTGACAAAATATTTGCAAACTGAGAGCAGTTTTTGAAGTAATATAGTCTAAAGGTGAATAGGAAGATAATTACAAGTTCTTTTTTGCACAGGAGGATAGTGAATGACACATATAGAACTGATCTTTGTCTGCTGTACCCTCCTTTCATGATAGCTCTAGGTAAGTAACAGGTAATGTCTCCTGTCATGTTTAACAGGATGTATTCTGTGCGCTGTCCCATCACAAGTATTCCTCAGAGTGCCCTCATAAGGTGCTTCAGGTTGTGTTTCATACAGCACTGACACTGTAGCCTTGCAACTTAGGAAGTCTTAAAGAAAAGATAATTAATCCCAAGTTTTCTCTGTTGAACTGTATAGGGTTTATAAAAATTTGAATGTTTCTAACTGTATCAGGAGTGTATCTTTGTTCAATATCCATGTCACCTGATCTTTGCAGCTTGCCTACATGTGGCCTGTGTTGTCCAGCAGAAGGATGCAAGGCAATGGTTTGCTGAGCTGTCTGTTGATATGGAAAAGGTACTCTGTTTTTATTCCCACCATTTGTTATGGACTGACCAGAAATGGTAGTCGTGGTTGTCTTACATATCTGCAATACTGATTTGAGCTTAATTCAGTGATCTTGTTGGATGCTGTTGCAGTTAGGCAGATCTCTTTGGAAAGTAGACAATGTCAGGTTATTTGGTTATCACCCTGCTCTGAAAGTCAAGATAAAACCATTGCATAACAGAAGAGCATTGCTGGTGTTGCCATTTTCCAGACAGAAATATAAACCCAATATCTTTTACATTGTTTGCCAGAAAAAGAATTTCCAGCATCTTGCCATCACACAAGATTGCCAGCACGAGTTTGACCTTTAAGGTCAAGTGCATCTGATTTTCTGATTCACCTTTTATCTTCATGCCAACATACCATACCATACTCATTTTCTCCCTGTACATGAGCAGAGTATAGCACAGTGTAGAACATTTTTGACACTTTCAAGATGTCCAGCACCATGACTTCAATCACTGCTAAACAGGGAGACACCAAGATCATTCTGTTGAGTTCCCTGCTAATGCAAATTCCATGTCAAATAATTGCTGTCATTAATTTATTAGGTTTCAGAGTGTAGTTGTCCTTATACTAACAATGTTCTTCATCTTCACTAGTTTCTTTTACTTTTTAGGTTGGCTTCTTTAACCTTCGTTTAGCTCCAGCAAGCAAATCAAAGTAGTACTCATATTCCTTATCACACTGTTTCATTTTTTTCAGTCTTTTTTTGAAACTGAGTGTCTGGAATTAAATAGCCATACATAGATGAGATGTACCATTTCCCTCTGTGCCCTAGGTATTGCCCTTTATCCCACTGATGTTATGGTGTTGTGTTTGTTTTCCAGGATTTGTCTTGAAATTTAAACACTATGTGGATGCTATGCTGTGTTGAGAGCTCTGTGAATTACGCTGTCATGCATTTAAAGGCAGAGTGATAATAAACTGGCAGCAAAGGAGAACCAACCTATATTTAATAGATAAAATTACCATAAGCCTGATACTGAACATATTTGAATGTTTACATATATTGGTTCTCATGTCAGTAATAAAGTCTAAGCTTGATTTTTTCACATGAACACCATGGCCTTCTTCACCAGCTATGACTTTTGTATCAATGACATATATTGCTCTAGCACTTAATCAAAGTTCATGCATTAAAATGTTGAAAGTCTACTTTATTAATTTAGAGAATGATGAAACATATTATGAATGAAACTTTCTCCAGCTTTTATATAGAATATTGCACTAGAAATTTAATAGGAAATTAAGGGAGATAGAAAGTGTCCAAACTGGAATGCTTATGCTTTCAGAAGCAGAATATGAAGTGTCAACAATTCTTGTTAAACATGTAAGAAGTATTTAAAAACTCCTTGGCTCTGTTTCTTGGAAGGAAAGAATTCAGATTAATGTTTTGTGGTTTTGGGCTTTTGCTTTCCCACACTGTGCCCCTAATACATATAGAACATTGATAATCATCAATTACTGTATTGATAATCCATGGTCATATAGCTGCAGTCAGGCTGCCCGGTGTCTGTATTTTCCCAGGAGCTTAGTTATAAGCTGTGACAGTAGTTGCAAATAAATAAATAAATAAAAAGGTATTAGTTTGCAGGGGAAGAGAAGCAGTAAATAAGAGTTGAAAGGGAAAGTATTCTGTTCAGCCTTTGTTTCACAATTAAATCAAAAAACTAATTAAATGCTTTATTGTGACCAGATTAAGTGTGAGACAGCTCTCTTTATAATACGAAAATTGTGTTGTTTAATTTCAGTTTGGGGCCTGTTTAGTTTATTGCACACTTAAACTGGCTATGACGAAGCTAAAATCACTATCGTGCCTAACCTTAGGATGTCTTCTCTTTCTAATACAGATTTTAGAAATAATCAGGGTTATTCTGAAGCTGTATGAGCAGTGGAAGAACTTTGATGAGAGGAAAGAGATGGCTACTATTCTTAGTAAAATGCCTAAACCAAAACCACCTCCAAACAGGTATGGTACTTCCTTATTACATCTTTCCTATGGAAAAACTAGACTACTGTCTTAAGAACATGTAAATGTTTAATTCAAGGTATAGTGTATGTTTTTGCAGTGCAGATGTTTCTGATACAAAACCAGCCTGATTGTTCAGGAGCTAGTGGGAAGCATAACATTCATTGCCTTATGGAGAGTGTTAATGTGATTAGAGTGTGATCAATACAGCTCAGCAAATGTGAGGAACCCCCGTGTGAGGATCCGTGGCTGGGCCAGATTCAATGGAACTGGGCCTGCTTGATGTTGTATTTAATTACTGTGATTAAATATCACTGTTGGGAATCTGCACATGCAAATTCCTGTGCACATGCTTGTGTAATGTGAACTTTGCAACGTTGACTTCAGAAGTAGATTCAGCAGGCAGCTTCATGGGCATAAATTGAAATTATTATTCACATAAATATGGGGAAGTTATTTATGCATGCTGAGAATACCATTTGCATTTTTTAATGAAACTGAGCAGAATATTTTTACCTATTTGTGTAGGTTGAAGTATTTTCTTTCAAAAAGTTTTTATTACTTTCAGAATACTGCATTTTTTAATTTAAAAAAAAAAGTATAAAAATGTAATATGATGCTTCTTATTGAAGAGATGTGTTTTTGTTTTCTTCAACAGTGAAGGAGAACAGGGTCCAAATGGTAGCCAGAACTCTAGTTATAGCCAATCTTAAGGCATTCCAAAGAATTTCTTTATGGACCACTTTGACTCAAGACATCCTGAAATATTTCCTGTGTTCATGAAATGGACAGAAGGTTTTAGTAACATCTTTGACAAAGAACTCGAAGAATAAATAGCTTGTTTGTGTCAAGCATTTTGAAAGCTTTTTCTCTAAAACTACATGATTTTCTCTGACGCTGGAGCAAGTGTGCTAAGATTTTTCAGTGTAAGGAATCAAACTTTAAACCAAGCTGCAAAAGATTAACATTTTTCACTCAAACAGTTCGTTCTTGGTTTTATTTGCATTGAAGTGAACTATTTTTAGAGCGACAGTAACCCGAGGCCTAAGCGTAACTGTATTAATGACTTGTGTTGTCTTCATTTTGTTTGTGACTGAAAGAAGATAGTGCATTGTATAGTGAATCTATCCATTACCTTCAGTTTTGTTGATTTAAAAAAATAAATACAGATTCTGCAACAAGTAACACATAGTCCTTCAGAAAGAAATACGCAGAAGAGCGTGTGAAGAATATTGTTACAGTTTTAATGAAAGCTGCAGGAAAGAAAGTCAGTTTCTGTTTTCGGATTTTGAAAAGCTGCATTCCTCAGTAGATCTACTTGGTTGTTTCTGCCATGATACATAGTAGCCCAGCTTACCAGAGAAGTGCAATATGTATAGTGAGTCTGCAGTTTTCTGAAACATTTCAAGTGTTAGGAATTAAAAAAAACCCAAAATACTAATTTTTAGTTTTTTTTCAAATAAATGTACTGTATGGTACAATCGGAATATTTCACAATCAAGTACAAATCTGGATACTATTGCTATTTTTTATGGTGGATTTTTTTGTAGAAAAGAGATACACTGTTAGTCTGCCTTCACTGTTAGTGTGAATTTGTGTGGTTCATTAGAGAGTTTATTTAAGAGGATAAAGTGTTCGGTGAGCTTCATACTGGCTGATTTTAATTGGGATGTTAGGAGCAACTCTAGAATAACTGAAATGGGATTCCTTGGTTAACTTTGTGCTGGAGAAAACGAGATTCCTTCAAACAGAAGGCCATATCCTGCATTTCTTACTCAGGCAGATATCCCAGTGAAGACAGGAATTGGCCTAAATTGATTTCTTGAGTTTTTAGATAACTTTGTTTCTAATTAAGTTCTGTACAACTTTATTTTTAATTACAATGCCAACTTGCCCAAGTATAGAAGTTGAATGGTAAAGTTCAGTAACATTGTTCTTTTGTTTTGTTTTGTTTTCTTGAAACAACACATTTCAGTGCTCTGAAATACTGGAGGGAGATTCTTGAAAATGTGTGCTCTGTGATGCGTCTTGGTTCAAAAAACTGGCCCCTTAAAAAAACCCCACCTGTTTTTGCAACTACCTGTCTTTGTAATTGGCTGGTCATTCAATGAAATATAACTGAAGTGGTTTTGTGTGTAGCCTGTTAGGCTACTAGCGTTTATTTCTGTTCAGGTTATTTCCATAAACTATTAGGTGAACCAGCCCCAAACACTGTGGTGAGGTGGGAGATAAATACATTTTGGTCTTTGCTATTTGGTTGCCATTTGATCCATACCTTTTATAGACAGTTGATTGATGAAGTGGAATTCGGCTATTTTGCTTTCATTTCTTGAAGTCTAAAATGTGCTATTTGTAATGTGGACTTGGGGAATAGAAATAAATCAAAGCGACTTGACCTCTGTTGTGTGGAGTTCTTAAACAGGAACTATTCTTTAGGTAAGTCTTCTCACATATACCACATTATCTGCCAAGAAAGTTCATGCTTTGGAATTGGAGAATTAATGAAGAATTCTGGCTAGAGTGATTAATTTTTCTTGCTGCTCAAGAGCCTTTGCAGACTTTACTTCACACCTAAATCACAATGGGACCTAAAGCTCAGAGCTAAAATATCGGTCACTTCTTGATGGTACTTGGAAGTTTCTTAAGGCATTTCTCTGCTGGAAAGATGAGGCTAATTTTATTAGCTCTGATTCCAGTAAAAAGAGTGAAAGGCAATAAAGTGCAGTCAAAAGAGCTGGATTCAGTGAAGATAGTTTTAAAAAGATGTAATTTTGAACAGCAGGAAATGGAACATAATGTGAATTCAACAGTCTTGCTACTAAGCAGACAGGGAAAAAATCACCTTTCTTGTGCTTCATTTCAAAGGAGAGGTGCATAAAAATGTGGTATCTCATTGAAAGAGAGGTAGCTGGAAATCTTCACAGATTATAAAACAACAGGTGACTCTGAAGTGTCAAAGCAAACACAAGCCATCTATGCCAAAAAGACTTAAGGAAAAATCCCAAAGGAAACAAACTGGATCAGACAAGTTACTTAACTCAACCCCCATAATTTGAAAAGCAAATTAGAAACAATAATCTAATTTGAGAAGCTACAAGCAGTTTGAGAAACATCTTGGAAAAAAACTACCATGATTAATAAAAAAGGAAAACAAAAAAGAGGTATACAGTAGTTTTCCGGTTATGAAAAAAACAACCCACAACTCTTCAGAAAAGACTGCCAGGGGTCTAGAAGAATCATGGGTGCTGTGAAGACTTGCCAGGTGACAACTGCTCCCTTCTGACAGAAGAAGCCAGAGTAGCCAATGAAAAGAATACATAGCAAGTTGGGAAGCAACAAAAGGAAAGATTTTTTACCACTGCTGCATCTATTGGGAGTTTCTGTTGAAAATTTGATAATACCCAGATATACTAAGACATGCAAAGCCTGAAGCACTCAGAGTTGTAAATGAGAGTAATCTGGAGATTCTATCATTACATACTGATCCTATTTTATGCTCTTTCTCAGATGTTTATTACCAATTGCTGCCAAACTGAAAATAATGGGCTAGATAGATCTTGGTGTGACACAGAATAACTTGTTTATTTTTTGTGGTTATGTAGTTTTAGGTGTTCCCAACAAACATTAATGTAGCTACAAAGGAAGCACTGGCTGCTCATGACTAAGTACTGACTTACTCGATTAGATTGCCTTGCTTTCTTCATTTGTATGCTGAAGTTTGGTGGCTTGATCAATACAGCTAAGCATGATGAATTACACATTTAGCTAAATATTTTCAGTGGCTCTGAAATCCTCTATACAGTCTGACTGTAATGATTTTCAAAAGGCATCATTAGTCCTGGTGAGGCCTGGCACAACACAGCCAGCAGTAGGTTTCTGTCGTCCCCTTGACCACATGCCCGTAGCACTGTGAAACTGACAGTCTAGGTCATGTTAAACAGGCAAAATTATTAGATCACAGGATTTGGCTAACTCCAAGGAAACTGTTGGCATCCATTACTCCTCCTGATTCAGTGTGAAAAAGAGCTTTTGAGAGTGAGATAGCAAGAATTGCAGAGTAATTGACCTCAGCAAGGTAATACTTACGCTCATCCTGGCATTTTAATTTCATCTTACTCCCATTAATTTATCAATTAAACTAAACCAATATTTTGGAAATTAGTCTAAATTCTAAAAGTTGTTTGTTTTCTTAATGAATTGGAATAAAGTATAGCAATAAGATCACTAAAATGTCAATGATACTTGGAAGCAAAATGCACTCATGACTCACTATTGTGACTGCTGCACCAAAGGGTCTCTATTTATCACCAAAGATGAAAGCACAGAAACCCCTGTAAGAGACACTCTCGGGGCAGCACAGCGAGCACAGCTGGCTGTGCCACCTACAGGGGTTCTCTGCTATAAACCAATGACTGGAGAGAAAATTCCAGTAACATTTGTTACTTTTGCTTCTCATTTCTCTAAACGGAGCATGTATTTTTAGGGCCTCTTCTAACCATGCAGATTGCACTGCCAGAATTGAAGAGCTGTAGGATAAGCACAAATTGCTTGCAATACCAGAAATGTCATTCCTTGTTCCAGATATCCTACACAGTCCTGGACTTCTCTGCTAGGACTTTAGCTTTCTAGAGGTCAAAATAATTCACCTTTGCAAGTTTCCCTGAGCTGCTACAGCATTAAATAAATATAAAAACCTCCTAAACTTAAAGGTATGACTATGCAAATTTTTAGGTGGAGATGGATTGCTATGCTTTTTAACGTTAAGACATGAAAATTACTGTACATAAAAAAGGAAGGGAGTTTAGTAACTTCCTTGGACACCTGCGATTTTTGAGCCTTAAAATGATTATATCTCTGAAATAGTAAATTGAGCTATAGGTACGTTCTCACTTGATACGGAGTTGCTGAGAGAACAGAAATTGTTGACTGAATCTATAGCATTCTGGGCCCAGAAGCAGGTCTGCATGTAAGAGTGGGTATACTTTTAAAATAAGGAATCATACAGCATTTTCAACAGTGAGTATTCTAGCATCAGGACAGCTTCCTTTTGTATTTTCTGACCAGTAATGATGTTTTGGCCTTACAATCACATATTACAAAGCTAAAAATTTGTACTCTTACTTGTATTCTTTGATGACACAGCAACTATTTTAAAACTTGAAGTATAATAAATTTGTGCTTAGGGCAGTCACCCTAATTCAATGAGAATACCAGCAGTTTGACTATTCTAAACAAACTACCTGACACAGGTATTTGAGAAACAATAATTTTATTCGTCCTATCATCATTAGTTTAAACAGTCATAAACTACGTCATACAAAAAAGTAAACATAATCAGCACTTAGGTTCTCTTCACCATTCATGTGCATTCATGTGCACAACATATGCATTCACCAAAACCATAGCCCAAAGTAAAGGCTGAAAGGTTGAGCAAATTTAATGTCCTCTGTTTGTGTTGTAGTCTTTGGGTATAATTTAAACCAAGTAGCTGATAATGCATGGCTATTTGAAGCTGAATGTCCATTTACACAAGAAGCCAGTAGTGAGCTTTATTATGGAGCTGGAATGCATGCGATTTGCTAAAACCTACAAACCATCCTGAAGCCTTGATGGGGTAAGGGTTGGGGCAGTCATCTTCATTTCTTTTCTGGAGGTTCATGTTTTACCCAGTCATCAAAGCCGCCAGCATACTGCTGAACTCTGAAAATATGCAGAAGATACTTTTCTCAAGAAGAGTCCTTCTTAATATTGTCTCTTATGAGGACACAGTAAAAAAACCAAAACCAAAAGTAAAAAATAAGCACCAAAACCCAAAACCCTACAAACAAAAAACCCCTACAAAAAACAGATTAAAAAACCCACAGAAATTCTTTGCAACCATATACACTTGTACCTAGCTTCAGTGAGCCAGATGGACATTCCTTGTGCTCTAATACTGCCTGCTTCTATGCCGTGAGTTCTGTAACTCTTTTTTTCCAAATGGCAGCGCTGGAGTTGAAACATCATGCAAGAAATAGCAGCCAGACCAATGAAAGAGTTGCCACTTCTTTTTTAAAAAAATGAGAACAGACTCGCAGCAGTGGGAGATTTACATGTTATTATGTCTAATACTTCAGATGTCACCAAATAAACTCGTCACACTGATCTTTACTTCCCTGCAAACCTACGTGCGCTATAGGTCTGACATAAACCTGCACAAAACTAAACTCTGGAAAACAAAAATCCACCATGCAAAACAATACTGACTCCTTCAATTAGGCAGCATGAAAAACAGGTAATGGAGGATATTTTGCACTTTGAAACAAGAACATGCTTTCATGCTTTTAACTAGAATTAATAGGAATACTCCAGTTCATGAAGTGCAGTTCAGTGAATACATGAGCAAATAACCAATGTCTTAGATTTCATCTGCAGTCTTCAAGACAGCGAGGCACCTTCCAAAGGTAGGTTTAACAATTCTGCAAACCAAATCCTGCATTTGATTTCACTCTATCATAATCTCATTGTTTTGTTAGCTATTGCCTTCACTGCTTTACTTGTGGTTAGTAATCTAAAGTTTTACAGAAAGTGAAGGCATCCTTTGTCAACAGTGAACTGTACAGGTTGAACTGCAATTCAACAAAGGGTGTGGTTTCATAAACTATTTAATTTAAGATTGTACTTCTACCAAAGCAAGCAATTCTCCACCTTTCCAATCTTCCTGCATCTCAGAACTAGTGCTTATGAAGCTGTATAATGAAGAAGCATCTCAGCAAGAGACCCCTAAGGGGCAGAAGGACCCTTCAGTGGCAGCATGGTCTTGCAGCAGTTTGTGGCACCAGCAGCACATGTGCAGAGCTGCTGAGGGGTTGTTTCAGAGGGTGATACACCTCACTTTGCTGGAACATCCAATGGCATCTTTCAAGGTTCAGTGGATACAACAGGAGGTATCTAACTCAAATTCCAATCATTTTGTTCATATTCATATTCCACATGTAAATTTTTACCCTTGCCCACAAGGTGAGTATGCATTGTGCTTCATGAGGGGAAGCAGCATTAATCCCATCCTTACACACGAAGTCATACCTGCTGAAACCCAAGGACATGGCAAAACCAAGTGCTTGTTTACTTCTTGTTCCTGCCAAACAGGAGAAAACCACAGGGTCTGACTTGGATGGCATCTCTTGATTATACTGCTCCTTGAACTCCATTGGGTCCATTTGTAGGGCTTCCATTAATTCACCCACTGGGAAATACAGAAAACAAGGTACTGTTTATTCTCCATCCACAGACAAGTTTACATTGCAAGATTTCCAATTCCTCTGGAGAAAAAGCTCAGCCTCATTACATGCCAGCAGCTTTCTAGCACCGTTCCTCTTTGCTCAGTCACCACCACTTGACCGCAGCCTTGACCGTTCCAGCCAGGAGGAACACGAAACACCCGACGCCTGCACAGAGCGGCGTTGACAACTTACGCGGTATATTGAGGGACTCCGGGATTTTTCCAAACCTGTCGATCTCCCACCTCTCCCGCACGTCAATGTGGAGGACGTTGGCCTTCTTCAGGTCTTTGAGCTCCTGGTAGGAGAGGTTCGGCGCCCCGGCGGCGCAGAGGCTGCGGCAGGTGGGGCCTGGCGGGGAGGCACAGCCGGTCAGACCCGCTCGGGGCGCGGCAGCGCCGCCAAACGCGGCCGCATGGGGCTGTCCCCGGGCGCCGGCCAAGCTCTCCCGCGCCCGCCCCGGACAGAGCCATCCCCGCTCCCCGCTCACCGGGCGCTGCCGCCCC